>JAVLVB010000239.1:568937-668709 GCA_032876305.1 Orestias chungarensis | reverse complement strand
TATATATATATATATATATATATATATATATATATATATATATATATATATATATATATATATATATATATATATATATATATATATATATATATATATATATGTATACTTGACAAATATTGGCCGCAGGATTAAGATTGTTGTGGTCTTGGAAGGTGAACCTCTAATCCCAGGTTTTTAACATGCTTTTTTCTTTTACAGATCTGTTCCGCATTAAGCTAGATCCATCTTCCTTTACCTCTAACCTCCTGGTATTGCTTTAAAAAGTAATCCCACGGGATATTTCTACTGCCATCGTGGCTCACATATATTTCCACTGAGCTTTGGATCTCTTGGGTTACAACAAGAGTTCCCATAAGCCCCTTGGCTGCTTCTCACATTATGTTTCTCTCCACTTTTGTAAACATAGTAGGAGAGCAATAACAAACTCCAGTTTTCAGAGGCTGCATTATTTCATGTGCCGCAATATTTTGATTTGTCTTTACTTCCAATTTTAGTTCTTTACTAAAGAGCTTAATTGAAAGCTACAGAGGCAATTTAGCAAATTAATTTAGCCTTATAAGGCCAGGGCCCACTTTTAAAAGTTGCAGGACATTGGAGGACTGGAGTTTGAGAAAACTACGTATAATGGATTAAACATAATTTTGTTTGTTATTCCAGAACCTAACTTTCTCTCTGCCTGCTGTGTACCTAATCCTGTTTGTTAACTAAATGATACTATTTCATGATACTTGTGGGTTTCGCACTTGGACAAAATTCAAACCGGAACATCATTGAATGCATCTTTCATGGAACAAGGAGATGAAGAAGGAACAAAGAGTTCAAACAATGGGGGAAAAAATCACATAGTACATCGCAGAGAGAGCAAGTGGGGCTCAATGAAGAAAGGAAGCTATTTTAACATTAAGAAGAAGTAGAGAATGACATAGGAACCAGAGGAGCTAATCAAAGGTGAGTAGGGAGGGCTATGGCAGAGAGCTGGCATGTGAAAATTAGGGGATGTGCAAAAGATGTGCTCGACAGCAACAGAAAGAAACATTAATCAAAGGACACAAAATAAATAATGACCTAAGAAGTAAACCTGAGAAGAAACGAATAGCAAGAAAATGACAAAAACAGAAACCAAAACCAATGTCCTACCACAGATGGATCATAACATACATATCTGGGCTATTTAAGGTAGTTGAAAAAATGTAATTATATTTACTTTTATTCCAATTCCCAACCATACAAAGATTTCAAAATAGAAATTATGACAAAGATGTTACTCCAACCGGAGAAATTGTGAAAAAAGGCATGATGTGATCATAAATTTGCAGGGCATTGTATAATGTTTCTCTTGTTCATCACATAGAAACAAATAATTATAATAAGTCTTACGTTTAATGTTTTACATTCATATTTTGAGGGGTTTGTGACCCTTTCCTTTATCCTAAAGTCAAAAATCGATTCAGAGGTTACCCGAAAACTGGGCTGTACAACCTTAACCTACCAACTGCACGCTGAACTTCAGAAAACGAGTGCACAGTGCAGGACTGAACTGATTAATGAAGTTCTCCTCCTGTAACCCCAGCTTTCCATAACGACCATCACCAAATGTGTACAGCAGTCCAGCCTCTGTGGAGAACAAATTAGCAGGATTTGACAAGCATTTACATTTAAAAATTATCAAGATCCGTTTTTAAAATCCTTTATAATTTTTCTGTTTTGTTCTTAACCTTTTAAAAAAACAATAAATATTTTTTCACATGCCAGCTTCAGTATGCCAGTATTTTTACAAGTTTTCTTATATGTAAAAAAAATCTTACAAATTGAAACCCTAGATAAGTAGTACCTACATTTATAAAAGGCACTGCAAAAACACGAAAAGTTATCAAGTATGTCTGTCTGGTTTTCAGTGGAAATATCTTAGTACACACTACCAGCTACTTTTTTAAGTCAGTCATAGGATTTGAAACATTTAAATAAATTAAAAGCATTGAGAATTTAACACTAACTAAGTGTAGATTTGTGTGAAGAGATTGTAGGAAGCAACTAGTATCTTAACTACAGTACTTTCATTAAAAAGCTTGCAGCCCTTACTGTCAAACAGGTTTTTGAGCTGCATTTCTGTCACTTTATAATATCTTACAATAACCTACGAACTGCTTGTCACCAGAACTCTACTTCAAAACTTATTATGTTCTTCCAGCTGTAAAGAGCATATCAAATAGGCATGCAGAGCTTTGAAGGTGAAGCGGGAATAGCATTTTCAAATGACAAATGTGATTTACTTGTAATCACAGCGGTGTGACTTTCACCGCAGGCAATACGTCTGGCGCTCTTATTATGAAAGTGCTCCAGTGCTTTTGGCAGATGAAGTTCGAATTCGAACGTCCCGTGGCCCAGCTGACCGTACTGACCTCTGCCAAACGTGTACACATCATCACCTGTGACAACAAAAAGGGAAGAAAAGTCATTGATCAGGAGTAAAAGTCCATCTAGTTATTTTCTGTATACATGTATAAATCAGACATGTTGTAACTTGAGGTTTACTGATTATTTTCTTTGATCATTTCATAACGATCAGAGCACTTTGCTTTTTGTTTAATAGGATACATAGAAATAGTAGTAGCAGTATACAGATATGGGCCGACAATAAAAATGCATTACAAAATGTTCTCAAGATGTGAAGGTCCGGACTGGGTTTTTTTCTCTCAGTACTTATTCTATGTTTTTAAATTGTAAATACTTAGAGCTGTATTTTTTCATAAGTTACGTTTGCTATAAAAGGGCCTTCACCTGTACTTCTCGTTGTACCCGTTACAACGACAATATAAAATGCTGTACCCCGCATAAATAAATAACTGTGACTAAACAAACAAAGAATTAAAAATACAAACCAAATGGAGATTTTTGCAAGAAAATTTTCTCCTACAAATGATGTTGACCATGTTGTGTTGTTAGTTTCTTTTAACGCATGTACAGATATTCTTTTCTATAATTTGATGATTTTATTATTACTTTATACTTACATTTTTTTAATAATCCCAGTCGTGGTACTTACGTTTAGCTACTTAAAAGTGTTTTCAAAAAATAGTATATTTACACAAAGAGGCACCAGAAACAAACATTTCACCAGTTTTCTATGCGTCTACAGGTAATTCCTTCATAAAATGTCAACAACAGAAATAATACAAGGAATATAGTCGATTTTGACTCCCAATTGCCACCCATATGAAGACTTTGGTTAATTTTTTTTTTTTTTTTATTATTCTAAAACCAAATTTAAATGTAGATCATTTTAAAACTTGTTAGTTTATGTCATTCTAAAGTGAAATAGATGTTGTCTCTGCAAATGCGTCTCAGGTGCAGCCTATACTGTCAACACACCTGTTAGTGCCACAGTGTGCTCCCCTCCACAGCAGACCTCAATGACACTTCCCATGATGCCTTGCACTTGTTGGGGCACTCTGTGATTAGCAAGCTGCTCCACCTGGAGACCGAGACGTCCACTTGCACTTTCGCCAAAGGTGTAAAGTCCACCCTGCACTGAAACAGAATGAGCGATAGGTAAAGGGACAAGAGACCGGTCTAAGTGGGTCAGAGTGGCTGTGGGTTTGGTCCAGCAGGGTCATACCTGTGACAACGGCTGAGTGACGATGCCCACAGGAGACACACATTACCGCCTGTCCCACATTCAACTCTCTAGGCTCTGCTGCAAACAACTCGTCCCCTAAACCGATTTGACCCACAGAGTTGTCTCCCCACATGAACAGCCTCCCTTCCTCTGCAAATACAGAGGTTAACACATCCAAATGCACAACAGTCGTGCAAAACATTTATCTTTTGTTTTTGTTTAAATCACGGATCAGACCTGTTAAGGCAGCTGAAGTGCTGCTGCCACCAGCAAGCATTTTGACCCGTACCGGTTCACAGAACTGTTGCAGCAGCTGAAAGGATTTAGTGTTCGATTTAGTGCGACCCAAACCAAGCTGACCCTTCTGGTTCCTGCCAGAGCCGTACAGGCAGTGCTGAACTGAAAACAAGGTAGAAAACATGATTTAAAAACTAAGCCAACTAAACATCTGCTTTTAAGAGAGATATCTGACAAATAAATCTTTGAAATTGTTTCTTTTGAATCTTACATGTGTAGACTAGTGTGTGATCTCCCCCACAGGCCACAAGCTTCACCTTTTCAGACTTCAAGGCTGTAAAAATGTCAACGCTGGTTACATCTAACAAGGCTAAAATCTTCTATATCAGATATTTTTGGGATAAAAGATAAAAAATTTCCTAAACTGATTGGGGTCGTCACGCTTTCTAAAACGTAATTAAACGAAGTGAAGTAAAGCTTTAGTCTTTAGTATTTTTTTATTGTCACAGGTAAATATCCAAAAATCAACTTTTATTATAGAAAATGCACTTTTTAAATTATAATTTATCCAAACTAACCTTTTCGACACATTCATTTTTTGCAAAACTGTTTAGGTACCCTGGATTATGTCAAAATTGAAAAGAGGGCAACCTCTGACCCCTGAGGATGCTGTGCAGCTTAAACAGTTTTTGTTGTACAAGGTATCGTATGAGCAATGAAACCGATTACATGTGGCTTATGCGAATACCTTTCACAGCGGTGGGTTTGCTGGCAGCTGCTTTTATCTTCAGTCCCAGTTGGCCACCCGTGTTACCACCAAACACGAGCACCCTCCCATTTTCTGCGGAATTATTACATGAGTTTAACGTTTTTTTCTTCAGAAAAGAGACATGATAAATCACCAAACCAGCTGTAGCTGAAATGTTTGAAGAGCTCTGCGCACCTGTGATTATAGCACTGTGCTCTTTTCCACAGCATATCTGGACGGGATGGTCATTTTTCAACCAGAACTCACTGGGGACATTGTCAGCAAAGCTGCACTTCCCAAATGTGAAGATGGCCCCTGTTTCTGAGTGGGGGGAGAGGGGGTGGGGGAGTCTGTGTGAGTCACCTCTCTGCCGCTGCTGCCATGACAGGAACAATGCTTTAAATCTAAGTAGGTCCAAGTTAACACCGGCCAAATCCCAGCACAAGCTGCTGTCAACTCTCAGGAGATTTAGGCAGCAGCAGACAGAAATAGCAACAGGTTTACACTGTTGAAATGTAGAAACTGACACTTTAAAGAAGACAGGACCTCTATTCCTACATATATATTAGAGCAACAAGGCTGGTGCATTGGTAGGGCTCTCACCAGGTATGTCTGCATCGGTACGCCCAGGCATCTCCTCTCTTATCCCAGTCTGTGCTCCTCTCTGAGCAGCTCCCTGCAGACTGCTGCAGATCAAGGATAGATCAGGCGCAACTAAGCTGAACTCATGCGACCCATGGTTCTGACATAAATAAACGACTATGAAAATAATTCAAAAGCTGAATCCTGTATCGTGTAGAAAGGGCAATGTGAAAAAGGCCTTTTCAGCTTTTACTCATTATGGTTTAGTTTGGAAAGAAAATTGTAGCTCTCACAATTTTAGGTTTTATTATTTCCAAAATGTTGAAGTTGGACGGGCTGAAAGTAACAACATAAATTGAAAAAAGTTTTTAAAAAACACTTCACAAATAAATATTTTTAGTCACAGATTGAGCAGGGGTTACTTTATAGACATGTTGGACCCAGTCTGGGTCCGCTCCTTTTCTTTTCAACGGGAAGACGACTAGTCATCCATGAAAGGTGGGAGGAGAGGAGCAGCAACAGAAAAGACCAGAAAGAAGCGTACTTAAAATATGCTTAATATTACTTTGTTCAATGCTCTTACCTAGTTGTTGCAAAATACTTACTATTATCACCTTACCAAATTGGGTAAACAATTGGTTTTCTTTACTAACATAAGCAAAATCTTCATTAAAGACTTCTGAAAATAAAGTCAGCTCTTGTAATAATTTAAATTACAAACAATGCTTTTAAACAACAGATTTAAAAAAGATAGATGACAGACAGACAGACAGACAGACAGATAGATAGATAGATAGATAGATACTGTCTGCCATCTTTCTGGCATTTTGTGACCCTCTGTGTCAATCTGTGGGTTCTCCAGTCTTAAAGCTATTGTAGTAATGGTTTATTTATGTATACATTTATGAGTATGTCATACTCTGTCCTTCCTAGCAAGCATCTTGAGACATGATTTGGTGTGACCTCTTTTAATGATGAGCTAACATAAATTGAAAGCAGCCTCAGTCTGACTCCACCCACTCAGAACTGTAGCATTCTTCCAGTCTTTAAAAAGGTGCAAACCCCAGGATTCACCAGTCCAGAAAGTCTCTGGTGCTGGAACACTTTTAATCTCCTTTAAACTGCGATGCCTTTGAATTTCTTGTCTGTCAACAGTTGCTTTTTGAAATGTTTGAAAGCTTTTCATTACAACCCACAAAGAGCATTTAGGTAAGCAATTCCATTTTATTTGTGCTGATTGCACTAAAGGCCATTTCTTGTCAACATTGCATGGTACAGTAAAGTCTAAATCAAATATTATTGCCGCTTTTCTCAGATATGGAGCCGCTTCCTTGAGCTCAGTCAATTTAAAAGGTCGCAGCTGTCTCACACTTAAAGATTTCAGCTCTGACGAAATCAAGAGACTGCTGTGGGTATCAGCT
Organism: Orestias chungarensis; assembly: GCA_032876305.1. Lineage (NCBI taxonomy): Eukaryota > Metazoa > Chordata > Actinopteri > Cyprinodontiformes > Cyprinodontidae > Orestias > Orestias chungarensis. The sequence goes on along the minus strand of JAVLVB010000239.1, from coordinate 662,102 downwards.
GACCTCAAGCATCAGATAAAGCATGGAAAGCAGGTATTGGAACTAAAGGAGATCAATTTGTAACGTCAAGCCCTTCTGTTAAACGATTTCAGCTTTGCTTTTAAGAGTTTTAAAGAAGCCAACTGCTATTTCTATTTCAGTATCTGCCTCTTCTGCAAGGAAAGGCAATTGCGATGATATTTGAGAAGAGGAGCACCAGAACGAGAATGTCCACAGAAACAGGTGTTGGGTTTGTCTATCAGCATCAACATGGGGCTTTAAATGACAGCTGTGTGCAGCTTTCAGCTTTTCTTTTTTTTTTGTTAAAGAAAACTGTTTGACAGCATGTGTGCTGTTGGTGTTCACTGTTCTGTCACTCTTCCTGACCATCATTGTTATCAGAAACAAAAGATCTGCTGATGGGCAACTTTCAGGGCGAGCCAGAGACAAAACATTGAGCTACATTCACTCCGCAGATAGAGAGCTTCATTTTTTTTCCCCATTACAACCACAAACTACAAGTTATGTTATTTGGATTTTATAGTTTAGATCAGGGGTGGGCAATTCCAGCCCTCAAAGGCTGGTGTGCTGCAATTTTTAGATGTGTCTTTGCTTCAACACACTTTTCATTATTTAATTACTTTTTAATAACAGCTGAAAGTCTTTCGCCCTTTTTACTTTGATACTCCAAACAAAATCCAACAAGAAAAGCTGTTTAAGCTACTGTAAACGCAAACTCCATTCATACCAATCAGGTTTTTCCATTCAGATTAAAATTTTAAAAGCTTGCATCATTTTCTTTTCCCCTCAACAGTTATGCAATACTTTCTTGATTGTCTTTCACAACATCTAAAAAACATTAACATTTTCGGTTGTAATATGACAAGATGACGAAACGTTTAGGGGTTATGAATGTTCTTACAGAACAACATATTTATTAGTTAATATGCATGTCTGTGTTATCAGTCACGCTGTTTTCTTGTAGTAATTTTCCAGTATCATATTAACATTTGCTTGTATTCCAGGTTTCGCTTTGTTGGGTGGACACCCGTGCTTCCTCACCTCACAGGACATCCACCTAGGAGTAAACGAAAGCTGCACCGACACAGCGAGGTGTGTGTGTTTTTCTTTTTCAACTTCAAATAGTTGCCATACTAGTGTAGATCAGGATAACAATTGCGCACAATCTTAATAACCCCCAAAAATACTTCTCTAAAAATGTAACTTTCAAATAAAATGTACACTACTTAACTACTCCAGATGCAATAAGTAGTAGTGGTGCAATACAAAGGTTTGGCCACTGTTAGTTTGAAAAATTTATGTTAACAAAGTGACAATTAATATAATTGTGTAGAGCGGAGGTCTTCAACAGAAGGTGTCTTTCAGTCATCCATGCAGACATTCAGCGACACACAGGAGCTCTTTGAAGCTGGGCACCGTCTCATTCACAACACCTTTCCCATCAACGAGGATTCAGAATCAGAAATACTTTATTAATCCCAGGGCATTTTCGTTACATTACTCCATATAAAATAGACATTACTTACATCAAACATCACCCGTTTATTATACAATGCATTCTTTGCCAGCATTTCACATACAAGTTGATCTTTTCCACTCTTAACTTGTGGTGTTGCTATTATTGGTGAATGTGACAGCAGTGGGTTGTCTCATATCTTAATGTGCAGGGTTCTCTCAGGACTTTGCGATCTCATTTTGGCCCGAGTTTACCATCACTCCACGCTGGAGGAGCTGGACCGAGAGGCCTCCATCCCCATCATTAACGGACTTTCTGAACTTTATCACCCGATCCAGATTCTGGCGGACTTCCTTACCTTACAGGTCCCACTTTACCCCAGTTTACTTCAACTATCGGTAAGATGAAGGTGTCTGATCCACACAGTTTTCTTCCAGGAACATTATGGATCTCTTAGTGGACTTACGGTGAGCTGGATTGGAGATGGAAACAATGTCCTCCACTCCTTCATGATGGCTGCTGCCAAACTGGGTGTTCATCTGAAGGTTGCCACACCGAAGGTCTGCATCTTCACAGACCACCATCGGTTCTGGTGTGCTCGTTTCCTGGCAAACTAAATGCGACATTCTCCACAGGGTTATGAACCAGACACGAGTATAACTGAACAGGCGCAGAGGCTGTCCGAACAAGTGAGTAACTTTACTGCTTTTATTAACAACTTTCACTGTGAGATCCTCTTAATCCATGTTCTGTCTCAGTATGGGACCCAACTCGTTCTGACCTCCGACCCGATTGAGGCCGCCCATGGCAGCAACGTGTTGGTCACCGACACTTGGGTCAGCATGGGTCAGGAAGAGGAGAAGAAAAGGCGGCTCAAAGACTTCCACGGATACCAAATTACAATGCAGGCAAGGAAGAAGCTTGTTTAGGTGATATTCAAATATCTTCAGCAGCTATTCTGAAACTTCTTTATGCCATGGCCCCAAAACGGCTTTACCTTCTGGTAGCGGACCCACTTCACAAACCCACAGACTATGCTAAATTTTTTGAATGTTTTTTCCATTCTTTTTTTTTTTTTTTTTTACTATGTAGTAATACTTCATTTCTTTAGCATACAAATATTAACTTAAATTTTTAAAGCTAAGCTCAATTTATGCTACATTTTACTTTACTTCAGCTTACCAATAGTTTTTAAGGGTTTTTATGCAGCAATGTTCTCCACAGCGCTGCTTATCGGGTTCTTCTGTCTTTTTTACTGTCAAAAATTTGTTCCCTATTTACTGAGCTAGCTTGTGGAGAACAGCAGCTTGAATTTGACAGGCAGCCGATCAGAAAGATCAGCATAACCTTTATGTTACTACCAAATGCCAACATCTTTTTTTTTTTTTTGGTTTAATGATAGATAATTTAAGTCAGATAAAGCTCAAGTTCAGTCAAGTTGGTGGAGAGTCTTTTTAGGTACCTATTTAAAGTCTATTTAAAGTAACAGATTCCTTTGTGGGGCTCTCAAAAAAATTTTGCTCCATTCTGTCAGCTCACCTTCCCTGTCTATCCTGTAGAAAACCCTTCCTGGGCATGATGCTACCACCACCATGGTTAATTGTATAATGTATGTGTTCAGGTTGATGCAGAGTTACAGGTCTATTTTTTTTCTCCATGTAAGCATTGTTTTAAAATCGAAAGCAGTTTGAAGCTTCTTAACTTCTGTTTACTGATCTTTGTGAGAGTAAAGATGGCTTGATGGCTTCTTTTTAAAATTGTATCCATTTTAAAGCCAAACTTGTTTTTTGCCCTTCAACATTTTTTTTTCACAATTTGTGCTGGTCTATCACATTAACTCTCAGAAAAGTCAGTTAAGGTCTTTGGTTGTAATATGACAATTTAAAAAATGCTGAAATGATAGTAAGTGTTAAGCAATCCTGGGCCCAAAAATTCAAAGTGTATACATTTTGATTCAGAAAAGTTTGAATAAATGTGTCACTGCACTGACCTAGAAAGTATTCTGATTTTGTGGGACTGGATCAATACAGACAGGAAGCGTGGCCAAACCAGATTGGACCTTTCTTCACTGCCTTCCCCGGAAGATGGAGGAAGTGGACGACCAAGTATTTTATTCATCCCGCTCCCTCGTCTTTCCTGAGGCAGAAAATCGGAAATGGACCATCATGGTAGACGATAAATACTTGGCATTACTCTTCATAATGTTTTTATGTTTGCTAACATTAACTTCTTTACGCCTTAGGGTTTGATGGTTTCTCTTTTGACTGACTACACTCCACAGATCTCCATGCCAAAGTTTTGACCTAATGGTGGCCTTTTTATTTATTTATTTTTTTGACCTACTTGACATGTTTTAGCAAAATTAGTGTTGGATTTTATATTCCTTATAATTATTGTTGCTGATTTCTCGTTATCTAATTTTTTTAATCTGAAGTTGGTGGAGGATGTCAGCAATTAAAAAAAAAAGGATTATGTGTGTTCTGATAGGCTGTTGTTGTGTTAAGGTCACTGCTTTATCCAGAAAAACCTTTAAAAAAAACACTCTTAACTTTAATAATTAAGGCAAAAATATCTTAAATGGTGGTAAGAATAAGTTTTGTGGAAATGTGACACTAAGTGGTCAAAGTCGGTAACGCGTCCCGGTCCCTGATTGGAAGACAGCAGATGACGTTTGTTGCCTTGGATGAAAATTGCGGCTCTTTTTCTGGATCCTAATCATTCAGAACTGAAAAATAAAAACTGGAACTCTTCCATCGAAACGGTGTTTAATCTTACAAAACCCTTCAGTTTAATAGGTAAACCAATGTTTGGGTATTTGTTTATTGTTTGTTGATGCATACATTTGGAAAACAGAAATATTAGGTAGAATTAATCTATACCATACTTTAACAACAAGTGTTCTTTTGTTTTTAATCCAAACATTATTGCTTAAACATAAATGTCTACCTATCTATTTTCTACTGCTCAAAATTGCCAGGGAGACACAAACCAAAACTTTCTTTTTTTATTGCAAAAAAGAGCATACAAGAACAACATGGAACGCTAATAATTACAAACAAATACAACAACAAAGGGCTTTACAGACACAAACCAAAACTATGCATCCTCAAAACCTCAAATTTACATGTTTGATAGGAAGACTGAAATAAAGTGTTTTAGAAATTCAGATTGCTTTTCTGTCTTGATTGTATGGGGTTTGTGTTTGTGTGTACGTGATTTAGATATATAGATATATATATATTACATGTGTGTGTTTCAGGGAAACTGCTAAGTGGGCAAGGCTTAAAAATGTGAAACTGAGAGGTAACTTACTTTCAGTTTATATTTGCATGCATGAAGGCAACACAAGGTCAAACACACACAGTCATTTTACTAAAGCAGTCAATCTGTCTCCAATTTGAGTCCTTTCTCTCAACATCATGGTTTTGCTTTCGTAGGTGATTCTAGTTGATTGTATGGCATGAAAACTGACACCCCATTATTTTTCCAATATGGTAAATCTTTAGTACCGATCCTTTCTCACTCTTTTATACGGCCCGGATCGTTCATGGAAAAGAGCGGGCAAAAAGAGTCGGTTTGGCCGCGAGTGGCTCGTCTGCAGCGGGAAGCTCAGATCTCCGTGTGTGGTCCGAGGAGAAATGCAGCCGTTCATTCATAAACAGAACCAGTTCATAAACACTGCAGCTTAGAAAAGGAAGAAAAGCAAATAAGAAACAGTGTTTTATTTACTTATACAACATAACCATGAGGAATTAACTAAACAGTGGTAGAATGACAGTCCTGCTTTTTACTGCAGTTCTCCGACGACCACCCACAAAGAGAGAGAAGGAGGAGGAGGAGACGCCATTGCAGCCACAGCTGCCCGTTAGAGAGCGAAAACTATATAAAATTCACCGATACTCGCTGGTTTAGGCACCTTTTTCCTCGGTTTTCATCTTTGCTTTGATTTGGTTGCGAGGAAACTACAAAAACAACAACATGGACGCTTGTTGTCCGCTGGGAGGCAAGATGTGGCGCTGCGGCGAACAAAAGCAGGTAAGACAGCGGATCTGAGCCGGGGAAAGTTTTAGCCGAAGTTAGCTTAGCAACCGTAGCTAGGCTGGAGCTCGACCTGAATTCATCAGTGCATTAAAAGCTAGTTGGCTAGCTAACAGTTGTCTGAGGGGAAAAGTCTATTCTGCTGTCAGCAGGCAGAGTTAAATTAGTAAAAAAACAACTATAATTATATTTTAGAAAACCGAGCTAACAAAAGAAGCTCAAAGCCTCAACCTTCAGAGTTTCTAGTCTCATTCGCTTTCAAGCTTTTGCTGCTCGTGTCTCTAAAAAGGGTTTATGTGAGATTATAAGAGAAACATACACATCCACTTTTGTTTAACACAAAACGTTACTGCACAGTTTCCTTCGTGAGAATGTAGCTGTGGGGTTAGAAAGGAACCAAAGTATGAAATTCAACACAAACACATGAAAAAATGCAGCTTTATTAAAACACGATCTAAGATGTACAACTTAACTTTCTACCATGCATTAATTATATTTAAGTTTAGCTCTCTATTGCAGCTTTTTCTTGGATTTATAAATGTTTGTTTTTAACTTATGGAAGGTGTTGAGTTTTATAAAGGGACATTTTTCAATTTGGACAAGTTGTGGATTTAAATAAAACATTTTCTAAGTGTAAGTCAGGACATGTATGGTTGAAAATAACAAGGATTAGTTTTCCTGGTCCAAAAGTAGCACCCATCCATCCTTATCTTTTTGCTCATCATCTATTATGTTTTCATCTATCTTTTCATCTATCCATGTATTATGTATTAATCTAATTATTATTTATTGATCTTTCCATTCATTTGTTTATCCATCCGTCTTTATTAAAATTATCTCCTCAGACTGTGTTACTTTCATTAATCACATGATGTTGAGTCGCCACTTTCAGACTTTAGTGCTTATTTTGAGTAAATATTAAATATATATCTACAGATTTCACAATTGGCTGTTTTTTAAATTTTAATTTCAAATATATAATTCTAAATAATGCTGCAAAATATGTTGTGATTTTACTATCAGAGCTCCTGGAATCTTGGCTAATGCATATTAAATTAAAAATAAAAGTTTTAAATAATTTTTTTAAAGATTTATTACAACCGTGGCTTTTAATATTTAAGTATTTTTTGTTTAAGTCCTTTTTTATGTATGTAGAGATTTTGTTTGTAATGTATTTAGTCTTTTGTTTTTCTGTTCTGTGGTTTGTGTATTTATTAACCACTGTTGACTTGTTCAGCCCTTTGGTCAGCTTTGGTGCTCTATAAATAAACCTTGACTCGACTAACTCCTGGGTAATATATGCCAAGTTGTATGAACTTGAATTTTTCATGATAATGCATTGTTTAGTTAGTCTGACTGAGTCCTGCAGCTGCATATTCTGCCACCAGACACAAATAGCCTTGCTCTAAACCTTAAAGAGAAAATCATCTAGAGACCTTAGTTGAGAACGAGAGGAAAGAAGAAAACGTGCAGATATTGCAACTGATCATTGCTGTGTTTTGCAAATATTATCACCATAGGAAGATTTATTAACATAATGCGTCTATTTTTCTAAGAGCATTTGTTGCTTAGGACCTTTCAGTTTAGGTGTCTGTTCGTTTCTTGAACCCCAAAATGTCACGGTTATTTTAATTAAGATATTTCGTACACTGCTGGGTTATGCAGCTGGACTTACTAGTAGATATGTTCTTTATTGTTACTTCATTGCTTTGTTTTATATTTAATAAAAGTGCAACAGAGTTCTTTCTCTCCAGACTTCCAGAGTTGCCTCGCCTCTACCATGAACACCAGTAGAAACTGCACCTCGTTGGGAAACGGCGACGGCCTGGCGGCCCTGGAGTCTGCCTCCATCGTGACCATCACGCTCCTCGCCTGCCTGGGCAACCTGCTGATCGTGGCCACGCTCTATCGCAGGCCATACCTGCTCACGCCCAGCAACAAGTTCGTATTCAGCCTGACGCTGTCCAACCTGCTGCTGTCCGTACTGGTGCTGCCGTTTGTGGCCGTTAGTTCGGGGAAACGAGAGTGGGTCTTCGGGGTGGTGTGGTGCAACTTCACGGCGCTGCTCTACCTCCTCATCAGTTCCGCCAGCATGCTGACCCTCGGTGCGATCGCCATAGACAGGTTGGTGCTAAATCATTGCTTAGTTGCTGTTAAATGATCTCTGCTCAGAAAGTTCAGGTTCTTGTAATTTAACCTCAAACATTTATAATAATATTTTAATTTCTTGTTAAAGTTTCACAGATACAATTCTGTAGTAAAGCTCTAAAACTGAAAGATACAATTCATTCATCACAATCACAACTCTTAATTTATTGTGATAAAATTATCCAACAAAAAGTCATCCATATTATGAAGTGGAAGAAAAATTATCTTTAGTTTTAATATTTACTTTAAAAAAAATCTGATTTTAGTTTGATACCCTACATGGAATACAATGGAAACAATTGCTTCAAAAAATCCAGTCCACCTTTTTGCACAGCAGAGATCCAGCTGTTTTGACAATGCCTTAAACAGTTGTTAAAAAACATTATTGAACAAACAGGATTAACGTTATGAAAAAGTTTAACATAGTTTTCTTTATATAAAACAATAGTTACAGTTTTTAATGTCCGTAAGTCACTGTTTTGTATAAACAGTGACTGACTGCCTATCAAAATATGGCAGTCTAAAATGACAAGCCGGTCTATGAGCAGACTAGTAAAGATAGGAGCCAAGAGGCTCGCTGTACCTATGGAGGAACTGCCGAGATTAACAGGCCGGATGGGAAGAATCGGTCCACAGGATGACCATTACTCCTGTCTCCCACAAGTCTCCGTTTATGTTCGCCGCCAGCGTTGCAGGAGAAAACTAAACATGTAGAACAAGATGCTCTGGTCAGATGAGATCAAGGGGGAACCTCGATGAGAAAAATGCGTTTTTTAGACCTAACACTGCACATCGCTGTGAACGGATCATCCCCACACAGAAACACGGTGGTGGTAGCATCATGGTGATTTGGCTAAATTCATTGGAAATACTGGAAAATTTATTACAGACTGCAAATGACTTTAGACTAAATGTACTGTTTTAACTACAATTAAGTACAATTAAGCATAAAATCAAATTCATGAGGTGAAGATGGACGATATGGTTTTTTAAAAATGTATGTCGTACTTTTGTGATATTAATAAAGGTGACACAAATAATGATCTTGAAAATCAATTAAAAATTTGCTTCTTTAGGACACCACTTACATGAAGAAGTGTGATCCCTGTCACTAAACTGCACACAGTAACTGTATGCAATCATATTTCAGCTAATATTAATCTTCATCTAGGCTTTAAAACCCTTAGTCTCTACATATGCCTGTAGAAACAGACCCTTGTGCTCCACTTTGTTGCTCTATCAGATAAAATCCCAGTAAAATATAATTAAACTTTGCATTTGTAACATGTAAAAATCTGAAGACGATCAATGGTTTTAGTTGCATTCCCTGAGGAACAAACAGCAGAATTTCACATAATTAAAGCAGATGGATTTTTAGCTTTGGCTTTTTTTTTTCTGGTTTGCATTTTCGTTTCGTTAAAATATAAAAAACACATTAACTCTCTCTTTAATATCTGGCTCTTTTTGCAGGTGCACACAATGATCATCTCTCTCTTTCATGTGGGTTTAAAGATAGTTTTCAGGCACTGAGAGATAAAAACCTAACTATGAGTCATTTCACAATAAAATTCTTCAGGAATTTAGATTTTTCTCAGTATGAAACATTTCAAAATGTTTGTGAAACTCTAGAAGGCAGTCAAAAGTCATTTATTTTGTTTAAAATGGCATAGAGACAATTAACTGCTCATTAGGACCTGTTATTTACATAAACTGTTCTTTACATGAGCCAAATTTAGGATTTTCAGCTTATTGAGAACAATTATTATTGTTATTTCTCTACAGCTCATAATGCCCTGGCTAGAAAGGCTTTTGTAGAATTTCGCACAGGCTCACAGTCTGTGGTGTTCTCACCGCTTTCCTAATTATTCTCTGCTCCTTTGGGGATTTCTGGTTACTCTGAAGCTTTTGTTGTTATCCTGCTAAGATCCCGTCTGTCTGTTGTTTTCAGGGTTTACCAAAAACGCATTAAAGCAGTCTTAGCGGCAGTCGGGCAGCTTTCAGCTCCTGTGTCGCCCTCTTCCATCTCAGCGGTCTCTGTGGTTTACAGATAGTTAGTCTCCCCCATTTCATCCCCACAGGTACTACGCCGTGCTCTACCCGATGATTTACCCCATGAAAATCACAGGGAACAGGGCGGTGGTCGTCATCGTCTATGTGTGGCTACACTCTCTGGTGGGCTGCCTGCCTCCTTTGTTTGGCTGGTCCGCCTTTGAGTTTGACTGTTTAAAGCGGACGTGTGTCGCATCTTGGTCCAGGGATCCGAGTTACACTGCCTTCTGGGTCACCTGGTGCATCCTCCCCCCCTTCTGCGTCATGTTGGCCTGCTATGGAGTGATTTTCCGCGTCGCTCGCATGAAAGCCCGAAAAATACACTGTGGGAGCGTCGTCATGCCCCAAGACGACTCCGTGGGGGCTCAGAGGAACGGACGCAAGAACTCAAGCACTTCAACTTCCTCCAACGGGAGCAGGCGGAGCCTTGTGTATGCGGGGAGTCAGTGCAAGGCCTTGGTCACCATCTTGGTGGTGATTGGCACCTTTCTGATAACTTGGGGTCCGTACGTTGGGGTGGTGTGTACGGAGGCCCTGTGGGGCCCGGAAAGCGTTTCTCAGGGGCTGGAAACCCTGGTGGCGTGGCTCTCTTTCTGCAGCGCTCTGTGCCATCCGCTCATTTACGGCCTGTGGAATAAAACTGTGAGAAAAGAGCTGCTGGGCATGTGCTTCGGGGATCGCTACTACCGAGAGTCATTCGCCACCAGGCAGCGGACGTCCCGTCTCTTCAGCATCTCCAACAGAATCACAGGTGGGACAACAGCTTATGATATGTAACCTTTGTTGGAGACAGGCAGACCTAAATGGGAACAAATGTTTGCACAGATAATTTCCAGAGTTGGATTTCTCTAAAATTTTAGAAGAACATACTTTACTTTACAAATCTATGTTTGGCCTAATTTAAAACTAGCTGCAGCATTTTAAGCAATTTGATGGAAATTATTGATATAGACCAGCGTTCAGTGCTGTGCAACTATCCAGGCAGCAGGAAGGGGATAATGGCCTTAAAAAAGGAAATTCCTCGTTACATAGGGAACCTACGAGACACAGAAAGGAAACAAAACCAAATTGACAAAAGCGATTCACCTGTTTTATTTTCATTAAAGTTCAACTTTGGGATCCCCAAAACTGATAAAACCAATAGAAAATCAATATGTGACAGAAAAAATCCTGCGCATTAGAACCGTTTTTAATGAAAAGTAAAGATGAGTCTTTGTTATCAGTATGTTCCAGGGCTCTATACCAGAATATTGCATAAAAACCATGCAGGCAAAAATATCTCTATAAACTCTGTAAGCACAAATTTTCTTAATGAATATGTGTTGTCAGACTTGGGTATGTCGCCGCACCTGACTGCAATGCTGGCTGGAGGGGGTCACCTATTGGGCCAAGGAAGCAGCACTGGAGACACCGGCTTCAGCTTCACCCAGGACTCGGGTATGTGCTTCACACAGAAAGAGGATACGCACTTTGGCTAACAGTCCCATAAATGCTAGCTGTCCTTATTATTATTACTATTTCATATCCTGTTGTTTTTGCTCATAGTGAAGAAGTAATTTAATTTGTTTCAAAACTTCACTGGGTTTGTCTGACTTACGTGTTTTATGTCTTAAACCTAGCTAGCTTTATGCAAATCTACTTTTTAAACTAATTATTAGACAACTGTGGCTTTACGTTAGCCATGGTCCCTCCTACATTCCTGCTTAACAGCTCATGTTTTCAGCCGAGGAGGGGTGCGTTCAGGATGAGTGAGAAAATGCACCGATTGTTTTGGTTTTATTTGACCCGGAGATGTAAAGATAGCCGCCCTCGCTCCTTCCCCCGCAGGCACAGACGTGATGCTGCTGGACAACTCCTGCACAGATGGCTCCTCCTTCCCGACACATCATGGGAATCCATCTGGGAAGAGGCGGAGCTCGGTCACCTTTGAAGACCAGGTGGAGCATTCCAAAGGTATCCCATCATTAGGTTTCCTGCTTCACACCAGATCAGAAAGAACAACAACAAGGAAACGCACTAGAGAAAGAAGTTTTTATTAGTCATGGATGAAAACAAGCGTGCATACTTATTTGCTTTATATTTTCTCAGCTGAAAACTCATCTTCAGTCCGGGTCCACGCAGAGGTCCACAAATCTCTCGACTCGTTCGCCTCCTGCTTGGCGAAGGCCATCGAGAGCGATGCCAAGCTGGCGCTGTTCGAGCAGAGCCTCGCGCCGCAGGGAGGGTTGTCCGTGGCGAGGGGAAATCAGAAACCCAGATACCTGGACGGTCAGAGACTGAGGCTGGAGAGTATCGACGAGGGCATCGTAAAGGACAACAGAGAGGAAGAAAAAGAGGATGCGGATGCGGAGGACAGACTCCTCTGATTGCTGCACACTAAAAGCTTGCGGTACACCTGAGGTGTATCGGCAGATTTAAATAGGCCCATTTTTACTCCACCAGGTTGAATCAAATGAACACCTTATATAATTTTTTTTGTACTTTTTATAGGAATTTTCTACTACTGTAACCTCACATAGTAATATTGTTTTCTACTCCAGTTTTTGTTATTACATATTTTTTATATTTGAATGCATTTATATTTTAGTTAAATATTTACTTGCTTAAAAATATTGATATTATGAAAGAAAACAAGTTAATTTCCACCTCATGTTGGCTCACCGAGACAAAAAAGATGTCAGTCTACAGGTTTTCTATCATGCAGATGTCCCGTTGGGTCCTGTGTCACCACAGCGTCCTGACACCCGTCACATTGGAGGCCCTGAGAGGTTTTTGTGCCTGGAAATTTAAAGGATCTGATGCTTCTTTTTTCAGATCTTATTAATAAAAAAACAAGAAAATGATTGCCATCTTTTTTTGTTTTTTACTACATGGTGCACACACTTTCTGGGACCTTTCAGTCAGACTTAAAGCATATGCATGAAAAATAAAAACTCCATATACATGAATGCATTAATCAGCAGCTGTCCTCCTGACCTCTGTGGATTGGACTTGTTTCTCCAGTTCATGGAGGAAAACTCCACAAACAAGATGCCGTGTTGGGGACGCTATGACCTTTATCCTCTAGTCATCACGTTTTAGTTTCCATCGGTCTCATCGAAAGCTTACTCTCTCCTGTTTTTAACACATCAGCTTTGAGGAAAACAATCCCTTGCTGCCTCAGATAGCCCATAAGTCACTGTTGTCTACTTCACTTGGGGACAATTTGCATTGTCTGTATTCCTTGTTTTTTTTGGTCGTTTAAGGGTGGAGATTTATGTTAAAAGCTAAAAAGAAATCCCCTCAGGAATCTGAAAGGTGAGATTTTTCTAAAAGCCTGTAACTTTAAGAATTAACACTTACATAGAAATTGTCTTGATTTTGAATAGGAGTCCCACATTTCCAATTATTATATTTAAATATTCAAAATATTAGCTTCGTGTTATTTATATGTATGACTTGTTTTATCAATTGCTTTCAACCAGGGTTAAATCTCATCCATTTGATACTGAACTTGTTTAGGTCAGTTTCATGATCGTGTTTATTCCAGTCAGACTCAAATGACACCCCAAAGTTAAATCAGAAGCACTGATGGCATTTTCAGCTTCTTCACATCACAACAGCTACTTGCTGCCATAACCAGTCCCTAGGTTATATATACAAATGTAATCTATTGGAAATTCATTCATTACAGTCAGAAATACATCCTCTGTGGTTCAGCAGACAGAGGGACTGAAATTTGCCTGTATTCGGTTTTTAAGACTGACGGTTGTAGCAAATATCCGGCGAGAAATCAAGCTAAACCAATTGTTTAAAGCCAGTTCTAAGAAATGTTTTCAGAGGTACATGTTGCACATCCACTTCTACGCTGTTTAGTTGTAATAAAGAACCTCAGCTAATTTAGGAATCTACAAAGTTTAGTTCTTCTGCTTCAGTCCTAAATCATGTTTTCTATTTTTATTTATCAGGTTCTTTTTTTGTAGAACAAGCTGAATAAGCTGAAATATGTGAAATAAAAATCTGTTTATCTTAAGTCACATCAGTTCGCACACAAAACAAGTGTAGTTGGGTGTCCATCAAATTTCAGTTGCTAAAAAGTTTCTTCTGCAATATTTTTGTCTTGTTTAGATTTGTTGAAGTGTTTCTTTAATGTGGATTTTTTGGGGCATTTGTTGGCATACCTGATAAAGTTGAGTAAAAACAACATAATAATTGAAAGATATACAAAAATTATTGCAGTTGAATTTATTTCCATATTTTGTTAAAGGGCCAGAAAAGACTCCAGATTTAAAAATCGACAACTTTCTCTCTCTCTTTTTTTTTCTTTTCGATCAGGGATTAAAGGGTTATTTTAGCACTAATAATAGACAACATTCCTACATGGCCAGGAGTCTTTGGTGTTGCTTTCTCTCCTGCAGCTCTCAATTTACTTTAAAAGGTGGGAAGTGAGAGTTATTAGAACAATTTTAACAATCTCATATTAAAAAAGAAATGATTGGCAAATATTTTGCAAAGACCACCAGATTTTTAATTTCAGATGCTTTGTTGCTTCGAAAAGCCATGAATTACTTTTTCTGTCACAATGTTTCAAGGTGAATTAAAATGAGAATTAGGCTCACAGCATCACAGATCTTCCACCCTACGCCAAATCCACCTGGTGTATTAAGTGCATTTGACTTATTTAAGAGAGAAAAAAATCAAAACCAAATCCCATCTTGTAGTTTGAGATTTATGTGCCTGATATTACAGTTTGTTTATTCTTTTGTTGTTTTTGGCTAAATTATCTGTAGATCACAATGACGTAACACCCCATTTCTCGTTTTAGTTTATCAGAGTAAATGGCTTCCCAAAACAGTTTTTGTTTTTACATAAATCAATTCTGAAAGCAATCAAACATGTTTAATTCATGATAGATAAATAAATAAAAAGGGCAGCTAAATAATAAATCCTTTAGCTAGAGTAGAGGTGGAGGAGACTGAGCCTGTGCTCACACACGCGGATACTAAAACAAACAAAAGTAAAATAAAGCAGCTGCTCTGCTGCCATCTACCATTTGGCCGCCGTTGATCACAAAGTCTAAACTCTATAAAAAACCCCAACAGATTTAAAGCCTTTGTGTTTTAATTAAAGTCTGTGTTCACATGCTTTAATTGCCGCTGCGGCACGTCAACATTTCTTTTGCTACAAATGCGGAAAAATGTCAAAACATTAACACTGATCAAAGTCACCTCCTCCGAACACAAATAATATTGCACTTTTAACATCCTCTCACACCAACCACTGCTATCAGCGCTCTTGATCCTCGTACAGAAACATCGGTAAGAAAGTTCTTTAAAAAACCAAAAAACCAAGGGCCTAGAAATAACACGTATATCCAAAAGGAAGTATTCTACACTAGTACAAATCTCAGGGGTTCTTTGCAAGTGCTTTACAGCAACAACAAAAGGTGTTTTGTTTTTTTGTTTCTTTCTTTTTCTTTTTGATGTAAATAAAAACGCCAACTTGGCTACTGCTCCTCCTCGTTTTCTTGACCTGATCCTTCAGATCGATCGCCTTCCAGACGATCTACAAGGAGAAGAAGATGATGAAGAAGAGAGGATGATTGTAGAGAGAGAAGAGAAAACAGCGAGGCTCTCTGGAGGGTCCCTTGTGATGAGGTTTACCTGATCTGATGTGATTGAGGGATGCCAACATTCGGAGCATGAAGGAGGCCGGGACAGTGATTGTGTTTCTAGTTTCTTCCAGCATCAGCTCGTTGCGGGTTATGACCTTTTGATGAAGAGAAAGACATAAGGTCCAGAAGTAAGGCGTGAGGATGGTTTGACTAAAAAAAGGAAACAACTGATGCCAGTATAAATCCTAAATTGTCTAAAAGTTACAGAAGACTGCTGTTCCTGAGGAAAACATGTTAATATTTGACACATTTCTCTCTACATAAACACAACCTTACCCTAAGATTATCTATTAGTTATTACTGGCATTTACCCTCTCTTAAAGGGATATTTGCACTTTTTTAAAGTAAGAGCCTTACTATTTAATACTACAGTTTATTGGTGGGTAATTGTATCTGTTTATAGATATTAGGTTGTTGTTGTTTTTTGATTCAGTAGACCAAAAATTCAGTGCCTAAGCAATATGCAGGATCAATAAAAAATATATTTGAAACAAACTTTTAAAGATATGATTTTTTTTATACATATATGTAAACAGCATTTTTTGTAGTTTCTATTGTTATTTTTACGTTTTACACTCATAAAATTACACCTGCGTTGAATTATGTTCTTCTCTAACATGAAATTCAGCTGAAGTGTGTTTGACACCAGTCAGAGAAGAAGTTTGGACTTTCCCTAATGAAAATGGGAAGCCAATAAAAAATAAACAAAACAAGGCATTTCAGTCCCTCATAGGGTTGTCATAATACGATGTTTTCACATCCAATACTATACAGATATCTTAGTCTTTACCGATATTGTAAGGATTTCCGCATGAATCAGCTCAATTTTTATTTTCTTGTTTGGAATGTATAAAAAGGCTAGTTATGAGAAAAACATATCCATTAAATATAGAAACATTTAACTCTTGAAACAAAAGACTATTCAACAATTTAATAAAATAAATACGTTTTGCAATGGTGGTTATCAAACTCTAGAAGAGACGTAGGCTATTCTAATCAGATATTTGTTTTTTGGCTGATATCGGACCGTTATCAATATTGTATTATTGGTACGCCCCTTAAATTTAATGTTACGTTTTTTTACCTCTTCAGCGAGAACTCTGTTAAAAGATGGCGACTGTTCCAGTGGCGACCAAATCTTGATGTCATAGTCTATCCCTGAAGAAGCCAAAACTAAAAAAAAAAAGTAAAAAGAGCATCAAAAGTGTTAATACACGACTGCATCCCTTTGGGTCCTGTGAGCCGACCGCTGTCCCCGCTGGACTCACTGGGATCGTACGGGTGTGGCTGCAGGCAGTTGACCACATGGTTGTCGGCTTCAAGCAGCATGAGGTGTTCAGCAGTGCGTCTGTCCCAGATGAAAATGTGTCCGCAGTCCGAGCCACTCATCACAAAGTTGTTGCCCCAGAAACATGACTCCTTTATCTGGACACCAACGTGAAAAACTTAAACATTACAGGTTTGTCAAGGTTTTATTTTCACTCTAAAAACTGATTATCTTCCAAAGATTATCTACATATTACTGCAAAGTCTGACTACTGACTCCAGGTTTAGACGTTACAAAAACACGTAAAAAAAAAAAAATGCTTAAATAATCTCTACTGAAATATGGTTTTAAAAAAATAAAGACTTTATTTGTGCAACTGATCCTAGACAAAGGTAGTGGTGCAATGGTTGTCATGGAGCTGTGATGATCCCAAACTGCGACGCTTTGGTGCTCTTTGACAGTGAGCAAAGGAGGGTTGAAGATTAGTGAACTACCAGAAACTCTGATAAACTTAAAAAAACGAAATCCTTCAGTTGCATTTATTTCAACTTTTGGGGATGCAAGTAAATGTATTTAAAATCTATTATTATTTCTTGTTAATATTTCTCCTCTAGGCGAAGTAACTCAATTTAAAAGTTGGATTTTTCTAAAGAGATGAATCTAATTTAACAAACAACACATTTACTCATTGACCGGCTTTGTTGATCAATTGGAACATGTTTGCAAACAGACCATGCGTACCATTGTTCTGGAGTTGCGGTGGCCCTGATAAACCATTTTAACAGAAGGTCTCCTGATATTCTGGGTCTCGCTTTCCTCCATCTCTCGTCTCTCCTTCCTCCTCCGAAACAGCTCCTGGATCCGAGCCGCTGCAGAGCGTCTAGGAAGGAAGAGGAAACAAACTAAGTATAGTTAAATTGATCCAACAATATTCTAGTCTTGCTAGTTCTGTTGTATTCATTAAAAAAAAAAAAAAAATTATGCTTTGATTTGTTTTGTTTTACATTTCAACCACCCAAAAAACAGATTCAGGCAAAATTGTATTTCTCTTCTTTTCTAGAAGTCATCATGCTTACAGACATATTAAAGGGGAGATGTGGTTGTTGTTTTTTTTCCATATTATTTGTGCTCACATGCACGCGCTCCATAATCAGCTCTTAGTATTACAAGCTTGAGTCACACCAAGGCAAAACAAAAGGTTAGCTGAACACGGCACGCCGTGAGGATGCTTTCGCTTCAAACGCTGTGCAGCAGATCACGCAGATCTAACGTTAGATTGCTTTAGGACCCCAGAGCGAGCGTGTTACCTGATCATCCTATCTCCTACTGCGGATCCTCTGGAACTAAATCTACATTTGTTTGAAAACAGTCGGTGTGGAAAGCACAAAACTCACATCAGAAAATCCACCCTTAAAAAGTGCAGTGAGGAATTATTATTATTATTGCTTTTAAATCTGCGGAGGCTCCTGTCTGTACCTCTGGCCCTGGCCTCTGAATCTCGTTGGAGGGATGAGGATGGGATCGTCGTCGCTGTCGTCCGAATCATGGTTGCTCGGCGCTGGCTGGCTCTGACCCTCCACCCCCTCCTCTCCGGCGGGCTCTGCTCTCCTGCAGCCTCCTGATGTGTCTTCTGAACCCTCCGGCTGGCTTCTCTCCTGGGCTGGAGACGCCACGCGGTCCCACTCAGAGGGCGTTCCAGTCGTCGAGCTGTCGAAAAGGCTGGAGCTGGGGAGTTCGTGGGTAGACTCTGAGGAAGCAGCTGGTGAACTCTGCTGCCCAGAGGATTCACAGGGAGCTGAGGAGCAGCCATATAGAAATTAATAAGCAGAATTAATAAGCAGTCTGTGACTGTCTGCATGGCAACGTGAAGTACATTAAAATATATAGCATCGTGCAAAAAGTATTTACAGTATACCCCGTCTTTACATTACAGCCACACACTTGAACTTATTTGGTTTTGATGCAATAAATGCGTAATTGTGAAGTTTAACTTGCTTCACAAAGAGAAATATTATAGGTATGGCATCCATTTAGGAATCCGAGCTTTGTTACAGAACATTTGTAAACAATTAGCATCACAAAGACAAAGGTCAGAGAGGAAATAGTGAAATTCAGAACAGGGAGTATTGTTTGCTTTGTTTTTATGTAAAACTGGGAAAAAGAAAACTAGTAGTAAAAAAAAAAAAAAAAAAGTTTAGCTTGTAAGCAAAGCGCTACATGTTGAGGACAAATAAGATCCGATCCACATAATAAAACATGGTGGAGGTAGCATCATCCGCCTGGGATGCTTTTCCTGAACTGTTCCAGGGTGCTTAGTGTTTATGGGGAGATGGCTAAAGCTGAATACAAGGAAGTCCTTTAATGAACCAGTTAGACATAAGACAGCAATAATAAATATTCAAGCAGAGCTTTATTGGAGGCCTTCAGATAAAACATATTAAAGGTGTGGGAATAGCCCGCTCACTCCAGACCTAAATCAATTTTGATATTCTGTGGCAATCCTTGGAAAAAACATCTGAGGTGGAAAACCCAGTTTTATAGTTCTAACATGACAAACAGTAAAAAGATTGTGGCATCAATAATTTTGCCAGGCCATTTTGATGATGCTGTAAAATTGCGAATCACCTTGTTCTGCCTCCAAATTCTCTGCTGGTGGAGCCTCTCTGCTGTTTGCAGCAATGACTTCAGGCGTTTTGGAGGCTCCACTGCCCATAGAGCTGGACGTGCTGCAGCTCCTGTGGAAAAATGAAAACAAACATCAACTTAGGAAAAAAGTTTTACCATAAAGACATTGAGTAAAACAAGATGAGAATTTTTTTTGCAACCCAAAGAATAAACTTCTAGATGCATGAGGAAGTGGGACTTGTTTGTTCCTGAGCTTAGTTAAAAAGACATAAAAGTAAAAGTGAAGTGAAGAAACAAACATGCAAAATCTTCCAGATTAAAAGATGAAATAATCTTGCTTTTTTTTATTTATTTTTTTAAAGAGAACAGTTTTAAACCAAGAACCGATTACTTTAAACAGTACAGGTCTGCAAGTATAATTTGCCGATTTCCAGTGTTTCCAGTGTTTAGGAGTGAACGTGTTCCTGAGGGTATTTAAGCAACACAAGGTTTAAAAAAAATAATCCTGGTCCTGCAAAACACTCTGAGGGTTAAACTGCTGTGTATAAATGTTGGGTAAAAACCTGGTGCACTATTTATTAATATCCATCTTTTATGGTTTATAAAGGAGGCTAAGGGCTGTCTAAACTCACAATGCAGCAGGACAGCAGCCAGACCCAGCGTTAAAACGGACACAAACAAGTCAAGGAAGCATTCCTAATCAAAACGTTTGCTTTAGTACAGAGAAGGAAGCCAAATGACCCGTGCGAAAACTAATAGATCATAAAAGACTCAAAGTGTTCCTGACAGCTATCGGAATAAGAGATGCAGCATGCGCCAAATTCTTAAACAATTTCCGCTTTACCGTGTTAAAAACAACTGCGTGATTCTTCACTAAAAACCTGGGATCAGGACAGATATTGTTTCTCTGCTCATCTCTCACCACTCGTCGGTGAAGTCGAGCTTGATGGTGCTGGTGGTGGTTCCCTCCGAGCTGTAGTGTAGGCTGAGGACCGGCTCCGCCGCGCTGGGTCGAGTGGTGGAAGCAGAGGTGGCGAGGGTGCCGCTTGCTGCTGTGGAAACCGATTCCTCAGGAGGTGAACCTGCAGCCTCTGCTGCTCCTGCCGGAAGAAAAAGAAAGACACACGAGAAACAGCGGTTAAATTTCTTGTGCTTGCAGAACGTGCAGCAGATCACTGAAAATGTGCAAGGACATGGAGGTCAACTTAACCCAGAAGAAGACAAAACAGGTGATGGAACATATTGAAAGTGGATAAAGGACACCGAAAAAGGATGAAGACGCAAGAAAGTGAGCAATTATCACGATATTATTGAGTCATTCCAATTCAATGCAAGTGAAAACAAATGTTAAAACTGGATAACCCATGAAGGCACATTAAATTTTTAAACTAAGTATGTTTGAATCAGAGAATTGCAGCAATTAAAACTTGCAGCCAAACAATCCAGATTAAAGTTACATACTCAGCGGTACTGTATTCATAGACATTTGACAGTTAGCATGTTGGTTAATTCACAATCCGAAATGACCATTTTCGATGCTCATAGGCTAAAAAATCCATTTAAGTTTAGACAGCGAGTCTCTTATATATACATGCAGATGAATTTTGTAATTATATTCAGACTCCATTCGAAATTAAACCTTTTTTTTTTTTTAAACACTTCAGAGTAATGTTAGACTATTTTAGAATACTATATTCTGCTATATATATGTTTTTGAAGTTTTGTTAGCATGTTGGATTTGCTCGCACATGCTCTCTATTGGATTAAGGTCTCTTTAATTTTGTTGTTGTGGCAGCAAGATGATGATGCTGCTTATTTCCTGGTGGGTTTCGGGATTGTTGTTTTACTCCAACACGGTTTTCCAGGAAATGTCTGTTTTGGCATGACACAGTATGAGGTCTGCAGGTATTTTGGTGCATCGAGTTACATCTATTAGCTCGGGTATGAAATGAACAGGCACAACATCATAAACTCAGAAACATTCCCACCAGTGATGCCTTAAAAACACCGTGGTTCAGATGAAGGGCGCCCAACTCCAGTTCTCAAGAGAAACTTCTGCTAATTTTAAATTCAGCTTTGCAGGCCTGGTACCAAGTCTTTATTAGAAAGAGCTAAAACAAAATGGACAGGACAGACACGGTAAGAGAGGAAAGAGAGAAGACAGAGGAGTGATGGAGAGACGCACCCTGCTGTTCATCCAGAGTCATGGATCCCAGCTGTTTGTTTACCACAGACGAAGGGGAATCTGGAACACAAACCAGACAAACTAAACACTTAACAAAGAGTTCAAGACCAAAGGCTCGCACACTCAAGATGCTCAAGCTTCAAAAACCCAAAATCTGGCTATACGCCACCAGCTGTGTTGGCTTTTTACAAAGCACAATGAGAGAGATGTTCGCACCTGGAAAGAACTGACAAGATTAAAGTTCACCTCTGCTTCTTACACGTGGAGTGACTTGCAAAAGTATTAATATAGCCTTAGCCTTCTTCACTTTAAAATGAAATTTGGATTTCCTGTCACAGAGCGCATCTCATTAAAGACTCTGAACTACATTCAGACCCGGAATTGAACTGGGCTTTTTTTTTCATTTCATGCATACAAAAACTTGGATTTATATTAAGACTTCCAATCCGGATTTATAAAAATCACCAAACTATTGTTATTGTTTTGGTCATGCATTGAGAGGCTATTACAAGCCAAACTCCTCCGATTTGGACATTTAGATGGGATTCTCCATCCTTCATTCTTTTACAGTACATCGGCTGCTATGCATTTGGTATATTTAAAACAATCAGTTGCGTATATTTATATTTTCATGTGGATGAAAAGTTCTAAAAACTCTCCCGTGTGTAAGATATTTATTTTTAAGACAATGTGGCAGTGATACTTGATTTAGATGAATACTTGGCTACCTGTTTAGAAAGCTCAAGAGAGAGATACTAAAGGCCTTGTGGCACATTAACTCGTTAATGCTCTACTTACTCCACTAGTCAGTGGAGAAGGAAAATCCTCCCATATATAGATGGAGAGTTTCAAAGCTCAATATACTGTTTCCTAACCTAACCCTGCTTTAGACTTCTCCACACCACTCTCCCTCACCTGCCTGATGTCCTCCTTCACGATGCTCTCCTCATAGAACAGCCAGAATTATTATAAATGAAGTTAAAAACATGTAAACGAGGGTTCCCTTTCACTTTGTACAGTAATGAATACTTTAGGTTTATGGCAACGATGTGACAAGATGTGGAAAGCTCAAGGCGTATAACTACTTTCGCAGAAGTTCGGATGCAGAATTATTCGTCAAGGCAAACATTACCAGTGGGTGTGACATTTTAAAGCAAAACAAATGGAAGATACGTTCAGAAGATGTTGCTGTACGTGAGTGCTGAGCAAAATAAAAAGCGGTCCCAATAAGACACGAAACATTCATTTTCTCAACAAGACGAATTCTTAGTTACATATTCAAGGACTTGTTTCAACAGATTTTGTGCTTGAAGGGTAGCAATCCTGAAAGTTTCAAGTTTGAAAGGGAGATCAAACCAGGGGAAGGAAGCCAGACAGTCCTTCGATACAGGAACCAAATCAGAGCTTTACAACCGCTGGTGCCACTCCAAACAGAGAGCCTAGCCAAGCGACAATAAAAGGAGGGAGTGACGGCGTTAGTGAGTGAGTGGGTGAAGAAGACGCTGGCATTTATAGGTGTGTAAATGCAAGGTGCATTAGAGGGGGGTTAGTTGTAAGCGTTGAGGAAGGGTGAGACTGGCAGGGAAGGAATTTACACACAGAAAGTGTTGCTGCAGGGTTTGGAAAGCTCAGAGGGAGGGGTAACCTGTATGGGGTTGCTTCGGAGCAGCAGCAGCGGCGGCGGCAGCTGAGGTAGCCCGTCTCTGTGGCTGTCGCTCAGATGCTGCGGACGACGTGGAAGGGGTCGCTCGCTGAGCCTGTCCCGGGGGGTCGGCCAGCCGAAGCAACCTCTGCAAACGCCTACACACTAAACTTATGGGCAGTCGATGAGGACCGTACTCTGACGGAGAGCAAAGGGGAGACAGGGACAGTGAGCAATCAGGAGACAGAGAAGGAAGGAAAGGAACTGAGGGAGCAGAGAGAGAGAGAGGCACAAAAGGATGCTGAAGGAGAAGAAGGTGAAGCTGCTGCTTGAATGGAGTGGGCCCCCCAATATGAGCCGAAATACACTGTTAAATACACTCACAGAGCCGTTATCTCAAACAAGGAGTACTCATTCTCCTTTTGACCAGTCGATTTAGTTACATAACGCCCGAACATTGTATTGTATTTTATTGGGGTTTTGTTACCTGCGAGGAGCAGTACATTATCTACAGAACAAAAAGAATCTGGTTAAGTGTGGTAGGCGTTTTATTCAGCTCCCCTAACCTTTTGAAGCATCTCTTCATGCCCCCATCATTCATCATTCTTCATTTTCAGATAGCTCAGATTTAGTCGAACTGGAAGGAGCGCTGCTCTGAAGATCAACTTTCAATTCTTTCCGCAGGTTCCTTAACTAAATGTACGTCAGGGTTTTGACTGCACCGATTCAACAGAGGAATATGGTAAATCTAAACCACGGTTGTGTTTAAAACCACAGACTGCAATAGAGGACGGATATTCAAGGCCCATGATCCAAAATAAAATTGCTGCGACATGAACATTTGAGCCAACGTCAATATACGACTTTAAAAATCCTTTTAAGTCCAATAACTGATATTTTACATATAAAATATACACATAAGTCTTTTTCTATACATTCGACATGTCTGCCTACATCGCTTCTCTGTCTTTACAAAATATCCCAAAATCCCGTGTTGAATCCCCATCACCGTCACATGAGAAAACAAAATCCACATGACCAACCCGCTCCCCTACTGAACACATAGAGAAACACCAAAAAGATTCAAATA
The DNA here is from genome assembly GCA_032876305.1 of Orestias chungarensis. Taxonomy (NCBI): domain Eukaryota; kingdom Metazoa; phylum Chordata; class Actinopteri; order Cyprinodontiformes; family Cyprinodontidae; genus Orestias; species Orestias chungarensis. The sequence continues at coordinate 637,949 of JAVLVB010000239.1, read as the reverse complement.
AACATTGGGTATTAATCTCAGCCTAGTTTTACTTATCTAACTGGTATTAGTATGTTACTAATAAACTAAACATTGGCAAACACGGATGTTCATTTATCTCGCCTATGTTTTTTTCAGGGATGTTTCTGGAAGGGGAATTTTTCAGGTTCCCTAGCATGATGCTGCCAGCGCTACGGTTTCACACTGGAGATTGTGTGCTTCCGCCACACACACACACAGCTTTTACGTGTGCCAAAACGTTCACATTTTATTTCATGTGACCAGAGCACTGTCTCTGTGTAGTCTGTACGGCTGTCCTATCAACAGACTGGATCCCTACGCTTCCTTCTGAACTAACAGGAGATTATTCTCTGTTTAGCACAGCTAAATCAACATGGCTGATTTGGTGCAATGCTTCCAATTGTGCTTCATATCAGTTTTGTGCGTCAGAGTAAGGGGGCACAATACAAACGTAATACTATTTAGGTTTTTATATGCTTATAAAAATTGGGAAATAATGCATAAATAACTAAGCTCTCACCTGAAAGTGCAGGTTCAGAGATTGGCGTGGGAGTAGGTGTGGGCGTCGCTGTCCTGTCCACTTGACTCCTTTGCTCCGAGTCAGGAGAGGAGGTAAGAGGAGAAGAAGAAGGTGCCGAGCTTTCTACCGATGAGGAGCGGGAAGTAGGAGGTGCCGTTACTGTTGATGAAGACCCTGAGGAGGAAGAGGACGTAGATTTGGACATCGGAGCTTCGGCAGTGGGGGCGGGACTGCCAGGGACATCTGGGGTATCGGTCTCCACAGGCCTCAACGGGGCGCTGGACTCTTGGTTGGAGTCTAAAGCCGAGGCAGCAGGAGTGCTTAGTGATCCCTCAGGCCGGACAGCGGTTCCTGGAAATAAGACGATCAAATATTACTTTACTAAACAAAATTAACATTGACGCAACACGTAGGAGGACATCCTGAATGAAAAATTATTTTAAAGCGTCTGCGTTTTTGCAGGCGAGCGCTCACCTCTGGGTCGGGTCTGAGGTCGGCTTCCTCTGCTGCTCTGAGCTTCGCTCGCCTCCTCAAACCATCGGGACAGCATGTCTGACATTCTCTGCATCAGCGACACGTTCGGACTGTGTTCCCCTAAAGCACGGAAGGGAAACATCTCAGATTAACATTTGCTTACCCACAAAAAATAAGAAGTACATTTGAAATGAATAATTTGAATATAATAAAAAAACATGTCATATTTCACTCGGTCTAGAAAGGAAGGCTCATATGTTAGATAGATTAATTACACAAGTCCGTATAAAACTTCCACCCGATATTTCTAGTAGTTTTGATGATTACAGCTTACAGATAATGACACCCCAAACTTAAAGTGTGTAAAATAATATAATAATACATAAGATTTACAAACTAAACTAGTGTTGGACTGCATAACACAGACTAGGATTAACCTTAAACCTTGAAATAAAACATAATATTTATGACCAAAAGAAAAAATTGTTCCACTGTTTGTAACTTTTAGATATTTTCCTGATTACAACATAGTTTAAAAGAAATGAATCATTTAGTCTTTAAAGAACATTACACATGCGCTTTAACATATCATAAAATGGTTAAATGTTATTTTCACTGCAGCATGATAGAAAGCTGCACAGTTAGGGGCTGTTAGTTGATCTTTGGTGAGACTAGAAATGTGTGAAGTAAAAATAAAAACATCGGGCAGTCTTGAAGAAAAAAAACCAACAACATTATCTTTGGGGTCGTGAAAAAATATAAAAGGTCTGTTTGAACGAGGTGCTGAACATTCTGTGATCTCACCGTCTCTCTCTCTTTCACTCTCAGGTCGAGCTCGGGGTCCGGTGTCCGACCAGTCTCCCCGAAGACGGAGGCGCTTAACTGGAGGCTGCCTTAGCTGTGGAAACACACAGACACACATATGTCTTTCTATCTTCACCATGACTTTGACTTTCATTTATTTTTACAGCCCTTACCCTTAGCTGATCCCTAAACCTGACCTAAACTCACTTTTACACTTTAGTCCCAAACGTAACTCAAAGCCAGCCCTTACTAAGGAGCAGTGGGTCCTGACAACATAGTATTTGTTAGAAAAACTGGGTGACAGTATTAGAAATGCTTAAACACACGCAGTCAGAGATGAGCCTTTTGTCAGTCAAAGCCCAGTCAAAAGTAACTCTGCTGCCCAAGCAAAGAACAGCGCGCCTCTGCTGATGTCCTCTCCAAAGTGTCACCCCCCCCCCCCTACCGCCTGGCAGCACAACTAAGGCCACCCCCTCTTTCCAGTCGCTTGGATGCTTTGCACTACAACAGGCTAAGAGCCTGAAATAGAAAATCATGGTCTTAGTGGAGGGACTATCGACTGGCTCGCACAGGAAATGTCTGAACAGGTGGTGAAAAGCAGACGAGACTGGACAAGGCAAGCAGGAGGAAATAAGAAAGAAAAAGACCAGGAACTAATGAGGTCAGAGGTGGAGGAGAAGGACAGATAAGAGGGGTGTCGGGCTTTTCCCGGCTTCTCCCCCGGCTCGCCGTTGTACCCCTCGGCCTGGACTATTTAAATGGGTTCAGGAACGCCATCTGCGTCGGCGGCTGTATTTGGAAAGGAATGTGTGAGTGTGTGCAGCTGTAACATTGGGCACCATGATGGTGCACATTCAGGCAAACAGCAGCACAGATTTCCTCACTGTCACACATTTTCTAACAATATTTACTGGGGGGAAAAAAATCTTTTTAGCATTAAAAAATTAAACCAACTTCAAACGCATCATACCTGAGCACTAACTGGGTGGAATAAAAACGTTCTTCACTTGGGAGTTGTTACCAGGGTACGAAGATGTAAAATGAGCCATATTTAACACCAGTTAGGTGTTTAAAATTATTTTAAAAAGATGTGAAAACTAAATAGTAAATTATAAATAATGCCACCTAGGCTATACCCTAAAATACAAGGCTATAGCAAATGTCAAGTCCATAACCATGTTGTTATAAAATAATAAAAACACTGATTTACTTAACCAAAACATTTGATCTAAACCTTGCTTACAACCAAGGACCACTCAAAGGCTGTGTAGTAATGCTTGAGCATTGATCTTTAAAGCCGAAATACACAGAGCTAAGGAATCAGAAGCAGCACGTGTCAATGTGACTTGTGAAGCTCTTTCACCTCCTCCCTCCTCTCCTCCGACGGGCCTTTGAGCTCCCGGGCCTGGTCGTCGTTGGGGTTGAACAGGTAAATGTAGTCGGAGGAGTAGCTGACCAGCACCTCCTGTCCGTCCCCGCTGTAGCAGAGGGACGTCACCCTGCACGACTTGTTAGACAGATGGGACGGTACGAACCGCACACACATTCCCGTCGTTCCCCGGCCCATGTAGTTACCTGAGGAAGACGCAAGGATGTACCGAAGATGCAATTTAACGATGTAGATGTCTGAACTTTTAACATAAATGTAATCTGAAAAAGGACATAAGGTGCATTTAAACCCATGGTGGGAAGGGAAATCCTTTTTATTCACTGATCACTGGTCCTAATTTCAAATCTTACAGAGATCAACGAAAACAGCAAGCGTTTTTTTTACCTGTGGCTCTGGTTCCCAGCATGCGTCGGTCATAGATTCGCACGGAGCTGTCCGAGCAGCCCACAGCCAGATAGTACGGCACCAGAGGTGAGATGGAGATGGAGGTCGCCGCTCTTCGGCAGTTTATCAGAATGTCCTGGCAATCAAAGCAAACGCCATCAGAGGGACAAAAAAAAAACTGGTAATTTGTTCCACATAACTTTCTCTAAAACCTTCAGAAAGCACAGAATTAAAAATAAAGATTTCTATTCATTAATTTAATCATTATTTGTTTTATCAGTGAATGGGCCTATGAATTAAAAACACTCAAAGGAAGAAATTAGCGTCCGTAGTAAAGAGTTGCAACATCTCTCTGTGGCGTGTATTAGCCAGTTTAGGTTGTTTCACACACATCTGTTGTTTAATGGGACCCAACACTAATTATGTATGCATCTGCTTTTGTGTTGAACTTCCCTTCACGACACTACTTCCTCATGTTAATGGTTACCAAAGGCTAACGCTCTAAACATGAACATGTACACAAAAATACAGAGTGCCTAAATATGCAGAGTCTGCTGCAGAGAGGCCAGTTTGAAGGTACAGAAGAGGAATGAACCTGCACTCAAATGCATTCTGTCCCTTAGATGGTAAAGCTAAAACAAAAACCAAGACTACTAGCATACATGGTTGATTATTTTCTCATTTGATGCTTAAATTGAAACATGATTTTGGCGTTTCATACTTCTGCAGGTTAAAATGTCGGGCTAACTAAAACAGCAACAAGCAAAATCATATATATGAAAGAGAGCAGATGTTGGTTGAGTTGCATTACACATTAAAGCGCTGTTTCAGGGTTTGCAATATTGCCATAGAAGAAGTCTACCTGGATTAAAGCTTTATGATAGACCACAAATGTATCATCTCAATAGCGTCCAGCTCCAACCTAGATGCTGTGATTGGTTAGTTGTTTTAGTCTCAAGCCCTCTGCATTTACACTCCACATGCTAATTGCATAGTCAGCCTGTTAGGTAGTCTTAAAAGAACTTTGATGCACACATATATAAGATTTTAGCACTTTTGATGCTAAAGCTTACAGAAAATGTGGAAAATATTGGTTTCATTTATGTTAGCATGGCACTTTTTCGCATGAATAGCATCAAAATTAAATTTTTTCCCCATAATCTTATAGTCGTAATAATGAAGTCATAGTATTATATAATGCACTTAAGACAAGGGAATAGAAGAAAACTAAACATATATGTAAAATATACTAACAAGTTCAGAATTAAAGGAAATAATCTGTACGCTAATTTTAAGAGACGTACATTCTTCTGAGGTATTTCACAGCAACTATGCTCGATAAGATTATCCCCTCTAAATCAAGTGAGAATTTGACAATTTCAGCTGTACCAGGGTTAAGCAGGGGCATTGCACCACCTGGTTAAACTATACAAGTGGTTTTAAGGTCAGAGGTTCTGATCTGAAGGAAGAAACTTGAGACAACAGCAGCGTAAAGGATCCAGAGCAGCCTGGGCTGAAGTCAAGAAAACTCTTTGCTTATTTCAGAGAGAGAGAGAGAGGGAGGTAGTGGGGCTACAAGGTTGACCCTCCATACGTTCCAAGATTTAGGAAAAACTAATAAACATTTCTATTTGCTTCCTTTCACTTATCGTTGCTAAGATGTTGAGACTATTAGATAATAGAACTAGAATAAAACATCAGTGTTCGGCATACATCTTTGCAGTCTTCTTTAGTGCAGCTGGTTTTTGTGCGCAGGTCGAACCACCGCACCGTGCCGTCTTCCCCACACGACAGGAATGTGTAGGGATCGTTTGGTACAGTCATAATCTGGGGGTGAATAAAATAAAGGAAAAACAATTGTCAGTGAACCGATCCCTTAAGAAAATAGCATTTTACCGGAGCGTCACAGTTCAGCACCTCGTATGCTGTGCCGTAGTGGCAGGTGAACTGACACTGCCGGTTGTACTCTGGACTCTTCTCGGTGTGGGTGTAAAAGATGATGCCGTCTCCGGAGCAGGAGACGATTTCCTGATCGTTTGTGTGAGGCATGAACTTCGCACTGAAAATGTTGGCTCGATGACCTGAGCGGATGGACTTCTTGACCTGAAGATGCCGAAACAAAAGTTAATTAGTGGCAGCTAAAGATCCTGTTAAGCTTGAACTTCTATTTGTTTACGAATATTGGCAAAGTTAATTGCTCTCATTTTGTGGCCTTTTAGCAGCAGTTAATACTCAAACTTTACTTAAAAGTAACTATTTAAAAACGACGTTTACATTAAGCTGCATTAAAAACATCTTTCCTTCACTGTCAGACCCCGTTTGAGGTCATTTAGCTAACTGACAGAATATTCAAGTTTCTTTAAATGCTTGTCAGATTAAAAGTCCCTTTAAAAAAAATTACTTAACATATTTTTCTTTAGGCCAACATTTCTGTAGTAAACATGTAATATCCTTGTCCTACGTATTGGATTTTAATTAGGTTTAAGTGGACGATAATTCAAATAGTTATTGAACTTTTCAATAGTATTTTAATTTACTGAATTTGAATATCTTTCCAGAAGCTGCTCAACAATCCTGCTGATAGATCTGCTGTAGATGTGTCAGGATTTAGGCCAGCCCACCTCATACACAAACATTTTCAGCACCGGTCAGAGCTTTGTGCCGGCAGAACCGAAACATACACTTTTTATCCTAAAGCTCAAATTTTGCAGAGGGCATTTTCACAAAGCCTTTTGCTTTCGTTCTGAAGATATGCACAGTTTACCCTGAAACAAATTCACTTCTGGAACACAAAACCCATCTCTATCATGAAATTATGATGGATAAGGATCAGCTTTAATTATTTAAAACAGATTTGTGGCACCTTCAGGCATTGTACCCATAAAAGAAGTAGACTTGTAAAGGTCCTCACCATTTACACCATTCAAGCAACAGCAAGATCTTTTCTTGCCAATGTGCAGTGAAGAAGATGTTTCGCCACTACACTAGATCTGATCTCTCAGGTTTCATAAACCAGTATCATGTCTATTAACTATTTTTCCTCGCTAAACCTAAAAAAGATGATTGTAGAAGTATTAAAATAACTACTTATAACATGGTTGACCTGTGTTCAGAGCTTCGGCCAAACACAGGAGCCATGAATTATGGACCTTTTGACATCTGGAACCGGACAAATTAAAAGAGCAGGATTGTAAACCAACAGGACTACTACGTGTTTTACTTAAATCTTTTATTCCTGCGGTTCGGTGGAGACTTGTTGAAAGGCGTTAAGGAGATAAGATTTCACAAATGGTGGCACTAAATAAGGACAGATGAGGCTCATCTAAGAGCAGATGGAGGGTGGTGTCGATGAGAACCCTCAAATACGTGATGCAATGATTTATGATTTATTCCTCAGCATGCAAATGTAAACTACTATAACTGTAAAATAAATCTACTAGGTGTTTTTTTTCTATTCAGTCTGCAGCATGTCACACACTAAGATTTAATATCAAGGAGTTTCATATTCCTGTTGTAATGACTGGCCTATATATTAACTGTCTGCATTTTTAACTAAACTAAAAAAAGTACGGTGTGTAAAAGAGGAGGAAGATCCTATTTTCCCAGGTCCAAAGCATTTCAAATTTTCCTGCAATCGTGGTAAAAGTTCAGTGGTTATGATCTATCTACCTTCTTGTTGTACGGGTTTGAAATGACCAGAAAGGTATCGTCTGATCCTGACAGGATATATTCACCAGTCTCATTCCATGATATTGTGTTGACCTGTAAGGAGATGAAAACATAAGACTGTATAAAAGAACTGACAGAAAACTAATTTAGACACCTTTAGGGAGCAATTTCATCAATGTATTCTGGCAATAACAACTAACACTTAACAACTTTAGCCACAAACTAAGAACACCTCGTTTGTCTCCTTTATCTCAGTTTCTTACACCTCCTAATGCTTGTTGGTATGAACCAAATAGGTATTTTTATATCATAAAAAACAATTTTAAGTTTGAGTTATTTGTTATAAATATTCACACTGTGCATTTAAAACTCAAATAATATACTGTGTATATGCACATTACTGTCAAATCTGCAAATTCACTGAGCTTCTCTACATCACAATTCTTGTGTTTAATGCAGTAGATTAGAGATAAATTAAACCATTTCTCCTGAAATCTGTCTGAACTAACAAACATCAAAAGGTGCAACGGTATAAAATGTTGCACTCTTTAGTCTTTTTTGTTATTCAAAAATGAAATTCAACTTACAGTTTAACTGGATTTACTTTAAACCAAATAGGACCAAAAACAGATACATTTTAATTAGACCGATTAATAAAAAAAAGAAAAAAAAGAAGTGTCAAATTAAATTTGGACAAGAAATTTTAAATTCAACTCCTCAATGTGAACATTTTTAAATATTTAATTAACCATCAACAACAAATGAACGTGAATCATTTGCAGCAAACATGTTTGCAGCAACAGCAGAACAAAGCATCGTCCTCCACGTTTGTTTTCACTCTGTGGATCAATATTTCATTAAGACCTGCAGACCGGTTCAGCGCTCCATCGTGACCAGCTCCCTGCAGTCGGTGAGATTACTCAGGGTTCAGAGTTGAAACTGCAAAACAACCAACACCACCTCCGCAACAGCCCACATTTTAAAACAGACTATTGACGGGAGATTTTTTCCAAACAACAATAAAAAAAAATTGTTTTTGTTTTATTTAATTGAGGATTTTTTGATATCCTGATAATGCACTGGGAACCTCCTGAAAATTAGTTCGATTTTACAGATTTTTAATATAAATATAATAAAATCATACCCACAAAAAGACTAGTTTTATAAAACAAAATGAAAATCTAGCAATGAAATACAACTTCTGCTAGCATGTTGTTAAAAAAATTACATATTTTCTTAACCAGTGATTAAAGCAGCTACTACTTTCAAAGGAACTATTTTTTTGTGATTTATGTAATTATATAGCTTCCTATTCGTGTTCGTTTTTACAAAAAATTCATAACTAACATGTTTTTCATGTTCCTGCTCTGCGACCTTTGAATTAATATTCTCATGATGACATCCAATAACAAAAAACTGAAATCTAAACGACCCAAGTACGACAAAAGAACAAATATACCAAAATGTTTCTACTAGAACACATTTAAAGAAACAGTAAGACCACATATTAAGAGTTTATTTGATTTTATGGCTGTAATATTTTCAGAAATTAATATTATTTCATTTGACAACGCCTTTCAAAACACCCGAGGAAATTTTACAACGGTAAAAACACAAATAAAATGTAGGGGAAAAAAATAAAAGTGCGGCATGAGTGAATGTTTTTAGATTTCACAATAAAGGATAAAACAAGAAACAAAAAACAATAATCTTTTTCTGTGTTGATGGTGTAGTAAAAACAGGGTTAATATCTGTTTTGGTTTCATAAACACAAAATAATTAATCAATTAATCAATAAATGAAGAATTTATTTGTATATCTCTTTACACTAACAAAATTAACCTATTTGCGTTATCGTGTGTAAAATGAAGAAAAACATGTAAAACACAGTTTTATTTGGATTTATGAAATAAAATAGCTTTTTAAATGGAATCTGAAGAGAAAGAATATAAAGCAGCAAATTAAGTTGCCATCCATCAAATTTCACACCGTCACATTTACAGACAGTTTAGAGAGCCCAATTAACCCAACCTGTTATTGTAAGTGTAGGGGGGACCCACAGTATCTGGAGAGAACCTACACATGTTCAGGGAGAACATCCAAATGCGGCACAGAAACACTTCAATGCTACAATGTGCACCACTATTTAACTCGAAAAAATATGATTTTACAGCTTTAAATGTTTTTTGTGAATTTTTACCGCATAACTATATAAAAATGTTGCATGTCCTCCTGGAAGGTGGAAATCCACAAGAGCTCAAACTCTTTTAAAAGGTTTCCTTCAACAATCAACCAGGTTTTTGCTCGCTCCGCACTGCTAGACAAACAACCCCACAGCATGATGCTGCCACCAGCAGAACATTTGTGAGCAACGTCGGTTTTCCAGTAGATGCAAAGTACTGCTCAGTATTGCGTGAATCTCATTTAGCTGAGCAGTGAACATGGAGATGTTTACTTACAGAAGAGCTGGACGACACACAAATCGACCGATTAGGTCACTTCTGGAGTTAGCTGGTTGTATTTATTTATAGGTATCAATAAAGCTGAAAGAGGGGCTGATAATGTTTTAAATAAATAAATAGCTAAGCAGTTCCCCCAGGTCCCCGGTCATTCATCCGTGTGTTGGACTGGACGGACTGAAATCCTGGCCGATAGTGTGACGAGATGTGTGACCGATCCGTCAGCCTCGGGTTTCTCAGAGGCGTCAACCAGCTGACCTGCAGCCAGAGATCTGCTCCGGTTTGTGTGCCAACCAAGAGCTGAACAACCTGCTACGGCGTTTACTTAATGACAAAACATAAAAAAGGAACACTTACGCAACCATCGTGGACGTTGAGTGTCGCTTCTAGTTTGAGCCTCTGGACAAACTCTCGTTTACCTATGGAAAAAAAAACATGCACTTTAAAAAGTCTTTAAAAAAAATTAAAAAAACATCAGCCAACATTGATTAGACACATTTAATATTCGCTCTCATGTATTACATTATGTGGAATCAACTGCATTATTAATGCTGCCTTGTTTTTCTCCTATAGCGGAAATGTTACTGCCACAGAACAAGGAGTGTGAAAACAGAACAAGGACGATGTAGTCTCTCGGTTTATAATCTGAATTTTGTTGGGATTTAGGTGCCTAAAGCACTTTCCTTGTATCGGTGTCGGGATGTCGGCTTTCTACTTTGAACTTACAGTAGGCTGCAAAACTCTGCAGCTGCCGTTTGCTCAAACGGAAAAACCGCGCTTGCTTAGGCTGGGTTTTAAATCGTGGGGTCCAGGTTCATGTGTCGTATGTGACGCTGCTACAACTTTACAACGCTGGAGTCAGAATTACGTCGTTTATTAAAATGACGTTTGGACATTTCTGAAATCCAAACCAGAAATCTGCCTTTGGGTGTGGAGTATAACTTCTAAAATATCTGTTGCCTTTTTATTGACCAGTGATCAGTTTTGATTCGTTTTTTTGTCTTCTTTTTTAACGCCGCAAATATTCACATTCATGATTAAATTAGTCCTTTGTGTCAATGAAGCTAAATATAAGGACTTAAGGTAATTATATTTTCTACTTATAATTCACCATTATTATGTTCTAAGCAATTAACAAAAGTATGCTCTAATGTTTTTTTTCTTTTTGCACACCTCCTCTCATCCATGTCCATTAATTGCCGGATGAGGTTGGCATTAAATTCATCTAACGGCTGACAGCGAGCTACACACTATTAGGAAAATCGAATTGCAATTATCACAACATGATGGACAACCATCTTCATCTCTCTTTCCTTCTTATTAATGCACCACTATCATTTTCTGTGATCTTCAACATCTCAGCCACTAAACAAAAAGACAGCAAGAGAAATTCGTTTCCACAGCGATATAGGAAATTACTTGCAATGCTTACAACAATTTCGGATTTTTATGACTGAAATCTTTATGATCATATTTTAGAAAAATCTCCAAACACAAAAAAATCTTTGATGGTGTTGTTACTTTAAGTATTTTAATCCACTTTTGCTCAAATGACAGCACTGTAAGTTGTTCTTGACAGACTTCTTGGTTTTCTTTACACAATATTTACAATCTGGATGGATCTAGAAATATTTTACACTTTCAGCCAGGCCTGCAAATAGCAAACATAAATACACCCGTTGACGTTTTAAATTCATTTGGGACACATTGTGAGACTCTAGAAAGCCTCCTTCAAAAAACTTTGTTAATTTTCCTATTGGTCCTAAAAAAAAAACTTTAACCTTTAAAAAATGTAGCTAATAAAAACAATTAATCTATGGCATGAAAAATGCATAAAATTTATTTCATTTAAAATAAAAAAAACCAAGTGGTTTCAGCTCTGCTGTTGGTCTCGGCTCTACAGACAGATGCGCTGTTCTTAACACTAAATATATCTCATCAGAGGTGTGACCCACACATCCCCGCGTGCATCCTTGCGCAAACACAGCCCCGACTTTATCTTGGCTGGGCTAAATACAGCACTGACTAAACCTCAGAGGCACCAGCTCCACCTCAGCAGGCTAATATCTCTTCATTCAGGCCTCGGCGTGGATAGTTTGACGCGGCGAGTCCTCGCGATTGCTTTCGAAACGGCATCCGTTTCTAATCTGTTTTATCTGTGCTGTTCAACACCAAAAGAACAAATGATGAAAGTGAGCCTTTTTGGCTTTGCTGATTAACTAAAAGGCCCATAACTAGTATTTTTTTATCAATAATAGCCTTGTCTAATAGCTGACTTAACCTATTTTAACCCTTAATGTAAATATGATAAAGAAAGATCATCACCATGAACAATTTTTTTAGACAAACTTCTGACTTTGGAATAGATGGTTAAATGCTGTCGATCTAACCCGCCTGCTCAATATTTCATTACTTTACAAAACTCTGCCCGGTATTGTAAAGAATTTCCACCCTAAGCAACCTTTAATACAACAATAACTACCTTACATTAAACGTCAATTTGTTTTTTCTAAAAAATAAATAAAAAAAACGAAAAACAATGTAAATCAATAAACTGATATCTTTATGTTTCGTTTCTAATGAATCTAAAGTTGCTAAATACATTTCAGAAGATATCTTCTGAAATGTATTTTATTATTATTTATTTATCTAATATTTATTATTTATCTAATAAATAAAATAATTCCACAATAAAGCCAAATGAATAACGTTAAAATATTTTGTTCTTGTATTAATCCAAAGGTTTTAAAAGGCGCTCTGTTAGATCTAGTATCATAGAATTTGACTGTGAAATTTTGGCATAACTAACAAAGTTACACTTTGAATGTCTGTGAGTCTAAATTTGTGTGGTTTTCCAATATAAAAAAAAAAACTGAACCTCTGACTATTTAAACTGGTGTGTTTTATTGGTTAACCTTTCTATGAAAAGGTTTTTAACATTAGTAAATTGCTCATGTCGCTCAAATAAAGCTCTTACAGTTTAAAAAAAAAGTCCAAACTTTTTTTCATCCAAATATTTCTCTGCATTTTTTTTTTTTATTAAAAGCAACTCGGTCGTTTTATCCATCTTTGCTTTAATTCCAAGAAACCATAGTGTTATTCATTCATTATCCATTCGTTACTTAAAGGTTATCATACAATAAGAATCCCATTTTGGTACATTGACTTATTAGTCCAAATTTACCTTCAATTGAGAAATTTATTTCAATTGTGGAAAATATACAAAATGAGAAGTATTAAAATTATTTTGGTTCTGATAGGAGGACAGAAATTCAGCTTATTATACAAATAGTTGTGCAAAAACTAAATATTATTATAAAAGAGTTTGCATTGTATTTAAGAGATGCTTATTTAATATACGAGAGAGATCTCTGATAGCAATTAGCCTAACAGACTAATTAACCTTATACTGTATATACTTTTTAATTTACACTTCTCAGTATTTTTGAAAATGGATTCTGCTTCCTTTTTTTTTTTTACAAATTGTGTATTTTCCCACAGGAGTCACTAACTGGCTTATAGTTCAGTTAAAGCCCAAATCATTTTTGACATTATAATAAGAACAACAGAGATTTGTATGCTCCACGGATGTGATGCAGATTTATGGTTCATGCATCCCTGTGTTAATTGAACAGTTTGACTTCGGGAAGCAGTGAAGTTCAGCTAAAAACACAAACAAACACACAAATCAACAATCCTGTCACATCTGTCTGCATTACCATGGCGACCCGATGTTCTGCTCTTACCTAAATAGCTGGTTCTGATCGAGTTCGGCTCCCCGTATCCAATAACACGTCTGTTGACATCCCAAACCAGGTTTCCAGTGCAGGACATCGCGACCAACTGGGTTTGTTTTTAGCTGACAAGAACATCTACACCAAGCTAACCGTTCTTCGGGACGACGTCGTCTTTTGTCGGATTTCCATTAACTCGGGTTCCCTTCACCGACGGGACGCCGCTAGCTCGAATTGGCGCCCAGCATCGCCGTGGGCGGAAAAAGAGCCGAGCCGGTCCAAACCCCGCTACCTTTCGGAGTCCACACGGTCCGTGTCCCAGCTCCGTGGGACCCAAACTCTCCCGTCTTTCTAGCCTAGCCTGCTTTATTTCTTTCTGCGGTAAGCAGTCAGCTGGATGAAAACAACGCGAGAAAGTGCGAGAGTTTGACACATAAGGCAGGTTCGTTCGTTTTGAAAATGCCTGAGAGAAATTTCCGTCAGTATGTTTGTAAATAAAAGAATAGGTTTTACTATTTATTATTTAATCAATATATAATATTTATAGTACTCTTTTATTTTCATTATTATTATTATTATTATTATTATTATTATTAGTAGTAGTAGTAGTAGTCGTTGTAGTAGTATATTTTGGCTTTTGTTCTTGTTATTCGTGCTATTACTACTAGTAGTAGTATTGTTGTTGTTAATAAAAATGTCATTTATATAAAAATAAAGGCTTTTTCTTACTACAATTTTTTTCCCGTTCCAAATATTTGAAAAACAAGTCCAGTTTTAGCCTAGATAAAATTGAATGAAAAAGAGAACAATTGAGCAGTTACAACACTGGAGAAGATCCAAAATAAGTTCAATGTTACATGCTAGACATTCTAAGACACACTTTTGAACAGACTCCTGAATGAAAAGGGGCCAAAGACTATTCAACATAAAATTACAAAGACAAAATAATTTTTGTTTGCTCTTTGTTGTTCTTATATGTACAGATAAAACAAAAGTATCCTCATCTTATTGTCAGTTTATGGGATTAATCAACTCAAAGCAGTGCGTAACTGTGAATTGGAGACAAAAAGTACACAGGGTTTCCAGATTTGTTTAATACAAATCTAATAAGATATAACAGGCAAAACACCATTTACTGAGAAAATAGGAAACTGCCTGAACAAACATCTTGACAGAATTTTTATTTGCAATGCAATGAAAAATGCATGAATGTATAACTGGATTTAAATTATTTTCCTTCTAAAGTGTGTTGAGATGACACGTGTAGTATGTTGGCACTATATAAATAAACTCCACTAAAATAAAAATAAGTTCCCACTATTGATTTAGGGGTTGATTAGATAAATATACTGAACCTCTCAAATTTGTATTGATGAGAAAAAGTGTAGATCTGTTTTAAACTGTCCCAAAAAATTCAAACAAACACGCAGAAGTTTGTGAACACGTTTAAGACTTGCAAACAATGTAACTCTTACATTAAGTTTACGTTCCCACCTTTCCGGTACAAATTCAAACTGAAAACAAGCCTCCCCGGTCACAAACCAATCATCTTAGACCTGTCACCATGTGGACCAATGAGAAGGCTGCGCCACTGTAGGTCCGCCCATCACGCGGAAGCCTGAGTCGAACAGAAAGTCACCTCGTCTTGTCGGTCAGAGGGAGAAGCTACTGTCGGCTAGTAGCGGCGTCTTCAGTCGGGAGGAAAGGTCGGCAGGACAGTAGCATCCTCTCTTACCTTTGAACCTCCCCGTCTCCTATTTAAACCACATTAACAAACGTTTAGCTACAGTGCTGCGACCCCTGAGCGCAGATTTAAATTTAAAAGCGTTTATCGTTAGCTAGCTTCTGTAGCGTCAATATTTGGGGTCATGGCTGCGCTCAGAGCGTCCTACCACCGGATTCTGGACCGGATCGAGCACATACTGCCCGCCAAACTGAGACCTCTCTACAACCACCCGGCAGGTAAAGAGTTGGGCGGCCTCTGTGTGACACAGGCCGGGTGTCGGTGCTGGTGTTTATTCTCTGTCTGATCTCCACGCACTCATTTTTATGAAGTAATCTTACTAAAACTCGCTCCAGTCAGATGCAAATCTCCTGAGGCTGCTAAAAGCCTGTAGAGTAAGGAAGGTTTCTGCTTTTATATGCTAAATCTGTTCTGGTTTGACCACATTCAGTTCATTCACTCCTCTGCTGGCATGTTGCCGCGTTTTGTTTGTTTGCAAACACAAGTAAGATTTCTTTTGCACAAATATGATAGGATAAACAAAAACATGTGATTGTTAATAACTTCTCGTTTCGACAAGACAGAAGCGCAAAATTAACATGTTTTCAAAAAAAGAAGAAGAAATCAGAAACGCTCATTTAATCTATAACTTATGACTTGTTTATAATGTCCTGGGTTTTATTTTTATGCAACTTTATGACCAAAATTGTGCAGCAAATCAGATATTTTCTTATTCAACTCAAGCAGAAGTAGTACATTACTGTTTTGATGGGGGTTTTTTATGATTAAAAACCTTTAAATGTTATGCACTGAAAAGGCCAAATTTATACCGATTGTACTTAAATGCTATAAAACATTCACTGCTTGGTAATCCACGTCGTTTCTCGTGTCTTTATATGTTTTCTGCTCAGTGTCTATCAATAAGGGAACCATTATTATAGTCAATATAAAAGCCAACATGACTTATTTTTTCCACAGAATAACAATCTATAATCCAAAACAAACTAATAGCAGCATATTTATTTAGCTTAAATTCATAATCCTAATGGTGCGTAATATTTTTAGTGGCATCTCACACTGAAGTTGTTTTTCAAGCATAGCGGAGGGTGAAACCAATGTCACTGTGGAGACTCTGGCCTTTCCTTTGCAGTTTTTTTTTTATTCAAGGACATCTTTCCGACCAGGTAGTGAAGGCGGCGACAAAGCCACCTCCCCTCCGACATGATGTCCCACTTATTTTTTTTTACTTCTGCTTGCCAAGTTTGAGAGGAGCGCTGACTCCGGCAAGCTTTTATGCTCCAGGGAGTTTATTCGGGGTTTAATGTGTTTCACTCCAGTTTCTTGGAAGTAAAATCTTCCTCTAACGATGCGTTTTTTTGGTTTTGACACGTCTACGTCTAAAAGGATGGTAACTTAAACAAACGAAGACTTTTGGTTGTCAATTAATAGAGCCTTCATTGTTTTGTGTTGCTGCAATACTTCAGAGATGCAGATTGCATCAGGGATTTTTAGTACAAAGGTATTGTCAAAAAATATATATAATAAAGCAATCAAAACTTTATAACTTATTTAGAGCTGTTAGTATTGTTTTGAGTCTGTTTATATATATATATATATATAAATAAATGTAGTGAAATCTTTTGGATTTGAATTGACCTGATCAGCGAATCAGCAGGTTTACCAGAAGGTTGATTGTTCATATAATAGTCAATTAAAGCAACCAATTTTATCCTTCCTGCTAGTTCACACTCAAAACACACATTGTTTCATTAAAATCTGATGAAGCTAAGGGACATGCATATGCTTTGATTTGTAAATGGCAATAAACCTTTACATTTTTAAGGAAAATTGACAATTGGATGGCTGCACGTCAGGTAAAAGTTTCAAAAATATTCCTGCATTTAATCGTTGCACAAACAAAAATGAAGATTGAGTGGATTTTTGTTTTAACTTTAATGATCTTTTATAATCTGTTCATTGTAACGAAGGTCTTCAACATGGGGTCCGCAACCCCTAGGGGGTCCGCAGAGGTACTGCATGGGCATCGTGAAAGTTTTGGTTGATTAAACTTTTTTTTTTTATATTCCTCCCCCCCTGCGATTTTTTCCACTAATTCAAATGTCTTTAAATAAAAATTAACATGAATTCAACACACTGTAGTAAACAGATAAATGGAGCCAGTAGATGTCTTTCAGTCATCAATGCACACATTCAGTAACACACAGGAGCTCTTTCAAGCTGGGCACCGTTTCATTCACAACACCTGTTCCATCAACTATATATATATATATATATATATATATATATATATATATATATATATATATATATATATATATATATATATATTACAATTGATCAAACAAAAGTAGTTTCTTTCTTTTTCAAAATGATTTTCGGTCCATACAGAAGGAAATTATTAACATTATTAAATGATCCTTTATACTTGATAACAACAATAAAACCTACACATGAGCTTAAACCTTCTTGAGCTTTTTGATGGTATTTAAAACCAATATTTGCTCCCTCTTGTTTGCTGTAAATTCAAATTAAATTAGGCCTAACCTAACACAAAAGCAGCAGTTTTTACAACTACTCCTAAAACAATTTTAACAGGATTGTAAAGTAATGTTATTTTGACATTTGTAATATAGATTCATAGTGATTTAAAGAAGATTTGCTTTATTGTACATAACATTAATAACAACTGGCTCAAGCAGGTTATTTAGTGGAGCTGTTTGCTCAAGTACCCACCATGCAGTTTATCTTTCTCGTGTTTGCATTAGAACGCGTGGTGGTCCTCGTTCGTCTGGCTGATCAGTGGCTTTAAGCAACAGGTTGGGGCAAGGCTCCTTACAGTCGAATAAAACTCTTGTTGGTATGAACTTGGCTTTAAAATTACTTAGCTTCAGCAATTTTGAAGGCATAGCCATACGCATATTAAACCAGGCTAATATCTTGACAGACACTGGAAACTCAACAATGTAGTGTTAGTGGTTTATGATAAATCTCATGGTTTCCCTCTCATTGTGTCTCTCCAGGTCCAAAAACAGTTTTTTTCTGGGCCCCGATATTTAAATGGGTAAGTGAACCTTGGCTCACATTCATCTGTAAACTAGAAAAATAGGTTTTTTGCTGACCTTTGTAAGCTTCTGACACCTTTAAACAAATTTAACGTGCTTAACCCTGTCATCACCGGTTGTGTGTCTTCTTGTTTAGTCCATGAACATCATGTACTTCAGATTTTTTCTTTTCTTTTTTCCGGGGGTCAAAGTGCTGAAATGTTTTTGATTTGGGCTAAAGCAGACGTGCTGTTGTTTTTTTCCAGAGCCTGGTCATTGCTGGCTTGGCTGATATGACCCGACCAGCGGAAAAACTGAGTACCTCCCAGTCTGCGGTCCTGACGGCCACAGGTGGGTTCTAGTGGATGGGTCATTTCAGAACATGTTTACTTTTTTATTAATGAACTGGACCACGTTATAGCTAGAAACATTGTTTAGTAATGTGTGATTACAACATATGATCAGTGAGTGTTTATTTTTTTGTCCCTCCTTAAGAACAAAAGAAACCCAAAATACCATCAGGATCAAATTCCTAATTCCCTCCATATTGTTTTTTCTGTTCAGAGATAATTAGATCAAACTATGTTAAAGGTTACCTGCTGCATCTTCTGATGCAATGTTTTACTTTAAACAAGTCTTATCTACCGCGCTGTTGAGCCACAATGTCCACTGTCCTGGTTTATAATCTATGTGGACAAACGACTCCCCCTTTCTCATCCCCCATCAGGTCTCGTCTGGTCCAGATATTCTCTGGTTATCATACCAAAGAACTGGAACCTCTTTGCTGTGAACTTCTTCCTCGGCGGCGCTGGAGCGTCCCAGCTCTACAGAATCTGGAGGTGTGTTTTTAGTTTTTTTGTGAATTAACAGAAAAGCATGCAAAGTAAAGGTGATTTATCATTCCTTGAACAAAGATGCTCCCGTTCATCTGATCTCTTGAGAATAAAATATGAGTTTTTATTGTAACAATCTGTAATCACCATCAAAAGTATGAAGCTGAGAAACATACAAATTATTTATTTTTTTTATTTTTATTTTTTGCTTAATCTTGTATAAAAGCATTTTTATGACAAAAATGTGCTTGATCAATATGAAATGTGGGGGGAAATAAGTTTTAAATCACATTAAATGAAAGGAAAAGTTCAATTTCTAAATATTAAAGTAATAGCTGCATTCTACTTACTGCAAATTGTCTAATGAAAACAAAGTTGAGACTTATTGGGGGGAAAAAGAGGCGCCAATCACCGATACAAATATGACCGCCTGCTGATTTCTGTCTATTTCTCGGTTTTTGCTACCGATGGAACATGCCATTAAATCTAAAAGCAGATCCTGTGAGATCCCTGGATCAGGCTGGTTTATTTCAAGTTGAAACCTAAATCAGTTTTGTTAGAACAAGAATGTTTTGAGGAGCGGTAGTTAGGAGTAAACTGGTTTAAATTAAAAGACTAAATGGTCTGAGACAACGCTTGTTTTCCCAGCAGAGTGTTGCCTAAACTAAACCTGCTTACCTTCTTCCCGTTAAGCATCTTGCTTTCTTTTTTCTAAGTGACGTAAGTTAACCGGGCCGTTGTTGTGAATAAGAGGAAAATTGCTCCTTCAGGCCATGGGATCTTCCGCCATTGCTCCATTACACTGTTGTGACGATAACGTCGCCCTTGTTTCGTTTTATCGGTGGGCAAACTAAGGCAGCCACGGTAACCTGATATATCTGTAGCTAGACAGACTCGCACAAATGTGTTTCTAAGAACCTACTATCAGAACTAACAGTAGCTTCTCCAACAGAGATTGCTAATATAATGATTTTTTTTTGTCATCTAAGCTCAAGATGGTTGAACTTCATGCCTATAAACAAAAATCTTGTCAAATTAACAAATTAAAGTGTTATAAGTAAATCTGCTGCTACTTGGTATGAAGAAAACTTATTTTTTTAAGATTAGATTTCAAACTTCTTCTTTTAAGATTAGATTTCAACACTGATGAAATAAGGCTTTCATTGAGACATTCCTGCCACCTTCTTTGGAGGATGCCGCAGCACTGAATACGTAAACCAAAGAGACGCACAACGTTTAACATGTTTCTGTTTGTGGAAATGTATGAGGTTTGGGATTTCTTTTATTGTTTAATCTAATTCACCCCAATCTAGAAAAAAATAACAGTTTTTGAACATGGCTTGAATAAAGATATTTGATATTGCATCCGCAGTAGCACATTTTGGGCTCTAGGTGGAGCTATAGTGCGTTCACTGATGTGATCTTGCCTGTAGTGGTTTCTAGCAACAAAATCAAGTTTTATTTATTATATTTTTCACTTTTTTTAATTAGTCAAGTAATTTTTTTTTAATTTTGTCGCTCATTAATAGGAGAAATCCAAATCTTAATAGATTTGTTTTTTTATATGTTAATTGAATATGTAACCTATACAAAATCTGGATGGGAAGCGCTGACCTTTTCCAAATGTATTTCTTCTTCTCGTCTTTCCAGCTACAAGCAGGAGAAGAAGGCAGAGGCAAAAGAAACAGAAGAGGCAAAAGAAACAGCCCAGTCTTGAGGACGTTCTCGCTGCCATAGTTCCAACACAAAGGGAGACTTTACAACTTGTTCCCCAACAAAACGCTGTTCCCATAACCACATTTTACCACGTTAAGTCTGTTGTACCTGAGGGAAATCTCAACTTTCCTCTAACATTACCTCAGGGTGCTTGTAAATATGACAAGATCATAACTTCTGTTTTTTGACACTCTCTCATGAGCAGTGATCATGGACGCACAAGTTCTGCTTGTTGTTCAAGTTTTCTGATTGTACATCGTCTTGATTTAACACGTCACGTGCACTAGTCGGGAAGTTTTGCTTCATTTGTCAACTGGCTTCATTCAGTTGTATTAATCTGTACCTCAAAGCAGACTTCCCAGAATACACCCGGCTGTCGGATTTGCGTTGAATGTCGCCATGAATTTACGAAGGGTTTCATCGCGTTTATCGTCTTATTCGCATATTTATAATTTTAACGAGTGTCCAGGGATGTTGTACCTCCATCGGTCATTAAATCATTGATTGCTGTGTAAGGATTCCTTCCATTTTAATCAGTTTTGAGAACAAAGTTGTTTCTGCATATCGACAGAAGTGTTTTAAAAAACTATTTAACATGTTGGTGTAACTTGGCGAGTCGACGAGCAAAACATTGGTACAGACTGAACCTGCATTGTAGAGTTCCTCTTCAAATCCTTGATGTGGGAGGAAAAAATTTAAAAAGCATTTTTCAATAACTGACACAATCAAAATGTATTTATGCAGTAAGTCCCTAATTTAGCAATAACTGGTGTTATTAATCTGACTGTTCAAAGATGATTAGGTTGGTCATTAAATGTAATGAAATGTTAATGGTTATGTATTAATAAATAAGACTAACAGCCTGTTTGTCGGAGCCTTAAAGATCTAGCAGATGAAAACGTTGAGTATGAAATGATATTTAACTCAAGATACATTTGCAAATCTACATTGAGTATTAAACATCCCCACCTAACCTGTTGTTTTTGTTCATATAGGATTCACATTTACAATCTTTAGTTTTACTTTTAAATACAGTTCACATACACCAAGATCACTCCACCTAATTTTTCGAAGCAGAGATTGTGTATTTCGTGGCTTTGTATTAATAATAAATTTTTTTGAAGGCATGTCAAGACAAACTTTCTCTGACATTGTGGTAAAAGGTAGGTCAGAAGTCAAGCAAAATCTGAGAATAGTAAACATCCATGGATCCAGATGTCATGCTAATCTGTGCAAACATACGAGGATTTAAAGCATGAGAATGTCCAGCTGTCCCATTTCTGATGAACCAAAGCTAAAGAAAAATGCTAATGGTTTCCAAATACACTTGTTTAGTAGAAGTCTGTGGTGTAAATAGTGTTTGGACATACATTTGGAGGAAATGAGAATCGGCGTAGCCGTGGTGTTTCCACTCGAATTAAACTTCATCTAAAGCTGCAGTATATTAGCATCTTAGAAAACTGCACTAGAAACATCACATAAGGCACATTTGACCTTAGAGGTTAATTTTTACGTCTGTGCAATTTCTTAAACAAAAATCCAAAACCACTTGTGAGTTTTAACCAGAACTTTATTAACAACCAGTGACTGTGAGTCCAGATTTAGCGTTTTCCTCCAACCCGGGGTGCGCTGATCTTCATCGGCTTGGCGATTTTGGGTTTCTGGGCAGTCTTGGCAGAGGTCTACAAAGAAAGTTGTTCAAAACAGTCAATTTACTAAGCTCCCAATGGTAGTGACTATCCAACAAAAATCCTACATTCACTTGCAGTAAGCCGGAAACTAACAACTCTCACCTTGGCGCTTGGTGCAGTGGGCTTCTTAGCTGCCTGCTTTGCCTTTTTGGCCTCCTTGGCAGCTCTAAAAGAGAAAGAAAGTTTGAACCGTTGCTCTCGGAGTATTCCTAATAAATATAAATAGATGACGAGTTGATGTTTTGAGGTTCATATTTTCAAATCAGCTTTAGTCAAGTACAGAAGATTCAAGGCAAAATGCCATAGAGATTATACTTCTAGACTCAAGGAAACTTTGGCAATGTTGCATCAGCTGTAAGAACTGTCTTAACTTATTTTAGCAGGTCATTGATGTTAAGATTATATTCATGAATGGTCAATATCTTGTCTACAGTAAAGAACGTTGGTGTCTTCACTTAGATGAAATAAGTCATGTCAAACCGATTAGGATGTTGGCAAAAAATGCAAACATTTTTTGATCTACAAACCTGCTGCTCTTTGATTAAAATCAATGGCAAAGAAATAAATAGCCGTCTTAGTGACACCCCTACAGCCCTAGCTCAGTATGATTCTCAGGCAATATCGTTGGGATCAACACATTTCAATCCACCAAATTAAGCTCTTTAAGTACATTTTTCTCAAACTACTACCAAGCACAAGGAGTTCTGAATATGTCAAACCTTGAATTCAACATAATTTCCTAGTGACATCTGCAGGATTTTAAACGCGTCTTCTCACCTGATGGCCTGCTCCCTCTGGGCCTTACGGACCTCTGGTTTCTGGTTCCTCTTGGCCATAATCTCAGCCAAGGAGGCCCCAGTGATGGCCCTCTGGAACTTCACTGCGCGCCGGGAGCGCTTCTTCGTCACCTCTTCCTGTAAAGCAGGCCTGACATTAATACACCTGCAGTCTTTAATACCTGAGGATGTATTTAAAAGACATTACCAGGTACAATTTCAGCATTTAAGCAAAAAAAATAAAAATAAAAAAAGCAAAATTTCTGTCTGAAATATTGTAATATCAAGTAATACATCTATATTTTAGGCAGCTCTGGGACCACCATCTAAATCAGCTGTGTTTCTACTGGCGTAAGACTGAATGTAGGTGTGGGGAAAATTAGGGATGAAAGATATATCGGCAACATCATCAGTATCTGGTCATTTTTTAGCCGATAGTATAATATAATACTTTTTCAAACAATTGGAGTATCAAAGTATTTAATGCCTCAAATAGAAATTCAACTGACCTAAAATAAATTGGGAGTCAATTAAATTGTAAGGGGTATCTGTATCAAGCCCTAATTATCCACATGCAAAGCAGGAATCCATCATACCTGATATCCTGGGGATTTTATTACAAACATTTATAATGGGATGTGGACATATATGCAACATGTTATCCAGACAGCTTTCATGGTGTCTAGGGCTGCAACGATTTGTAGACAAAAATCGATAATAGAAAAAGTCGACAATGAATTCCATTGTCGACTTTTGTCGCCAGACTTGTTTTTCCAACAGAGTGAGGCATCTCGCTTAATTACAATCTGCCGGTAATCACGTGCACAATAGCGTCGAGCGGTTACCTACACAGAAATGGCGTCGTCCAACACAGTAGCAACGCGTACAAAAACTTCTTAAGTTTGGGAGCATTTTTGCCTGGATACGGCAAATAAGATTACTTGCAAGTACAGATGGGTAGATGAGGCGTCATGAAGCGTTTCGACACAGCGAAGCTGTATTGATACTGTGTCACTGAATACTGAGACCTGCTGGACATTAAAAATCCCTACAGGCAACGTAGAGGGACTGATTTGATGAACCAGTGTAAACAATAACAATTATTTCATTGTATGTTATTGTATATTATATATTGTATTATTTATTATCTTAAGTTAAATTGAAAATATGTCATATCCTTAGATACAGTCAATAAATAATGTGAACATGAACCATAAAGTGAAAATTTAAGTGAATGTCTTTCAAATGAGGATGCTTGTGGACTGAGGGTTTCTTCACAAATTTTTATTTAAAAAAAAAAAAAATTCTCCAACTTTTTGAAATTTTGTCTGCTTTGCTTTTTCGACTAAGAGTCAATGTCAGCTGAATTTGGATTCAGATCAAGTAGAAACCGGATGAACGAACGAAATGAAAACAATTCCCTTATTTTCCGATGTAAGATCAAAATGGTCCCACACTGTGGAAATCTTTCGTTTGCCTTGAGGCTCCATAGTTGACGCTGTACCGCAAAGATCCAGAATGCATCCCGTTGACAGATTTGCTTCCTTACAAACACAGTTTGGTGCTTCAGTGTCATTTCGAAACAGTCGCTGTATCGGTCACGTGATTCACACCAATACATTTTGTTTTTGGTTTACAATATACATTTTCTAAGCGGTTTTTCGCTTTAAAAGAGAGCTTTAACGTTATGCCTGACAAACGTATTTTAAATTAAATACATGCAGTCCGACGAAGAGAGCCACCATTTACTCCTTTCTACAAAAGAAGCAGATGTGCGCCCCGCAACAGGCGACTGTCTTCACCAAGTCGTTATTATAGATGCTGACCTATTATATGAGGCCACTCTCTGTGGTCGATGGTGCCGGGTTTGAACAGATGATAGCCCAGTTCAAGAGTCCGTGCTTAAAACTTGAATTTGTATCTACAAAGTCAGTGGTTAAAACTGACTGATGAAAATTTTAAAGTTGTTTTGCAGTTGACTACTGAGCGTACCTTACAAAATGGACTTTGTTTTATCTGTTCTGCTGCTGCATGGTTTGCAGGAAAAAAAATATTTACTCTATTTTAATTAATTATTCTTTTATAAAACCCCTTTGCCTGTCCTTAAAAAATTGACAGATTTATTTATGTTTGGATTTACGTTTATACTGACTGAGCACTGGGCCTAACTGGTTTCAGATAGTACATTTTTATTTACTTTTTGTATTAATCAGCACCAAAGTTGAATAAAAGATGCATATTTCATTTAAGTACCAATTTTTCTTGTGTTTATTATCATTTGCCACATAACTAAAGCAATTTAATGCTAAATTTAAGAAAAAAATTAATATTTATCCGATTAGTCGACTTATCGTTTCAATAGTCGGTGACTAGTCGACTATTAAAATAGTCGTTAGTTGAAGCCCTAATAGTGTCTAAAGCAAACGTTTTCAGTTGAAAATGTAGGATCAGCATAAAACTCAAGAAAATAAAAATCAATATCTAGGACGTGCTTAACACCGTAAAAAAATATCTAAAAAGGCTAATTTTACCATACACTTTTAGGTAGAAACTTTAGACTACTGGACAGGGCCGTTGTTGATAAAGTTCACATTACTGTTGTATGGTAAAAATAAGATTACGGAGCCTTTTTTAGGGCAAATTTGTGTTTGTTAGAGAGTTTGGAGGCTGGTCAATGTAAGATGTCAACGAAGACCTCAAAGACCAGTACTATGATCTCTGATTGCTCTATGGCGACAGGTTGGGAGTGAGCGCTGTTGCAAAGACTGCAAAACGCACCCTAACAACAACGCATAACACAGACCGACACTGTGCACACCATTCTCCCGCAGCCAAGAGGTAAATAAGGTCAACTATGCATACATTTAAAAAAATAAAAATAAAAAATCAGTTTCATAGTTGCATCTAATTTATTAAATGAATCACCAAGGAATTGATTCATAAATTAAAAGATATTCTGTTTAAAACCTACAATTATGTATTTAAGGAATGCTTTTATCCAAAACAAATGAACAGCAGCAATTAATTAATTTAAAAAAATGCAACGTTTTTTTATTTATTTAAAAAAGCTAAACGCAGGGTGGAGGATGCACAATAAATGACAGAAAACACGGTGATATTTTCTGCATTCGTTTTCTAGCAGATATTAGGGGCTTCATTGTGTTTTGTTAATGGTAAGTCTCACTCTTATATGAAAGTAGGCTGACAGGAAAGAGGGAAGGACCAACTGCAAATGTCGTCGGGTCCGAAGGCCGCGTCGAGGACTCAAAGCCTCCAAATGTGGGTCGCACTAACCCCTACGCCACCACAGCACAACTCGATTTTGAATGACTTTTAAAACAAACTTCTGTAACCCAAATCGGTCTGTGTTCGTAAATGCTGTTACTTACAGACTGCCCCTTCTTGTGCTTGCGTCTGTACAGCACAGTCCAGTTGATCTGTCTGGGGTTCCTCTTAGACAGAAAGGCAGACTCGCACTTATGGTTCAAAAACTGGAACACCTATAAAAATAAAACAAAGGCAATTACTATAACTCAAGTTAAAGTAGCGCTGGAAATCTGACATTTAATGGTTTATTGGATTAGACTTTACACCAATCACCTAGTAGGTTATAAATACCAACATAAGTTGTGATTTGGTTTTGTAACCAAATAAGGTTTGCAAATTATTTGAAAGTAAACCTGAAAGGAACTTTGTTTATCAATAAGTTGTTAAAAAAAAGATCATTAAATCATAGAAATGATATAAAAAGCAGAAAGTGTTTGAATTTACCACTGTCTGGCTCATTAACTATTATTTTGAATAAAGTAAATTGGGTAATCTAACCTGCTCTTAGTAGCCATTGATGATGCTGGAAGCTAATGCTAGCAATCTAACTAGCTTTCAAAAGAAACAAGGGGCCCTGGTACTGACTACACTGACTTAGCCAGCAAGACATTCTTCATTTCAACCTGGAAATGTATTCACGACACACAACAGCGACAGTTTAAGAAAGAAAGGGCAATAACGTGAAACGGTTTACCTTTCCGTCTATCCTGGCGTATCGGCGGCCATGGCCGGGGTATATTTTGTACCCGCTAAAACTGCACAACTCGACCCTGTAACCAACAAATATCAAACATCACTGAAATAGGACTGGACATAGTTTCATTTTATGCTAAAACCGCCCTAACAAAGATTATTTAAGAGGTCAGATTGCTTTTGATTATACTCTGTACACTCACTTCATGATGGCTACGAGAGGGCTCAAAACCGGAAAGGAAGATACCGGAACCGGAAACGGTTCTAAAGGTTATTTATTTTATAAATATTTTTAATATTGTTGTTAGTCTATCCGTTCACTTTCTACTGTATGTTTAAATATAATATAGCTGTATATATTTTTATTTGCGTTTTCATTTCAGTTGACTTTACAACTTTGATCGTTGCTAGGCAGGAAAGGTTTCAATTTAAAATATAAATAATAAATAAAATGTTAAAATGAGAATAATATGTTGTTTAATTCGGCGTGGTTAGTAATATTTTTGTTTTACTTTATTTTATCACAATTTATTTGGCGGGACTGATACCGGGGACTGTCAATAACCTGTAGTCCTATCGGAGCTGGATTGTAACGCACACTCCCGGAAGCTATAACGCAGCAAACTACGTATCCCACAAATCCCTTCGTGCCGCCGCTTGACAACCCAACGATGCTGTTCGTCTTTTCCTCTGTAGCTGTTAGCTAAAGCCTAGCTTTGTCCTGGTCCGTCAGGATGGGTGTATCTGACTTACAGGGTGATACAAATGCTGGTACGTGGAAAAATTCTCGCTTTACTTAAAGAAGCAGATACTTTTTTCACAGATGCGTTTTTAAAGTAAGACGCTTAGTTGGTGGGTTACAACAACAGCCGTTAGCAACCTAACGTTATCAAAACACATCAACATCCAGTCTGTTTTTCTAAACCAGATACCTAGTTGTATGTATTGTATATATATATTTTTAATTTCTCTGAATAAAATTAATAAATATTGTGTATAGCGGTCTTCTAGTATGTACTGTAGGGTTTGTATCACAGTGTTTAATCTTATATTGCACTTTTAACCTTGTTTTGTCCTTTTGCATGTAGTATTTGCTATCTTGGTTTGATAGGCTACAAAGTCTAAATCCGTGCTATTGTTTAAGAATGAAAGCCTTGTGTCTGATAATAAAATTGAATTTTTATTGCTATTTTACTGCTCCATCCTCATCCTGTATTCCTCCATCGCTCAGGACCTGAGGTTGATCTCTCAGCTCGCAGTATGCAGAAGCTGGATCCCAGCTTCACTTGCTCAGACAACACCCACACCCTCATCTTAGACCGTAACAACATCATGAAGCTTGATCACCTGGAACGTTCCCCGAGCCTGCAGCAGGTAGTGTTGGGAAAGAAACACAACACTTACTTTCAGGATGGAAATTGTTTTTAAGTATTTTCCGATTTGCTCCCTAACCCACCATCCACAATGTTTATCCATACAGCCAAAATATTTGGCCTCTACTTGTAGTGAAGTTTTGTTCTCCTCCTCAAAATGTGTAAAATGGAACAGAAAACAGAACATTTTTGCAGTTTTGACAAGACAAATGTGCAGAAAACCCTGCACTAAAGTTTCAGACCCTTTAAACATATACTCTTTAGTTTGTTTGGATATCTAACTGGAAGGCCCTATTTTCTCTTCATCAGCTGTCTGTAGCCAATAACAGATTGGTGAGAATGATGGGGGTGTCCCAGCTTAGAGAGCTGAGAGTCCTCAACCTTCCCAACAACAGCATCGGCTACATCGAAGGGCTGCGAGATTTACCCCATCTGACATGGCTCAACCTGTCAGGGAACAACATTAAGGTAAGGAAACATTCTTTCAGACATCGACTATGTCGTTATGTCAGACAATAAGTCTTTAACAGACTCTTTTATCTTTCACAGGTCATTGAGCAACTGAACAGCTGTGTGTCTTTACAGCACTTGGATCTCTCTGATAACAACATAGCCACCATAGGTGATGTGACTAAACTAGTGGCATTAAAGGTCAGCCTTAATTATGCTTAAAAAAAGGGAGTTTTGATGATGATTGTGTTTGTTTGTTTTTTAAATGTGGTATGTTTTCTGTCCACTTTGCAGACATTGTTGCTACATGGAAACAGCATTACTACACTCCGAGCTGTTCCTGCTCACCTCCCTGCCCATTTGTCCATCCTCTCTCTGGCAGAAAATGAGATAAGAGATCTTAATGAAGTAATTGTCTCTTATTCTAAACAATCCTGATAAATATCCTAACTGAAATACATAACTCTAGTTTTTTATTGACAGTATTGGGTGCTTGTTCTGTAGGTATCTTATTTGGCCCCTCTTCATGATCTGGAGCAGCTGTCGATCATGTGCAACCCGTGCGTCATGGCAACCCCCTCATTGCCCGGTTTTGATTATCGACCGTACATCATGAGTTGGTGCTTAAACCTGAAGGTCCTCGATGGCTACATAGTGACGCAAAAAGAAGGGTGAGCCCCTTAATTGCCTGTTTGCGTATGAAGCTCTGTTGATACCTTTGAATTTAATTGTTTATTTTTTTACTTTCTTTATCCGATTGTCATAACAGTCTTAAAGCAGAGTGGCTGTACAGTCAGGGAAAAGGTCGCTCATATCGACCCGGGCAGCATGTTCAGCTGGTTCAGTACCTGGCCACTGTTTGCCCTGTCACAGCATCGCCTGCCTTGGAGACAGCAGAAGATGCCAAGCTGGAGAAAATCCTCAGTAAGCAAAGGTATTAGTGTGACTCAAACAGTTCTACTATCATTAACCTAAACGAAAATTTTAATAATACAGTATCAACACTAAACCCTTGGCCTTAGTAATAGTGGCTTATTTTACAATCCCAACATTGAGCCTATTTTTTTTAGAGGTTCTGTGACAAACCAATAAAAAAAGAAATGTTGCCATTAGGCTTTGACTGAGCATTAATGTGTTTAAAGCATATGAAGACTTTTACAAGGCACCGTGCATTAATTCTAGCTGCTTTTATAAACGTTATTTAACTTGTGCTTTTTGTGTGTCAGATTTCACCAACGACAGCTATTAGAGGAGACGCATGGCGGCTGTCACAGTCCTCCTCGTCCAACTCAGCTAGATGTTGAAAGCCACAGTCCTTCACATGCCGCTCCGCAGAGTGGAGCCCAAGAGCTGGAGAAAAACCCTTCCCCTGTACCAACGGCTGCTGCGCCGGTCCAGGAGAAAGGTGACATGAGCGCTTCAGCAATTGTGCCGGCAGATTGGTAGAAGTAGTCTTGCTTATCGTTTTTTATTTCTAATTCTGAAACTTTTTGTCTTTCTTGCAGAGCCGGTCGTGCAGTTTAACACCTGGGTAAGTTGCGATGCCTCTCATGGGTCACTGCCAGTGGTTCGCAGCCCAAGGGTTACTGGGGAGCACATTTATTTGGAAGACGTGCAGACTGACGAGGACAAAATCAACAGTAGCTTGCTTTCCTCCGAGTCCACATTCCTTCCCTACACGCCCGACGCGGACCCGCAAACGACCCAAACCGACAGCGAGGACGAGACAGAGACGTTTGAGCCCGATTCTCTGGCTCCCAAGCGACCAACACTATCCAGAAATCTCAAAACAATCGAGACTAAAGAGTCTCCTCTGGCAGAGAAGCACCAGAGGAAAACCAGGGAAGAGAACATAGCATCTGTTGCTGTAGCAGCGGCAGCATCCCCAGCCAGAGTCACCATGCCAAAAGATGCCACAGAGATTCTCTTTGACTTTGGGAAAGCAGGAACTGAAGATCTTGGGAACCAGGATCAAGTGAGCATGTCTGCCGGTAAATTAAATCTGCCGGAGGCCGACAAGGCAGCGGTTATAATACAGTCGTGGTGGAGAGGACACTACACTCGACATTTCCATCCTGCGGTCAAAGAGGTGCGCAGCGAAATCCGTCTGCGCAGAATGCAAGAACACATCCTCTTCCTGTCTGACAAGTTGGAGACGTGAGTGACTTTCAAAAAGGGCTTATGTAATGATCTCTGGTGTGGAAACAAAGAAAAGTAATTTCAGATCTATTTCAAGATGTAAAGTTGAATCTGTTGTGTATGCAGGATGCAGAAGCAGTACGAGGAGGAGAGGCTCCAGAGGCTCGTTCAGGAGGAGGCTGTGAAGTTTCTGTGGAAAGAGGTTAACAACTACAGTAAACATGTTTGTGACTAATTAACACACATGTTCCATGTTAGCATGTCAAAAGTTGGCATAAAGTAAAACGTTCTTACCTTGTATGAGCATCTCATATTCATGAGCAGAAGCACATGGAGGCGATATTCAGGTATATTTTAAAGAGTAGCCTGTTTCACAAACCAGTTGCTTTTATGCTAAGAAAAGATCTGATTCAGGAAACAAGTAATTGCACTGGACTTTATTTAGGAGCACCAGAGTAAAGAGTACATATAAATGTATACAACACAGTATTTCTATGAATTAAACTTGTAATATTCTTCAATTCACAATTGCGAACTACTTTTTTTTATTAATTAGGCAAAATCAGATGAAGTTAGTACTTCTATTGTGTTTAGGTGTATAGTTACGTGTGAATGGCTTTGTACACGTGTCCTTTTTGGGAAACCAACCCATCTTTAATCAGAAAATCTGCCACGGGTGTCTTAATTTATCGAGTTAGTGTTGAGTTTTCTGTCTGCATCCTAATGTTTCTTGTGTGCTTGTTTTGTGTTCTTTACACAGCTTCAGTCCATGCAGCTGTGGAAACACTCCGTGGAGAACAAGCTAGCTGGCGTCGTACAGCCACCGGCTAACAACTTGTCTCCCGGGCTTTGCAATGTAGCTCCACCCATCGCCTCCAACACCACAGAGCCTCCCGTCACAGACGTTTCCTTCCCGGACTCTGGATTCCAGTCAACCAACGAGCAGCAGGCAGCACAGGACGACAGCTTTCTGAGCAGCGGGACGACGGACTCTCTGAAGACCGTACGAGCGCTGAGCCCCGTCAGGAGCGGCTTTTCTGGCGTGAGCGACGGAGTGGACAGTGCAGACTGCAGCCTGTTGGAAGAGTACCTGTCATCTGTGCAGCAGAGGGAGGAGGAGGCTGATGAAATGCAAAGCGATAAAACCGAATCGCCGCATCCCTCTCCAAGCAGGGCGGCTTCGGCCAACGACTCGCCTGCACAGAGGGGGGAACCGACCACGCCTGAGTCTCTGTAGGAGCCGCCAAGTCTCTCCAATTGTATCCTGAAAAAAAACTGTTCAGCGTGGGATTGGCTCAATAAACTTCATTCATCTTGATTACAAATCAAGCTCAAACATGTAGAAGCTTGAAACACTACTCTCCACTGAATGTAACAGTTTTGTACCTTTTGTTCTGTTTATTTTTGTTTATTTAATGCTCTGAAAAGATGAAGAATTGTTTATAGCAGTTAATGTGTAAAACACAATTAAAGTTTAATGGATAAATAAAATGTACATGTTACTTTAGGTTTTTGAATGTCGGATCTGTTACCCGTGTAGAATATGCCAGCTGTTGGTTCCTATCAGCTTCATCTGATATTTAAAATAAACCTGCTGTTCTACCTTTCAAAAAGGAAAATAGAAAATTCAGATATACAGTTCTGGCACAGAAGATTAACACACACTTGGACTTAAAAATACAGTCTGTTTTTTTGTTTTTATACCAAATCCAATTAGGATTTCTTTCCCCCATTGGTTTCTTAAATAGAAATTGTAGATAATTATTACCGTCGGCATCAACAAGAAATCTCCGAATAACTTTGGATGATATAAAGCGCAGTTATGTTACATTACCCTCAGCGATTAATAAAGTATTTATGATCCCTTCAGTGAGTTGACCTGAATTCAAAGTCCAAATGAGTATAAGCTGTAAAACAATATAGTAAACCCTGGAAGATCTGATATTACTCCTAGGAATGAAAACCCGCTCAGTGCACTGGTATTTCCCGACAACTAAATCTTCAAAAACAGAAATAATAAAACGATTTTATCACTCAGCTTTAGTTTACAGTCAATTTTCTGTCTTTTCTTATGCTTGTGTATTTGCTGGAATTCTCTCGTTTTAATGTAAATTGACATTGGCTCTTAAATGAATCCCTGCAGTTTTCCCCAACAGTTTTATGATGCTTTGTAACCATTTTTATTTCTAACAGAAAGAGAGCCATACCCACAAATGAAAAATGAAGTTAAAAAGCTTTCTATGAAAACAAGAATAGGACATTTTTTACTGTCAATATTAACACTATGAAGCTTCTGGTAACATTACAAGCACCAATGAGATTTTCCTACAAAAAACCTTTTTTTAAAGAATCTCAAAAGAATATTTTAGAGCTCAATTATTTACAAGCAAAAACAAAAAAACACTCATGAGAAAAAGACACACACAGTGTTAAGTGTTAACTCCAAATCACCACCACGACTCCACTGTAAATTAAATCTTTATTCTGCTTACATTTATTTTATGAGTGCTTTAAGTGACATCGTTGTTAAATGGAAAAAAGGTAAAGCTATGATCATTTAAAGAGCTTTTATCAGTGCTGTAAATTTTGAGATGAGCTTAACTATTAGAGGAGAACAAGATCTGTTCTTCTTAAAGCCAACCCAGTTATGGATTCTTCTTTTGCAGGTTTTAAGTCGAGACATTCTTTAACATAACATAACACCATCATCCATTATCGGGCTATTTTTGAAAAACTATTGCACTTGAATCCACACAACTATGTTGTGAAATACACACACACACACACACACACACACACACTCACACACACACACACACACACACACAGGAGTACACAACAACTTTTGCACTGTTGCCACTTGCACATCATGACATGACCACTATTTGAATGTATTGCACTTCCCTCATCTACTACCTCTGTCATCACTCGCAA
The DNA here is from genome assembly GCA_032876305.1 of Orestias chungarensis. Taxonomy (NCBI): domain Eukaryota; kingdom Metazoa; phylum Chordata; class Actinopteri; order Cyprinodontiformes; family Cyprinodontidae; genus Orestias; species Orestias chungarensis. Next base: position 603,798 of record JAVLVB010000239.1, on the reverse strand, counting down.
TGTGATACCTAGTTGTCCTGTGTACGTGAATCTGTGTTAAGTAGTTTATCTAGGTTTTTAGTTCTATGTACATAGTATAGTTTATCTTAGTTATTTAATTACTTAAGTTAATTTTAGTTTAGTTAAGTCAACTCTCTCCACTTGCATTTCATTTATTAAAAGTCTCTACAGTATTTATTATAGGTAAGGTTAGGATGGTCCTGCTCTGGCTGTCCCTCTTATTTGTTACTTGTTGTCAGTAATGTCTTGTCTGCATCACCGTGGGATTCCTTTGTACGTCTGGACATGTAAAGAAATTGACAACAAAGATGACTTTGACCACTTCACACACATGGGATCACAAATTACTCCGGGGGTTTTTCACATTCTGTTCAGGAAAATTGACTATTAGAAAGTATATGCAGTGTAGAAATGCTGGTAAACAGATCCAGTAGCTGTATTGTCACATACAAGGTCAAAGTACAACTTTCAGCTGACTACCTGCACACACACACCAGCAGGGGGCGCAGCTGCAGCTCAGCGTCTCCGGGGCATCTCCTGACGAAGCTGAAGTTGGCTTCCGATTCGGCAAATGAATAAAGGGCGATTCCACCTAATTTTTCGCTACCTTCAGCATTTTTCATCTACTCTAATTAATAAAAATAAAGCACCTAGACACGTCAAACCTGACAAAAGTGTGCTAGTATGACAAGTCATAGATAAAATACTTGTAAACTCTTTTATTTAAAAGCTGAGCGTCTCTCTAGTTCTGCTCGTACTTGCATCAGCAGCTCATCTCTCTCCCTGAATAAAGTTATGAATCATTTGAATAGATTTCAGTTTTTTTTGGGTTTTTTTGAAATAGCTATTATTTGTTTTTTTTGCAATATCCTCTATACTTTGATAGCCAATGCAAACAGGATGAACCCAGTTTTTACCTTGACAACACTGAGCCTTTTATTTCTCTGGTTATTTGGCTCTTGGCACATTAAACTAAAGTGTGAAAATCAAATCTGCCTTTATTGATGTGTCACAAATCAGAGAATCCCAAACCCTGGTTTCAATTGTTCAACAACTAGTTTATTATAATCTAGTCCAGGTTTGACGTGTAAAGGTTTTTTTTTTAGTTAGAGTAGATTTAAGATGCTGAAGGCAGTGAAAAATTAGGTGGAATCGCCCTTTATTCATAGAAGCGGAAGCCAACTTCAGCTTCTAGCTGATCTTCATCTTCATCTTCGTCATCTTCCTTCACTAACAACCTCTTAAAGCTCCTTGAGGCGGAGCTGCTCCGATGTTCCGCTCGTTTCTCCTGGTTTCTCCTGGTTTCTCCTGGTTTCTCCTGGTTTCTCCTGGTTTCTCCTCGTTTCTCCTCGTTTCTCCTCGTTTCTCCTCGTTTCTCCTCCCTTCTCTGTGTCTGGGACCTGACAACATTGGAACATGTAAGTAAACCTTGGTTTGTCGGCTGAAACTGCAGATGCGAATGTATGATGTTTAAGCCTGAACTAAAATCGCGTTTTCCGCCTGGTTGCGCTTGTCGTTTTTTGTCATGTGTTTGCTTGTGTGTGTGTAATGTTTCCCGTCTTCTGGTCAGCCATTATCTGGTGTCCTCCTCTTATCCTTACTGTTATCTCGTTTCCTTCTCCTCTGAATCGTTACAAAACCAAACAGTCGGATCGGTTTTGCAGGATTAATCATGAAAAAATAAACAGAAATGGAAAAATTGGATTGATCGTTTCTGATGGTTTTGTTATAATATGCAAATGCCTGTTTTATAGAAGTGGATCCTAATCATGTTAAGGAGTCAGAAAAGAGCTCAGCTTCATCCTTTGTTACGCTGCAGCATCATGGGCTGGAGCTAAGAGGATTCAGGCCTCAGGGCTAAACAGACTCTGGTCCCTCTTAGCATTTATGCATTTGTACACCTTTAAATATTTCCAGGTAAATATGCCGCAATCATTTTCCCAAAAAAACATATTATCCAACCTGAGCTCATCTCTGGGATTATTAGGAGTGTCATTAGGACTGGCAGGTACAGATTTTCTCTACAACTTCAAAATAGACATGAGATAAGATAAGTACATTATTCATCCCAGAGGAGATAAAGTATGTTCACTTTGTTTGTATGTGTGTGTGTTTGTAATTTTGTAACGTGCCCCAGAGGCCATTGTTCTTGATGTTTCAATAGGATGTTATCAACCAATTTGTCCAGTTCTGAGCAGATCCACCGACGCTACGGGGAAGGGAGGGGTCCAATAATACATTTGGGCCGAATTAAAAGAAACAGTTTTAATATCCTACTCATTAGTGTCTTTAGAGGAAGGTATATACCTGCAGTGGTACAGACTGCTACAGGAGATCCTACGTACCTGCCACAGTCAGCAGCTACAAAAAATCTTTGCAGAAACTTTCATAACATTAGTTGCAACATCTAATTTGAATTTTTTCTGCATGCAAGTCTTCGCATTCGCCATATCTGCCGTTTACGGTTATTGTTTTGAGTGCAGCTAATGGGATGTTTCAATATTTTCTTGAACTCCTTCCCAAGATTTACAAAGATAAATACGAGCCTGATTAGTTTAAATTACATGCTCTTGTATTTTTTTTACCATTTGAAGTAGCTATAAAGGTTATTCTCCATCTCATCAGTAAACAAGATGTGGTCGAGCTTGATAAGTTTCCTCTCTTCCAGCTGAATGTAGAGGGTGTATTTTGTTTTGATTAACACTTGTCACACTGTAAGCACTTTCTAAAGGATGAGTCAGTATTTTCTGTAGTTTGTTCTATGTGTCCATTGTGCGAAGAACAATGTTGCCATCAAATCGGACAAATAACTGGTTCTGTCCGTACCATTCGCAGAGGCGCCCGAGTGAGATTATGCCGTCATTGCTGTGGTGAAGGGCGGAAGAAGAACAGGGCCTGATCATGAGAGACGCGAGTCAGACGCCATGTGCCGAAATCTGTCCAAATATGCCCTACTTTTCCTCTTCCTGTCGCTGTCGGGATTCATCTTCCTGCTGCGCAACATCCACACGGTGGAGGTGAGAATCGGGCCGCATGCAGGTTTTAATCGAGCAAAGGAGCGTAAGGTCTGTTAGGTGGTGATCCTGTGAGGAACAGAGTGGAATTCAGTTTATGATTAGACCTATATTATATTGAAACCGCCAACAGCGGTTTTGATCCCAATTTATATATTCATTAAGAGTTGCCCCTACTAAATGTTATACAAACAAGAAACTGGAGGAGCTGGAATAAGTATAATAAATACTATAAACTCTTCAGAGTAAACAAGTTCTGGAAATGCCAGGATTAGACAAAACTATGCTTGCCTTTTATATAAAGAGTAGTTTTCCGGGAAAGTTAAAATATACGAGTCAGATCTTCAGACAAAAACAGCTTTTATTGATCATACAAGTTAAATCAAGAGATCAGCATCCAGCCTTCATCTGGCTGTGAGGAGGTAGTGGCTTGTTCAGGTGAATGCCCACATTCAGCCCAAACTCCTTGCCGGCATGTTTCTCATGAACATCAGGCTTTAGCTGGTAAGACTTGCTATCAAAGCAGTCCAAGGAAATAAAGGACAGAGGCTTTTCGCCCAGCAGGCCTTGCAGCCGTGTGCGCCAACTCTCCAGCATGGTCTTGCGAGCTTCAGCAGAAGCAAAAGAAGGAGCCCAGAAGATCTGAGGGGCCAGAATCTGGAAACCACAGTAATGCAGGATGCCATTCTGCAGAGAGACAGGGGAGGGAAAAAAATTTTTTTGACTTAATGTTTCCATTTTGTATGCCATGTACTGCAGCCAACAACAACAGCAAGTTACCTGTAGTGGCCAAAGTGTAACATTCATGTCTCCATTGATACCAGTTGGGCTGAACATGGATTCTAGAGATCCAGTGGTGAAGGACAGCATGGCTTTCTTGTCCTGAACAAAAACCAGTTACACAATTTGGATACTATAAAAACCCTTTTTAATGTGTCCTTACCTTGAAGATTCCCTGGCTGTAGCGCTTCTCTTTAGAAAATGCAAACCCACTGGTGAGCACTCGATCAATCCAGCCTTTCAGGATGGCAGGAACACTGAACCAGTACATGGGGAACTGAAGGAGGAACGAGTGGAAATATGATGCAATTGATTTACCTCAGCTCTGCCATTTTGAAGGCTTTACCTGAAAAATGACCAAGTCAGCCTCAGTGAGCTTAGATTGCTCCTTAGTGATGTCATCTGACAGCTTTCCCTGCTCCCATGCAAGTTTTGCCTCCTCCAGATAATTAAAGTTCTCAACGTTCTTAACATCTCCTGTGAAGAAGAGGTTTAACCACACAGAAATCCTAATAGATGTTTAGACCTGCATTAATATCTACCTTTGATGTCCTCAGAGGTGGCAGTGGCTTTGAAACTCATGGCATAAAGATCAGAGACTTCCACTGTGCAGCCCTGAGCAGTCAGAACCTCCACAGCAGCATTTTTAGCAGCAGCATTGAAAGATCCAGAGCTCTGATGAGCATATACAACCAGCACTTTCTTTGCTGCCAAAACATGAAAGAGTACTTAGCATCTACATTATAAGATCAAAAATGCTAAATGTTTACTCAAACCAGCAAATACAGCTCTAAAGGAACTTTAACGCCAAACATTTGTAGGACTAGAAATAAACTACTTTACCCATTTTAGTCTGAGCAGGTCAACTGTGTATGATCAAATTCAAGAAAGCTGGCTCAATGATTGTCACCCTGCAGGAAAAAAGTCGCTCTGCTCCTTTTATACACCTGAACTGTTTCGGTTCAACTTGACTCAGGTGTTGTCAATCAGCATTTATCATTTCCTCTGCTCCACTTTGACAAATAATACATAAGCGAGGGCAAGCTTTTTCTTTGTCACCCCGATAGCAAGGGTCTTCCTTTCTATTCCTTATGTTTTATATTTTTTAGGTTCTGTTTTTTTTTCCTCAGCATGTATGTAAAATATAAAGTTTAAAATAAAGTGAAATAGAAATCGCAGTAGCTCTGAAACACTTACACACAGACCTGTTTGAGTTAAATAATGCTGTTTCCTAATTTACAACACTGTCCTTTTATGTGCTCTTACTATTGTTTTTCTTGCAGGGTTTTTTAATAAATAAATACTGATTCTAAGCTTTTATGAAAGTGTGGAAAAGAACCTCCCAATATTGTTTCTAACAGTCAGAATAAAATGAGTTATATAACAGAGAGGGAACCTCTTGTAAACAAACTCTGAAACTTAAAGATCAAGCATCATTAGATTAAACTAAACTAGAGTAAACTGAAGTTATCTAAACTAAACGTAACACCTATATTAAAATGCATTGAAATTGAGACCCTGTTAGTCATCTAGCTGTAAAAAAAAAGGAAGACTTTTAAAACTTGTTAGTATACTTGCTGTTATATTAAGATTGTAAAGATGTTTTTTTTAAACTAAATTTAAGAACTCGAAAAACTGTCAATATCACAATTTGTACTGTTCCTCGCTAAATTCAGCAGTGATAGGCCCAGTCTTAAGTGTCCATTTTTCGCCAAGAGATAAAAAGATTTTTTTTCATTTTTTGTTACATCTTGACTGGATTATTGAAATGTTCTCATGTGTTTAAAGCAGACTTCTCTAAACCAGCTACATTCAATAAAATAAACTTCTAGGCTTCTGACTAGATATTCAAAATCGTGTGCTGTGACTTCTTAGCTAATGTGAAATCAGAGGTCTCCATGGACACAGACCCTCATAACACTGAAAACTAAAGTAGAGCCTTCAATAGCATTTAAACCACATTCAGTCATTTTCTTTTCACAGACTTTTTAAAATATATATATAAACAATTAAAAGAACAAATAGTTAGACATAAGTGTATGTAAATGCAATAAGTATGTACTTTTACTTTGAAAAGAAATAGGTTATGCAAGTCCAACTTTGCTTAATTTGTTTTGCAATAAAGTAGCTGATTACACATCCTGTGAAGTGCTTGTGAGAAAGTTTGGGGAAGAAAATAGTCTCTGAATCTTCTTCTATACAATGCCTATGTGTGGAAACCATACCAGGTTCTCAAAGGAACTGCAAGTTATTCACAGTATAAACATTCTGTTGAGGATGAAGACGAGAGGGAGTGTCAGTCCACTATCATTTTCAAAATCTCGACTGAGTTGAGCTGCAAGTGGTTTTCATTACACCAGTAGATTTACCAAATGTCTTTACTAGCGGTGTCCAAATCCAACATTGATATCTGATATCGTCTAAAAAACTTTCACTTCGGTCTTGATCTAAATCCTTAAATATTAGCACTCCAACAAAAGCAGTCTGGTACAGCATTTAATCAGTGCCACCCTTTCTATTTAGCAGCTTGTATCAAGTATGCAGATTCCACAGGATCATTAAAACAGCGCCAGCTAACAAGTAGCAATAAGTAGGAGTGTTGTCAGTTATTGTAAACTACAATTGTCTATGGAGGTAAAATCAATGATTCAAATCCTTTCTGATATTTCACACTACAAAAGTTATAAAAGTCTGTATGATTCATGCCAATATTTTGCCAATCCTGACAACAAAAATATTTTTATTGTATCGAAAGTGAAAATGTTCTATCTGGACACAACTAATCTTTATTCAGACTCATTACTATCCAGGATCAAACTACTAACACTGGTGTCGTCTGTCAACTTCAGGAGTTTTATAGATCCGCCCACTGAGGAGTAGTCATTGTGTTCAGAGGAAAGAGGAGTGGGGAGAGAACGCAGCCCTGTGGGGCGCCATTGCTGTAGTTCATGTAGCAAAGAAGATGATCCCCTGCCTCCCTGCTGTTGCTGTTCAGTTAGGAACCTGGCGATCTACTAACTAGTGAAGGATGGCAGAATGAGCCGGTTGAACTGCTGTCGGAAAACTTCTGGATTGATGGTGTTGAAATTCAAGCTACAGTCAACTAACTGCATCTTAGTAAACATTCCAGGTCAGAATAGTGCAGGATGTAATGAACTCCCAAGGCGTTTGCATATGCCAACCTGTTTGCAAAATTAGTCCCGTAAGGTCCATTCATTCCCTTTATTCACTCAAAGGACCTCATAAATAAGGAAAACGGACCTTCAGTCATTTAATTCTACAACATTCAGATGATTATTTCAGTGAAATTTTCTGCTCCTTTTTTGGTTTAGAGTTGGAACTGCCAGACTGTTTCGGCCTTTTACCAGCTGCAGACCAGGATCCACTCGTCTCTCATCACAGTGAACCTCCCGACGTACCACCAGAATCTCACTTTCTGTGCCCACCTGGGCCAGAAACCGTCCCCAGAGGAGCAACTCGAAGACCGCTTCCTGCTGGATCTGATCCAGTGGGCCGGCCCTCCGGCCCGCTTCGCTCCATCCAGCCTACGCCAGACAAGCGACCCGGTTAACAGCCTCTTCACCATCCTTCCCAACAGGCAGAAGCGCCAATGGCAAATCGGGGACCAGCTGGAGGCTCTGGTCCAAATCCACGACTTTCAGGGTCGTCCAAAGCGATACGGCGGGGACTTCCTCCTCGCCAGGCTGCATTCTCCAGAGCTTAGAGCGGGAGTGGCTGGGACGGTGGTGGACCACAGGAATGGGATCCACTCTGCTGTATTCCCGCTGCTGTGGGCGGGTCCAGCGAAGGTCGAGGTAACGCTCGTGCACTCCAGCGAGGCGATCGCTGTGCTGAAACACCTGAGGGAGCATCGGTCCGATCGGGTTTTCTTCAAGAGCCTGTTCCGCCTGGGCTTCCTGTCGGAAACGACGGTGTGCAACATGTGCTTACCGTCGGACCAGCATCCTCTGTGCAACTACACGGACCTGCACACCGGCGAGCCCTGGTACTGCTACAAGCCCAAGATGCTCAGCTGTGACACCAGAATCAACCACGCCAAGGGAGGGTATTTAAAACATCTCCTCACCAACAAGGAGGCTCTGCTGTTCCAGAGGTTTGTTGTGATTTATATATAAACATCCATCCATCCATACTTTTTTAGTTCAATCCTCCATCCATTCATCTGTCTGTTTATCTGTTGGAAATCATCCATTCATCCATTTATTCAACCTTTTGTCAATCATCCAACTGTGCATCTGTTCATCATTTTGTCAGTTATACATCAATCCATCTTTCTGTGCATCATTCTTTCCCTCTATTCGTCCTCTTGTCATCCATCCATCTATGCGTGCATCCATACATCTATGCATCCGTCCATCCATAATTTATTTTCTCCGTTATGTCTGTCCATCTGTCTGTCAATTCATCCATCCATCATTTTGTCAGTTATAAATAAATTTGTCTGTCTGTCAGTGCATCTTTTGTTTTTTGTCATCTATCCATCTATTCATCCATCCATCCGTCTGTTAATTCATCTATCGAACTTTTGTCATCCATCCAAATGTTTATCCATCCATCTATTGATTCCATCCTTTTCTCTATTACACGTCTGTCCATCTCTCTGTCAATCCAGCCTTTTGTTATCCTTTCATCCATCCATCTATCCTTTTGTCAGTTCTACATCCATCCATCTGTCTGTGAATTCATCTGTCAAATTTTGTCATTCATCCATATGTTTATTCATTCACTCTAAAGAAATCTCCTGTATTTTCATGGTCCAAATAATATTAAAGGTATTTTTTTAGATTTACTGAGGTTTACTAAGTAAAACAGAAAAATAAGTCAGTTGGTGCATCTCACAAATAATAAAACCTAATGGACTCTTGTTTCATTTTAAGGAATATTTCACGTTAAATCAAATTGAATAAATGGAATGAAATTTATTTCAGACAATTAACAAAATTAACAAATAATAATAAATAAATAAATTTCAGAAATTATCAATAATAATAGTAAATAAATCAATAGAAATACTTCAAACAAACGACCAAGTACCATACAAAAAAAAATAATTGGTAAACATTAAATTAAATTTTCAGTTCCAAATCAAAGAAAATTATTTGAACATAAATAGAAACTGAGGTAAAGAAAATTTTCCACTAAATAAAGTTGTCAGTATATTTTCCCTGATACCTGACGTTGATTAGGGATTAACGTAGTTGGTGTGTAGGTCTGCATGTGTGCGTTCATATGTATATATGTAGATGTAAATAATTATATATATATATATATATAAATAAATATAAATATATACATATATGTATATGTATATATATGTATATATTCATATGTATATATGTAGATGTAAATAATTATATCTACAATATATGTATATATATATATATATATATATATATATATATATATATTGTAGATATAACTATTTACATCTAAATATATACATATGAACGCACACATGCAGACCTACACACCAACACACCCACACACATCCGGCCTAAATCCACACTCACCTACGCAGTGCTCAGATATCTGCTGATCTAAACCCAATCATTTTCTATTGCACAGTTTAAGTGCAATTATCTGTATCTGTAAAGTCTTTAGTAACTATAGCTTGAGGATCGTTTTGATGGCCTATTTCTAATCTGGTTTATTAAAATAATAATAATAATGTTCACATCCTTTTCAAACTACTGTAATCTGGCTTGAATAATATTTCTCTGCCATCTTCTCAGCGGTGTAAACATCAAAGTTCAGATCCACTCCTCTGGAAAAGACAGAATCAACGTGCTTCCCACTGAAGGTACATTTTATACTTGCTTGTGTTACTTTTCAGGATTTGGGCTTTTTCTAATATACTTTTTTCCTCTCTTTGTAGCTGATAATGTGGAGATAGAAAGCAGCTCTGCAAAAACAGAGTCCTTTCAGCCCACACCTTCTGGATATTACTTTAAAGACCTGTGGAGGCCGTTAGGCGGGATAGTGATGCGTCGCTTCAGTGAATCGGCCGCAATCACTGAGTGTTTAAGGAACAAGGTGATCAACATGTACGGCGACTCGACCGTTCGACAGTGGTTCGAGTACCTTATGGCATCTGTACCAGGTGAGCGGTTGTTGGTCCTCATTGTATTTTCCTATTCACCCCATTGTTGCTCCTAAAGCGGCTTCCATTTATTCCCAGAAATGAAGGAGATAAACCTGCACAGTCCCAAAAACGTTGGGCCCTTCATGGCTGTGGACACGACTCATAACATTCTGTTAAAATACCGCTGCCACGGTCCCCCCATCCGCTTCTCCACCGTCCTGTCCAGCGAGCTGCGCTACGTTTCCAACGAGCTGGACGGCCTCGCCGGAGGCCCCAACACCGTGGTGGTCCTCAGCATCTGGGCCCACTTCAGCACCTTCCCCGTGGAGGTGTACATCAGGCGGTTGCGGCACATCCGCAGAGCGCTGCTGCGGCTGCTGGGCAGAGCGCCGGGGACGCTGGTGGTGATTCGCTCGGCCAACCTCCAAGCCCTGGACCAGGAGGTGAGCCTGTACAACAGCGACTGGTACTCCCTGCAGCTAGACACGGTGCTGAAGGCCATGTTCAGGGGCCTGGATGTCCTGCTGGTGGACGCATGGGAAATGAGTTCAGCTCACCACCTGCCTCACGCCCTCCATCCACCTCAGGCCATTGTGCAGAACATGATAGACATGCTTCTGTCGTACGTCTGCCCGGAGACAAAGAGGAACACGAAATAGAAGCAGGGGACGTCCATTGAACGGATCTGTTGTCGGCGGGAACAGGAACCCATCTGTCAACCGTGCTCATCTGAACTGCTCTTCTGTTCAGCTTCCCAGAGCCACAAAACCTTAAAAACACCCGCCCTGCTGGGAGATTTACTACATTTTAGCGGGCAGTTTTATATTTATTGAATACGTTTGTTTTGGGGTTTTTTTTAGGGGTGAAAAAACTTTGGGAGAATAATTTCCTCTCTGTTGTCATTACCAAAGCGAGCTTCTGTGTCACTCACCTATTAATTTCTTTAAACCTGAATGCTTTAAAGCAAACTTGAAAATCCAAGACGGATTCATTATAATAATGTTTAGCAAAGATTTGTAGAATAAGAAAAGGGTACGGATATAACTACTTGAACTTAATTCATACACAAATCTAAGTCACTCAGTGATAAATCAGTAAGAAAACAAACCTTTTTAGTGCAGCGGAAAGGTGTATGTTTTTATTGTTTTTTTTTACCTTTTTGACACACTCAGATCATCACAAAATTCTATTTTAAAGCCATTTGCAGCAAGTGGTAATGAGTGTTTTTTATATATATATACACATTGCAATGGAGTAATTTTAGACAAGTTATAAATGTTTGAGGCTTTTTTAAGCATGAACAGCCTGTAAAGTCAAGGCAACTCGATCAAATTTTAGTCCAGTCTTTGACTAAGCCCATTAGGGGGAAAAAAATTCTTTCTGGCTGCTTTTTTGCTCTAACAATGTAAAAATATCCGACCATCAGTACGTTATGATCGGACATTTTTATTCTGTAGTTTCTGCTGGAGGGACAAATTGGTTACAGCAAAGCACCTCCTGACCATCATACTACAGTACCACCACCTCGATTGACTTCACTTCCTGTTTGGGATGGCTTGTGTCCCTCAACCCTCCTTATATGTTCATTTTTCAGAAACAGCAATGGGGCACCAGGCTAATTTTATAATCCAAAGACATCTTAAACCAAAAAGAAAAACAACTAACAAGCAGTCTGAATATTTCATTCCTAACTCCATTACTAATTATTTTATCAATTTTTAGTGCAATGGTGTTTGTATAATTATCACATATTCATACATATTTTTATTGTTTTTCTACTTTATTACTTTTAAAAGCCCAACCTATATCCCAACCTATATAACAAAATAGATTTACATAACAATACAATTTTGTGTTACAAACATGCGCCGTCTGTCTCTACGTCTGCACATCACACCAATGACATGTCATCACCTTGCTCCGTTATGCAAATGTTTTTAGCATGTTTTACAAGGATCATGCTTATTCATCATCCGACAGCCTGCAGACGTGGCACCTCTTCTTCTTTCTTTTATTTTCGGCAGCAACGTAAAAACAAAGAGGACCAGGTTTACTTTACAATGATGAGTTTTTTTGCTGATACCACAATTTGCCCCGTTGCATAACAGGAGGGTCAATAAATGGCATCAAATTAAAACTGCTTTATGTATTTGCTGAGTTTTTTTGTAGTTTTTTTTTTTTCCTTTTGTTTAATGATCTGAATAATTTAGATATGACAGCAAAACGGTTTTTCTGTGAAACAGCCAAGCCTTACAGCAGAAAGATGGCCGAAACGGTTTACAAAATATACTATTATGATATTATAATATACTATTCATTATTTACATTTTTCTAAAATGATTTTACACTCCTGATTGTCTTCCCTGAAAAATAAATAAATGAGGAGAGCAAATGCACTTTTACAAAGAAAATTTGGACATATTGTACTTTAAAAATGTGGGATAAGCAAGGCTGCTACATTAAACAGGGGGAAATGTGTAATAATTCGGGTTTGTTACAAGTTAAAGACAACATAGGTATCAAATATGTTTGTCACTTTTATAGAGTATATTTACATTTGAAATTCAAATATTAAACTCCCAATAATGTTAATCGTATGCTACCTTCTCCTGATGCCCTCCATGACACGGACGTAATTTTTGGGGGGGACACAGGAGTCATGTCCCCTGCCCTTTTTCAAATGTCCGCTACACTACACCTAAATTGTCAGCACTAGGACCAAGTGTAAAAACAACTGCTCCAGCTGAAGCCCGCTTCTCTGAGTTTAGACCGCCCACCAGCACTAGATTGGTCATTGGATGGAATCTACTACTGTAAGTTGGACATTTGTTTGTTTGATTGGGTCGGGTAAACCAGAAGGGTTGTAATATCAGATTTATTCATTAACGCTGATCTTTGAATTGGTGTTCATGTGCCTGAGTCTAGCAGCATGCAGTAAGCAACATTTTTGATATGATCAAGCTATTTATGAGATATGTTAATTAGCTCTAAGCCTCCCTGAAACTTGAGCAGTATTGACAGCTGTTTGGTTTGCAGCACTACTTTAAAAGTTGTGGTGTATGATGACAGATTCAAAGGAGGTAGAGACGATGTTAGGACAGCTTTTACATCATATACGGCCTTAATGTCAGTAAATTTGAGTAAAACGCAGATTTTTTCATCCTGGGCGAATACGCCACAAGTAACACAGACCTTGGGGGTAATTGGTGTGAATAGGCACTACGGGATTTTAAAAAAAATGATAATGTTTTGCTACATGCTTAATAACCAATCAAACCAAAAATGGAACTATTAAACTTAAAAGTAACAATTGAAACCTAGAAGAACTACGAGAACACATAGTGAACTGATTTACAAAAGTTTCGTTAAAAAATAACCCTCCACCTTTGGAATCTAAATTTCGTCCAAGCTCCATAAAAATGTTTGGAGTGACTGATTATCATTTCTGCTAATAATTTGATCATCCGTTCCTGCTAATTTGTTTGTTCTGATGCCGATTTGTGCTGTGGGTTTCGCGATCTTCATCCCAGAATGCGTACAAGCATCGGTCATGGATGTGGCAGGCAAGATAATCAAAAATAAAACGGCACCTTCAGAATGACAAAACCTGCAACCAGTTTCACAACAGACGGGTCATGGCTACAGATAATGGCGTCTTTAAACAGATGAATTCAATGGGGAAAAATGCTTGGAGATTGATTGGTTTTCCATTAACACACGATGTTAGAATATACCATTATCTGTACTTACAGTTTTAAACTCTTGGATTCATTACTTTCTGTTAGAGTCCAGGAGCTTTAGAGAATGAAAAGAAATACACTTATTCACCATTTTCATTTACTTTTGGTTAGAACATCTGTAAGTTTATCTTTTAGATGAACTGTACTGTCTGTGCTGAAAGTGATGATCCCTTCAACATGTCTTATCTTCAGACATTTTTCTTATAATTACACAACTAATGTTAATTTGCACTGTCCTTATTGTTGCTTATACTTTTATAAATAAACATTTAATTACTATTTACTTGTTTAGATGAGGGTTTTTTTAACTTACTATTTTGGTTCAAAGTTCAAATGTAACCTAATCCGAAATATAAAAGCACAGACATAGGTTATATTTAAATCAATGCAAATGTTATCAGTCTTCTTCTAATTTGCTGTGTGTACAATTGTTAGGCATTTTATTTTTGTACATTATTTCGAAAAAAAAATCAACTGCAGCGCTCCCTCAGTTAACCCAAAAATGTTAATAAACCTTAAAAATTAGGGTTTAGGAAAGGAAAAGTGAGGTTTTGGTGTTCTATAGACACATGTATTGTATTCTCTGCAGATATTTGCACGTTATAACTGCACAGTATGTTGATTCATTGCTCTTTTTTAATTTTTTGTATGTTTTAAGATATTTGAATTCAATTTTTGCTATTTTTAAGAATTATTACGCAACTAAATTTAATAAAAGCATTTAACATTTTAGGTTTACATCTGGTTAAGTGAGAATGATATAAAAACACCTAAATGAGTTCGTCAGTTTCTGGATGTAAACAGCTTCCTATTTACTGTTTTGAGAGGTGGACTGTTTGCCTTCACTGGAAATCTCCTTAAGTTTTTTCATCTTTAACATACTAGTTGGATGTGATGGAGGATTGTCCGTCATAAAAATCATAATCGTTCTGAGAATTTCAAGCCTTCATCCTGGATCATTGCCTAAAAAATGCTGTCATGTAAAACAACTGGCAGTAGGTTCCAAAGGTGATTTTCTGCCCACCTTCAACCAGGTCATCTTTAATAATAATAATCAATAACGGTACCCAACCACCCACACTGGCATCTGACTGGAGTGGATGTCCGTCCCAGTTACTGATCCAACTAAGTGCATGGATCCGTATAAACCGCTTGAAATTCTGCCTCCACACATGTTTTGCCAAATCTAGACATCTCAGATGATGTCTTGCTCAGTGTTGGTTTAGTTTCAGCCTCCTTTACCTTAGCATAATTTCTGAGCTCCTTAAATCTTTTACTTCTAGGTACTACAAGGTGGGCTGCAGTTATGCAATATGACCAAACTGACAGATAAATGGGTTCCTCTCCATCTCTGACTGACAGTGTTCACCCCAACATGATTCTTGCCTATCTTAACTGTTTGCAACACAATGTATCTTAGCAATGTCACAAGTTTTGCATCACTCTGACAGACGTTTGGTAATGTTTTCATTTTCCAGGGTTAGCTGAAACTGTTTTTTTGCCCTTAATGCCTAAAGAAAATAAGCATTATGCACACCCGTTGATGTTGGGTTTTAACCTCTATACACCACACACTCCCTCATTACATAGACATACAGTTGCTATGCTTAAATAGATTAAAGCTTTGTCCAGCCTGGTGTTACCAAGTGTGACTAAATATAATGATTCAAATACTCCCTTGCCTGATAAATGTTGTTGGTGTCGGATTATGATATATTATTATCTTTGATCTCTGCAGTTAGTGTACCAATCCCATAAATCACTAAAAACCTTTCACAAAGGTGATTTATCCATAACCATCATCTGGCTCCTAATGGAGTGGTGAGCTGTTAATAGCAGACGCTGCTTCTTGTTTAAGAGTTTAAATAGCTTAAATCCAATCTGAACAGCTTTTTTACTTAATGCAATGTTCTTATGTTGTTTTTTGCAAGAAGTACCATTATGACCATGCCTAATTGGTATTCTTTACAGATTTAAGCTAAATCCTTTGTACAAACTGATTAAATAAACACGAAAAGGCTAGATTTAAAGCCGTTTTTTCTACTTAAAAGCATTTTTAGGCGTGAATGAAGTCAAGACTTCATTAAAAATACAACACTGCTTCACGAATGAAAAAGCAGCTTAAAAAAAAAAACACTTCAAACGATATTTGAAAATATTTCTATATATAATTAAGGGATGGTTCAAGAGTTATGTCAAAAACCTAAAGAATCACTTCACCCAGGTAAAATGCAATAATGATTAGAAATAAGAGTATTCACAGCTAAACAAAACAAAACAAAAAATAAAAATAAATAAAAACACAAGTTAAGACTTTTATTTTTTTTAAAGCGTACATGTTCGTTTTTTCAAACCTCCAAACATGTCAAAGCACTAAATCTTGCACAGCATCTTTTTAAGAGTAAAACATATTGAGCTTAAATAGCTAAAAAAAAAACTAAAAAAAACATTTGTACAACACTGAAGACAAAACACCAGCGTTGTACAAAGATATCCCGTTTGAGACTATTACAAATAAACAATTAAAGTCTCCCTCATTGAAATAAATGATGGCAATGCAGAGCTAGATGAGCAACAAACTGACTGAAACAATATAGAAAATGAAATAAAAGTACTAACAAATATGTAGAGCAGGAAGAATGACAGGGCAGAAAGGGGAGATGTTTTTTAGATTATATAGCGGCAGTCTCCTGAGGTCATAGTTTCAGGCACACTGAGATTGACAGGTGTTTTTTTTTTTTTTTTAAACTACTTCAAACAGAATCACAAAGACTTATGTGACCGAAAATCACTGCAAGAAAGTTGTGATTCTGTAGCATCGCAGCTGAAAATATGAATATTTGTGATTATGTAGGACTAAAGTAAATGAATTGTAAGACGACACGGGGAGTATGAGTAACAAATTTTTTTTTTTTTTTAAAGGTGTAAAAGGGAGTGAAATTGTGGGTGACACAACCGTGAGTATGAGAAGGATTACACATCCTGGACATTCATGGCCTCCTTCGGCCAGGTGTATGTGTCCAGAGTGAAGGAGTCGTAGTCAGGACTGTAGATATGCGACAGCACGAACGCCTCCTTGTCCTTGGGCTCGGGGAACACCGAAGCCACGTCGTGTTTGTATGCATAGTCGACCACCTGAAACAGGAACCAAAGGCGGGATGTTCAGGAGATCGTTTCTACAGGACACACCTGCTGCTTCCAGTTCCCTCTGCTCCTTCTGGCAGGCAATGGAAACACTCTTTATTTAGACACAATTTAAATTAGAATAAAACACTTAGTCGTACAGATTGAATATTAAATATCTAAAGAGAGAATAAAGAATAAAACACTGCAAAGTAAGAACATACAGTTATTTTCATTTGTACAACATAAATTATTACAGGTGTCCTGAAACGATTGTTATCCGTCCAACTTCAGGCAAAAACAAATATCAGCCTACATCTATAATCTCCAATATTTTTCATCCAACACAATTCATTCATTCCATCCATTTGATTCGCAGCTTGTTGTTACCTATTGTTCTCCACACTGAAAAAACTATTAAAAGTCTGAATGATTCATGCAGATATCATATCGAGTCAATTTTGGTAATATTTCGGAAATATCGTTATCGTTTCTGAAGTAAGAAAATTGTAGCGGGACATCACTATAAAATCTATTATAAGAAAAGTTTATTTAGAAAAAATGCTTCGGTTTCTATCTGATAACATAATTATGATGAAAAAAAACAACAACAGTGTTTAACATAATCAGCACACTTTATTTCTTAAATCAGATCAATCACAGGTCTACTTCATTCCTCCTAAAACTGATGTTAAAATATTAGAAAAAGGTTCATTTATTTGAGTAACTCTTAAATTGAATGGAAAGTTGAGCGGAAGACAAAAATGTAATAGATGCTTATTCAACAGCCATAACGGCCGTTTTTGGTGGATTGTGAAACAGGGCTGCGTGGCACTGGTAAATTTATTAATTTGCGACAAAATTGAGTACCATTACATGAAATTTATTGACTGGATTTGACCATCATTTTATGGCAATATCCCATCCTCATAGATTGAGCACTCGTTTGTGATTGACATTGATACTTTAAGCCTGTCTAAAACCGGAGACAAGGTCAGATTTGTCTTATCTGAGCTGAAAACAAAAATGAGTAGAGTGTTGCTTTGTGGACCAAAGTGCTCTTTATAGAGGAAAGTACTTTTTTTTAAATCAACGTCTATGAGTTGGAGAAGTGTAGAAGAGATACTTGTCAATGATTGATTAGTCACATCAAGTGCTGGTGTATTTACTATATACTTAAAAAAAAGTAAATCCTTTACCTTCACTGCAATCTTGAAGGACACTTCTCTTATGGTGCTAAGAGGAGGGTAAAGTCTTCCTTCGGCCAGGTTCTCCTCTGTCACCATGTCGGAGATCGCCTGACAAAAACAAAGAAGCCCAGCAGATATAATGACGCTAGGGCAAAGAGATATAGTGCAGATATGACGTTTTTCTCTTAAATCCTCAGGTGTTAAAAATACAAACATTGGGTTTGATAAAGCAGATGTGAACTAATGCCATAAAGGAATTGATTAAAAAAAAGATGCAAAATGTTTCGTTAAGTCTTTTCTTTAAGTGAGGGACAGACCTCAGCAGTGGTGAGGAAAATATCTTCGGATATGTGGCGCACACCGCAGGCGATGACTCCCAGGGCAACTCCTGGGAACACGTAGGCATTATTTCCCTGTCCAGGGTAGAAGGTGCGCCCGTCCGCCAGGGTCACTTTGTCAAATGGACTCCCACTGGCAAAGATGCCTCTGCCCTGATCACAGAGAGAGAATGAGTATGACAAAAAAAATTAGTGAGAACACAACAGATTAAATAGTTTTTAGAGGAAAATTATTGTTGGAACCTGTAAATGCTATAAATACCACATACAATTTTTTACAAAACTATTCACACCATGTTGGCTTTCTCCATCTCGCTTTCACTTAAAGGTAAACAATGAATGTGGGGGAACCCTTAGGGCCTTCTACGCCTTCAGAGAAGGCATAGAAATTTTGTAGACCAAACAATAGGAGTGTTAATTAAACTTTGTTTGTATATTTCAAAAAATTAAAAGTTTTATTTATTTAATAAAATTTCATCTTAAATAATGCAATTGATACATTTTCTCTCATCTACATTCTTTTGTTCTAAGTCTACTGTCAAGTTCACATCAGTAATGAAAGGGCTACTGTCCTGAAAAACATGTTATCCAATCAGAATCGTCAGAATCTATCAAGACCCGGTTATCTGGCTCATTGAATGGTTAGGACTTCATGAGCCCACAAGAAGGCCAAGCTGTGTGTCTTAGTTTCAGAGTGAAGGGTGACTTGACCAATCATAGTTTGATTTTGAGTGGGCGGAAAAGAAAAAAAAAGATCGTAGGCCTTCTGGAAGTCTTAACTTCAATCTCAGATGTAGAGTGGTAAGAGACCGTGAGAGGGAGTTAGAGAGCGAAATGGCGGGAGACCAGAGTGATGTTGTGGCTGGCTTAATAGGTCGGCGGATGGACTTCGTTTTCATGTAATAAGGTAGGCCCCGTGTTATAAGCCATCTTGATTATTATTCACACAGGATTAATATTACACTGGTACATTCAGTATTTTTTAAATTGCTGAGGTTTTCTGTGTAAAACTGCGAGAATAAATAGTTTAATCAAATAGGTCAGCTGATCCCTTATAAATCCTCATATCAGTAGTTTGCGGTTGGATTTTTGTGCCTCCAGCTTCATATGCCAAATGGTGCGTAATGCTGCTTGGCTTATTGTGCATTTGAAGTGAGATTTTACTTTATGATGCTCACGAATTTATTTGATTCAGTCGGTGTGTGTGTGATTTCTTATGCGCCGTGAGTTTAAAGCACTGCCCATGGACTTTAAATGAGCCCTTGGTGTCCAAGTCCGTATGTCCATTTTTGGTGAAGTTAATGTTGAGCAGGTTGCTTGGTGTGGAGAATTTTTTAGATGTTATTGCCTATTGCTGATGTCAGCTTTGATTGGATGATTGCAGTTGGTAAGCCCATTCAATTAATTGTAGACCAAGAGTGGTGTGTAATGGTGGCTAGGGGAGGCTCGTGGCTGGGGGTGAAGGCCTAGCTGTAGTGCTCACGGTTCGCCACTGGGAGTAAGAATCCTGTCAATAGTATGACTATTCTCCACAATAGGAACATAAAAAGGAACATGGACGATTAGAAAGCATCAACATGGTACACATGGAAGCAGGCGATTAAGATGAACAATAAAACCCTCAAACTAAAACAATCCATTAATGTTTGTGCTTATAACATGAACCAATATGAAAACGTTCAAATGCCTGCGAATAATTTTGCATGGTCTACACCAGTCTTTTTCAACCTTTTTTGAGCCAAGGTACATTGTTCTCATTGAAAGAATTACGAGGCACACCACCAGGCAAAAAATTTAAACAAACGATACTCTATAGTTGCATATATTACATTTATAGTTATTCTTATCAAAGTGTCTTAAATATGAATCAACATTACCTCTGCTGTAACAAATTTGTAGGCGTTACCTCTGTGAGTTTGTAGCACTGCTCCGCTGTGCACTCGGCCTTGCTGGTAGGATTGCTCAGAGCAAAGATGATCGGCCTCTCGTTGAAAGCTGCCATGTTTTTAATGATGTTCTCGGTGAACGCTCCTCCGATCGCAGCCACGCCTTCGGGACAAACCGCAGAGTCAGTTTTCCCTCAAACACGACAACGTTTGGAAACATACCTTAAAAATTAAACCTAACAAATTATATTTGATCATTCAGTCAGATTAATTACTTTTACAAATTATTTTTTTGTTTTATAACGAATAAATGTTAAAGAATTGCTGAGATGTTAGAAACATTAGACAGTTCATTTTTTTATGCAGTTTTCAAACCACATCCTAAAAGGCGCCGATGGATCATTTTGAAGAAAAAAAAAAGAAAAAAAGGTGTGAGTAAGTAATTTTGTCGCTACGGTGAGAATATAATATTTTAAAAAAAGACGCTACAAGAAAAGAGTCACCTTTCATAGATTTTCACTGAGTTTCCATAACTGGTCAGGAATAAAACAAATGTGGGTTAAACATCGGCTGAAACAATGTGGTTTTAAAGATTAACCAATACTTCCAGTTATCTCACCGATAATTGCGGTGGGTTTGATGGCTTGCACCGCCTCCTCCAGAGTCTTCAAGTGCGGATGTTCGTGAGCAAACTCTGCCTTTTCATGGTTCAGATTTCCTCTCCCCTGTAGGGACAGCAACTCTCTTTAATATTTCAAACCCTACGATGAGTATAGGAACATATGCATGTACGCATGTTACCTTCACAATCAGACCCTTTGAATCAACCATCCAAATCTTTTTGGCTGCATCTTCTCTAGACACTCCTTCTTTGGCCATGGCCATCATAAGTAGATGGGCGATGCCCATAGCAGCCTGGTGAGGAAAACAATAAGTTACAGACAAAATTCCCTTTTTTAATCATCTTATTTTCCTCCACTCACCTCGCCAGCTCCCTGAAACACAAAGGTGTGGTTTAGCAGTTTGTCCTTGGTAATTTTCAGGGCTCCGAAGATTCCAGCTACGGCTACGGAGGCCGTGCCTACGGGGAAAACAGACTTACTAATCTGGGAGACCGATGAACGTGACTTAGGTCAAATAAGACCAGCTCTGCAGAGGAGCAGTGCGAAAAGTGAACATAACACAATTTAATTACCAGGGTTTGTGACTGATTATCAATGTGGCGGTCCAACACAAAAAAGGTGCCAAGCAGTGTAATGGTTTCCTAAGGAATTTCAATAATATCAACCAATTATGGCTGCAAGTCTTTTGGGATTTGCTCTACCAGTTTGTTCAGCAGCTCCAAGCGTGTATTCTGGCTTTAACTTTAGGGTTGTGTTATTTTTTAAGCTAAAAGTGATTTAAACCTTTACTTATTCAAACTGATTTAAAGATTAATTCCTGACACATCTGCTTTTTTTCTTTAGCCTTCAGGACAAGAGATAAAATAACCCTTTTTGACTTTATTTACTGATGAGGCAACTTAAAAGGCATGCTACACTTGATTTGTTTAAGAGGCGTACTATTGAAAGGGGGCTGAGTGTAAACTATACTTTTCAGGTATCCATTTATAAAAGAAGGATGAAAACAAGGTTGCATGCTGCATCTACGTCACACTATTTTGTGTTGCCGTCTTACAGCGCCTAAAACTGACAGCCGAACCAGCACATCAAAGCTCATGTGACCGGAAGTTATACCTTGGATGTCATCGTTGAAGGTGCAGTAGCGATTCCTGTACTTGTTGAGAATCCGGAAGGCGTTGCGGTTGGCGAAATCCTCAAACTGGATCAGGCAGTTCATCCCGTACCTGTAGAGAAATCGCACCATCAGCCGAGTATTGAGGTTGCGTTTTAATTAATTGAATAGTTGTTTACAGACTGACTTGTCTGTCACCGCCTGCATGAACTCGTCGATGAGGTCGTCGTACTCCTTTCCTCGGATTCTCTTGTGCTTCAGGCCGATGTACAGAGGATCATCTAAAAGCGACTGGACGAGAACGGAGATGTTTGTATTCGTCCTTCCTGAATTGGTTTTAATAGCCAATCACGCCTGTAAATCAGGCTAATGTAAGATTAGTTCTAAGATAAGCTGAATCAGCCTTCTTGCAGCACTGTAACCAACCTCACCTGGTTGTCGGTGCCGACGTCCAGCAGCACAGGAAGACACTGCTGGGGAGGAACACCGCCGCACGCCGTGTAGAGAGCCAGCTTCCCGACT
The DNA here is from genome assembly GCA_032876305.1 of Orestias chungarensis. Lineage (NCBI taxonomy): Eukaryota > Metazoa > Chordata > Actinopteri > Cyprinodontiformes > Cyprinodontidae > Orestias > Orestias chungarensis. Next base: position 581,368 of record JAVLVB010000239.1, on the reverse strand, counting down.
GGAATTCCCATCCCATAGTTGCCCAGGTCTCCCAGTCCAAGGATACGCTCCCCATCCGTCACCACTATGGCCTGGACACATCCCAAACATCACTTCACATTTTCTAATCAGAACACTTCACTTCCCCCGTCTATGGTGTTTGTTTTGCTGTGGAGCTTAACAATATAAGAGTACATCAACTTCTGATTCTCTAGAAGAACTACTGAACTGTGTTTGCAGCATCTGGACTAATAACGTCTATAACTATTTGGCTTATTAACTATTAGGCATTAAAGACAACATACGGATTCTTTATAAACCTAATTTGTGAAATATTATTGCATTTATTGTTTTGAAATGGTCTATTTTTTCTTTACGGATACGAGAGTACATTTAGTCATAGTTATACTAAATAATTTAGTCATACTAAATGACTAAAGGCCCTATTTGCACGGGATTGGTATTACCTAGGGAGCTCTAATAATTTGTAATAATTGCAGAGGATGTCTGTGATCTTAATCCCGTGCAAATGCGCCATGTCTGTGATTTATAAAGTAACAACTCCGCCGCTAATTACCTACTATATTTTGGCGAACACAGACGACCCATGATAATGGGCGATATTGTTGTTTTTATTGCACATCTTTTTCTAGTTTTTCTGGGTGGAGTGATGGAGGCGGCTGATGAAATAACCAAAGTCTGTTCTGAAAGCATTTATAGTCCAAAATCAAGTGTCTCTTGGTGAAATATCTGGAAACCCATCCACAGAAAGAGATCCACCAAAGGGGCTTAATTTCGCAGGAAAAGCATGCAGTAAGCAACATTTTTGATAGTATTACTAAGCTATTTATTAGCTAAATTAATTAGTTATAAGCCTTCCTGAGATGTGAGAAGTATTGACAGCGATCTGGTTTCCAGTTGTTCTTTAAAAGTTGTGATGCATGACAGATGCATAGTAGCGGGGGACGGTGTTACGACTGTTTTTACATAATTTCCAGGCCTCGATGTCAGTAATACGCAGATTTTGCTTATCCTGTGCGAATGCGCTGCGAGAAACACAGAGGTGGGGAGGTAATTTACAAATTACCACATGTACCCAGATAGTACTAATCCCATGGGAATGTGGCTTTTTATGAAGCTTATTTAGGAAATCGACAGATGAAGGTCAGGAATTAGAGCGTAGCGTTTCAGTGCATAGTTTCTACCTTGATGTTATGTTCAGGCCAGGAGTTGAGCATGGTGGCAATGTGTCCTCGGTCATGGATGGTGATGAAGAGTCCTCTGCAAACATTAGACAAAATTACTCATACAGTTTAAGAATAAGTATTGGGTAAAAAAATCCCCAAATTACTTTAACAACAAGTAAACACTATAAAGTACAGTGTTAACTCACATGTCAGACTTTAACATTATCTTTTTGTGCATTTATATATTGTTTTGGTGTTTTCTAAAAACCACAGACATTTGGTTTCTATTTGCTTCAATAAAAAAACAATTGCAGAAGAATTTATCATACTGTTTATTACCGTAATTTCAAGATATATTTCTGGTCCTACGAATTATGACGATCACAACAATTCCGAGTGTGCAAGGATTTTTAATCTTAATTTATCATTGGGATTTGTTTTTCTTCTTTTACTTTTTTTCCCCACAATGTTTGTTTAATTAGAGCCTTAATAAATGCATTTGTTTAATTTAGTATCTGTTATCTTAAAAAAGCCCAATTTAAAATCGGTATGCTTTCAAACAGCCTTATGTGGAGAATAATTAGAAAGACTTATACTTCAAAAAAAATAAATGTGCTTTAATAATCATCCCTCTATTGAGCAAAAATATTACATCTTAATTTCTTTCTACTGATATTGTGAAAAGCTAGCATGAACAGAGGAAAGCTTACCGAGGCCTCCTGAAAGCGAGTCCATACTGCTGACAGGCCAGGCCGACGGTGGGTGTATACACGATGGGCATGAACTCCTCGATGTCAGAGGTCAGCAGCCGGTAGAACAGCTTCTCGTTTCTGTCCTGCAGAGTCATCAGTAAAATGTACCTGAGATGCAGAGATGAGCACAAAATGACACATTCAGTGTGAAAAAAGGCTTTTTATAAATAATCGCACCCCTTAATATGGAACTGTTCAAGCCCAAATATTAAAGCTGCAGAAGATACATTTTATAAAATATGTTTTGCATATTTGCTAAAAACTCACTTTGTCCTGACAGTATAATAATATGAACCAGATATGTGAGAAAAAAGAAAATCTTCCATCTTTTTAACTAATCTTGAGGGACAGGCAATATAATCAGAATTAATAAAAACTAAAAGTTGTCGAACTAAATGCACACACAGAAAAGCTACTTTTAACCAAAGGAAAGATGCATCCTTCAGTAGAAAAATGTTTTAAACCAAGAGGTTTAAAAAAACAACAACAATACCATCTCTTTAACGGTTGTTTTCTCAATTGATGAATACAAGATACCTTGAGTAGGTCTAGAAGATTTAATCTCTATAAAATCCCATTATTATTTGTAGATATAAATCCTTTCCAAAATCTTTGAAATCTTTAGTTTATAATGTTCAAAGCAAACGTCGACCTGTGATGATCTGAGCAGACTAAATACATGCAGAATCTTGTGACTAAAATTAAACAAAGAGTTGATGCAACAGCTGGAAAATGCTAAAGAGGATTTTACCCAACAAGCATGAACTGATTAAACATCTGCACGATTTGGGGCGGTTTGTGACGCTTTGCTTGGAACGTTGACACTCACTTGTCCAGGGGGTTGGTGCGCGTTTCGTAGCTTTTCATGACGCGCAGCACTTGGACATCCTGGGAGAGGAAGCAGGGGGGGATCAGGCCATGGATGCCCAGCTGTAGCCGCTCCTCCAGGGTGAACGCCATTCCCTAAAGGGTGGAACTGCAATTACTATAAAACCCTGGAATCCCTGGAATGAATCAGCACCAGGCTTTAAAATAAATGAGAAGGCTGGAAATCTAAACCACGGTGATTCATGCATTCGTCATCAGCCTAAGAGGAGTTAAGACTCAAAGATGGTTTATTTGTGGTTTCTTGCGTCAGTCAATTGACTGTGATGCATATATTTGGATTATTAAAGGAAAACTGAGCTCCTGGTGCAGCATGGGAAGATCACAACTTCCTATACTAAATTATATAAAATATATATTTCCAGTAATTTCACCAAACAACTCACACACACTTATACCTGAGGGCAATTTAGGGAATCCAGTTAACAGTCATATTTTTCGACCGAGGTAAGAAGCCGGAGGACCCGGACAGAGCCCATGCAAGCACAGGGAGAACATGCAAACTTCTTGCAGAAAGAACCAGATTGGGTATAAAAATATCAACTTTGGAGGCACATTAAAAACAAACGTTGGCACCCAAACCCTCAGTTACTCTCTGTAGGGACTTTGCAGACCACTTCAGGAGTAAAATCAATGACATCAGATCCAGTCTTTTATCCCAACAGCTTTTAGCTGTCTCCACACTTGGATCATTGCTCTTACCTGGGGAAACACTGGAGAGTTTTGCCCTGGTTGATGCGAGGACACTTGGTCGAGTCTTCACCCAGGTAAACCCTACAACCTGCCTTTTAGACCCAATTCCCACGCCGTTTTTTAAAAGATTTTATGGATTATTTGAGGAACAGCTGTTAAACATTGTGAATTGCTCTCTTCGGACGGGTGTCTTCCCCTCCACCTTTAAGACAGCGGTGGTGAGGCCCCTTCTGAAGAACAGCAATTTAGATCCGAACATTCTCAACAATTATCGGCCTGTATCCAACTTACGATTTTTAAGTAAAATTTGAGAAAAACTGTTTTTTAACCAAGTGAATGATTATTTTAACCAAAAACAACATTTTAGAGAAGTATCAGTCTGGTTTTAGGAGGAACTACAGTTCTGAGACGTCCCTGATAAAGATTCTAAATGACACCAGGTTCAATTTAGATAATCATAAACTCACAGTCTTGGTACTGCTGGATCTTATCGCCGCTTTTGATACAGTAGACCATCCCATTTTATTAAACAGACTGAAGAACCTGGTCGGCCTCTCTGGTGCTGTTTTAACTGGTTTGCTTCCTATCTCACGGATCGTTACTTCTTTGTAAATATGGATGCGTGTTCTTCTGGAACCCATGAGATTAAGTGTGGGGTTCCCCAGGGGTCCATTTTAAGTCCAATTCTTTTTAATCTCTACATGCTTCCCCTTGAGAATGTCATCAGGAGGCACGGCATCAGCTTTCATAGTTATGCTGATGATACGCAACAGTACATTGCCGTGTCTCCTGATGACACGGGGCCTCTTGATGCCCTTTTTAACTCCATTTGAGATATTAAGTCATGGATGGCAGCAAATTTCCTTCAGCTCAACAAGGGCAAAACTGAGGTTTTAGTCATTGGTCCTGAAGGCCAGAGAGAGAAATCTTTTTTAAAATTGCATAATCTTAAACCAGCACAACCCGGTGAAAAATCTGGGCGTGATTTTTGACTCTGAGCTTAGTTTTATTCCACATATCAAAAACATAAAGATAGGTTTTTACCATCTTAAGAACATAGCCAAAGTCCGCCCGTTTCTCTCTCAGGCCAGCACGGAGGTGCTGATGCATGCTTTTATCTCTTGTCGTTTAGATTATTATAATGCCCTGCTCTCTGGCCTTCCAAAAAAAAGACTACTTTCAATCTTCTGCTTCTGCAGAATTTAGCCGCACGAGTACTGACAAGGACCAGAGGGCGAAGCACATTACACCAGTTTTAAAGTCACTGCATTATTTGCCAGATTTACTTTTACTATATCAACACTCACGGACCCTGAGGTCCTCCGGCACTGGCCTTTTAACCATACCGCGCGTTCGATCTAAAACACACGGGGAGGTGGCTTTTTGTTATTGAGGTCCCCGATTGTGGAACAGCCTGCCGGAGAACCTCAGGGCCGCAGAGACTGTTGATGTTTTTAAAAAGAGGCTCAAGACCTACCTCTTTAATCCGGCTTTTAATTGATTTTATTTTTACTTGATTTTATTTATTTAATGATTTATTTATTTATTTTTATTTAATTTACTTTTATCTAGTTTTCTTAATATTTTAACACTTCACATTTTAGTTGGATTTTTTAACTCCATGTTTTAGTTAAACATTTTAATTACATGATATTTTCCATTTTACATGTTTATCTTATCTTAATTCTCAGCTCCAGTGTTTCCTCATGGGGGCCGACTGCACTGGGAGCTGCCTTAGGTCCACTGGGGGGGGGGGTGCAGTTGGCTGCTCTGGCCTGGGGGGTTGGAGGACCCTGCACCTTGGTGTGGGGCCTCCTCTCTGCCCGGGTTGGTACTGTCTTTGTGGCGGCTCCCTGTGCTTGTTGGCCGGGAACCCTCTCAGTGTAGTCGGCCCCCAATGTGGCTTTTTCCTTACCTTAGGTCGGGGTGCCCGGCCATGTCTCTGTTAAATAGGTCCAGTGGCTCTGACTCTGTGTATGCGTGTGCATGTGTGTGTGTGCTTGTGTATGCGGGTATGTGTGCGTGTTTTTGTCTTTGCATCTCTTGGGGTATTCATGGGGGTGGGTTGGTTTATCTTTATCATTGTTGTTTTTAGCCTTTGTAAGGCACTTTGTGTTGCTTTTAAAGTATGAAAGGTGTCATATAAATAACATTTTGATTGATATATACAGGCCATCACTATTTGAAATTTACCAAGAATTTGCCTTTAACCACCAATCTAACACTCTTTTGACCTTTGGATTTCCATTGCTTGATTGTTACATAAAAAGTCTCATATGACAGAGAAGTTTGATACTAGTGTGAACTATTTAAATAACATATTTAAAATTAAATAAATTCATGTGTTGGTGTGAAGCTTTAATTCTAAAAATAGAATTTATAAACTTCCACACCTCCAGCTTTCCACTATTGTAGTTTCCCCTGGACTGGCAGGCTCCTTGAAAAGGATCTGGAGGGGGCGTTTGAGATGTAACCTATTTATTCTGTCCAATGAAGTGAGCCGCTGAGCCCACTCCCCTATAAACACCCCTCATGTTTCATGGTCACGGCTTTGAACCGCTCCTCATTTCCCCCAGTAACCCACATGGGGGGAAAACATGGGCTCTACGCCCAGCTATTTCCACTGTGCATCTAAATGCAAAAGTTTTGTAACCTGTTCCCATACCAGACAGACCTCATGGTCTCAAACTAGATATGATCTTATGTAGCTGCATAGCTTAACATATCAGAAAGCAGGTCACTGATGGAAAACAATGACGGTGGCTCCAGATCTGTACAGGAAGAGAGGAAGTCATCCAGGGGAAGATTGAGAGAGCTTCCCTGGAAAATCCTACAAATAAACTACTTGATTGGATGAAAAACTCTGACAGTTATCACCAAGTGTGGTTAAAGTGGTGCCAGTAAGGTTAAATGTAATACAGCAACAGTGTTTCAGTATAAAGCCAATGCAAACGTATTCATCTTTCTTTTCTTTTCTTTACATTAAAACCACACATTTATTTTGTTGGGATTTGATGTGACACACCAAAACAAAACAGTTTAAGGATGTCTGTGAGAATTTTTTTTTTTATGTATGCTACGGATTGATGGTCAGATTAGGGTTTTTTCCAGAACCAGAATAAAGAGGTATTGCTATAATATAAAAAAACTAATAATGAAAAACTGAAATATGCACAAACTCTTCTCCAAGTTTGAGTTGAAGAAAATCTACAAAAGCGAAAAACGTGTGAAATGTTTAACCACACCTCGTTACTACTGCTGTAAGGTTACAGACTGTAATATAGTTTTACAGCCTGTACGGTGAAGAGGACACGTAAATATGCGGACATCTTTGAAATTACTGGAAATTTGTTTGAAGAAAGTAGGTCATTGAAAGTGGAGCTTCAATTGGACTGTTTCATTTCATGAGCGTCATCAAATTGTGCAAAACTATGAGCCAGGAAATCTCGCAGATTTCATTTGTCAAGAGTGGAACTCTGTTTCCTGACGGTTTGCCCTAAAATGAACCTGAGAGTCCGGATGGAGCTGCTGAGTCGGCATAGAGAGTAGAGAGAACCGAGACTGACCTCTGAACATCTACAATCTTAGCAATAAAGTCATCTAGATCCTCTGCAGGAGCTGTACTTTCTTTATAGGAGAAAACTAGTGAGGCTAAAGCAAGAACAAAGTACTGCTTTGTAGTACAACTAAGGAAATTATTGTTGTTTCAGTTAGATTGTTAAATAGCAGAGACTAAAAAAGCAGTTATACTAACATCACTCATCCGTGAATAAAAAAGCTCTGGTCTTTTGTGGTCCACCATCAAAGCACGTTCTGTGTTCGCTGTAAAACCTATTATGTTAATGCAGTGACTGTGTTGTTTATGAACAACATGTATTTTCCTCACAGTTACAGCTTCAAAAACATATTTGGTCGCATGGCCTTGACCGTAAAACCAGATTTGGTAAAACCAGTACTACAATTCAAAGCATATACACATACAAATGAATCTACCAATTGATTTTTAGAAGTTTAGAACATTTATTTGATTCAATCATATTTTCATTTAGTTTAGTAAGTTCATTGCTTTATACAGCCCTGTTATCTCTGTTGCTAAGATTTTGTGTGTGTTGTGGGCTGGATAGCTCAAGCGGTATGATTCTTGACTTCCAAATGGAAAGTCATGGGTTCAAATCCAGCCCACTGCAAAATACACCGCCTCGGTGTGATCACACTAGTCTGGAGCCTCAGTGTAACTACACCAAAACAAATTCCTAGTATGTCCTGTATGTACCTGGCAAATAAAGTTGATTTAATCTTAATCTTTACTGTTCAAAAAATACTTTTAATTGATAAAGTCGCAAATGAATATATTCATTAATTTCTAAGTTGTGACAAGGTTATATCCCTTAACCTTTAAGCCTCTTTCTTGTCAATCTGATCTCTGCGGCTCTCTGCAGCTCCTCCAGAGGTTATCTGGAGATCTTGAATGCATTTCCAATTAATCCTTTCCCACTAAAGCCAGCGATGTTGTTTTTTTAGCCAACCTTTTCTGACCATTCCCACGCACCTCCTGGTTTTCGTGATGCTCATCGATCTAAAAAGGACTCTCCAGTTAGGCAATATTGTGTATCGGTCAACTACTTGGGTTTCCGACACCGGTCCTCGTGATCTGCCGTCCTGCATTTTTCTACATGCATCGGTGCTTCAAAACGCGTGCATTAAATTATTCAGCATGCCATCAAGTCTGTTAATGTAGCCATTCACTTGATTGGGGTGTATTAAAGCAGGGTGGCATCTAAAACCTGCAGGATAGTAGTTTTTGAGGACTAGGTTTCCACACCACTGGTCTTTCATATAAACTTAGAATTATAAATACTTTATTAATCCAACAAGGGAAATTACACATATCATCACACAATTCAAAGGAAGACAGGTGAGTGAGGCTATGCAGCCGTTGCAGGAGCTGCCCCTTAATAAGGAGTAAGTTGCTACATAAGGTAAGAGGTGAAGAAGTTTTTGATTGCAAGAAAACCTTAGCACAGTGAGTTGACACACAGACGAAACAATGTCCAACACGGTTATGAATGTGTATACTTGCAACATTGTGTGGACATTTTTTGAACAGATACTATCCTTGTGGGGGAGACTGCTCCCCGAAGCCTGGTGCAGATGTTGTTTTCAAGTTAGAGTAGTTGTATGATTATGGTGTGAACTTAGTTAGGGTTAGTTTTAGTCTCGAGCATGTACTGGTAATGATTAGATTTAGGGTCAGGATTAGGCTGCAGACCTCATGACAAATCAATGGAAGTCAACGGAAAGATTCCACAAGGATAGAGAAAACCGAAAGCGTGTGCATGTGAGGTGAACGAGGCTGCTTTTTGCCAGGCTTGCCATTTGAATAGCCTAACCTTGTTCAGGTGGGGGTTCCTGGTGATGTCGTAGCCCCGCTTTTTGGTGGACACGCTTCCCTTCCGGGTCGTCCCAGAGTGGCAGAGTCGGGCAGCCTGTAGCGCCTGCAGGTCCGCAGCAGGGCGAACCCGCATCCCGCCCGCAGCTGTGCGTCTGCACAGGAGCAAGGCGGCTTTTCCAGGAAGGGAGTTCATGCTGGCTCAGAACACCCGGGACAAAATGACATGAAGCCGTGAATGATTCGAGTTTAGCGTCTCTGTAAACAACTTCAATTGGAACAGTCTCGATCTGAGACGTATCCCTTAAGGGTTATCTGTTCATTTATGTAATGCTAAACTAGCTACTGTTAGCAAACGGAGCTGTTCTAACAAACAAATATGGAACAAAACGGTCTCACCTAAAAAAAAAAAGACCGGGAGTACGAAAGGAAACCTGGTTTATTTGAACATAGGTAGAGGAGCTCCGTCCGTCCGCTCAGACGCCACCGACCGAGGCGAGCAGGGTGTAGTTTAACCGGAGAACAGAGCCTCGACAGCTGATCCAGCGGCTAACTTCCGGGTCCACATAAGCCCGCCCCTTCGGAGCTGCGCGGCAGCCAATGACAGACCCGCACTGCGGATGACGGAGGCCCCGCCCCCCGGCGCTTCCCTGATTACGCCTGATGCAAGTTTGTAAAGCTAGATCTAACACAACGAGGCTCTCAGTTCTCAGCCCAAACAAATATAAACAAATGCATTCAATGCACAATATTGTCAACATTACACAGATTTGAAGAGTGGATCCCTTTATTGAAACTCAGTATGATTGTGATGGATCTTAAAAAAAAACAACTGATGTTGGTGTAAACAGGAGGCTAAATATACATTCCTGGTCTCTTAAAGGAAGAGAGAGGGAGAGAGACACAAAGAGAAAGGCGCTGGAGGAGGACGTGGCAAAATGCAGAAAAGTAACAGATTTATTTATTCAGTCCCACCTGGTTGCCATTAAAATAAAGATTACAAGTAAGTTGTAAAAACAAAACACGCACACGCAAAAATGTTGGTACAAATATTATTTTAAGGTTAACTATATCTTTTTTTAAATTTTAATAATATATTTGTACCTTTTTTTTGTTCAAAGTTTAAACTGAGACCCCTAAAGGAACTTGAGGCTGCACACATTCGGTCTACAGTGTAAATATGGAGCCTATATATGTTTAGCCTTGAAATTAAGATAAGGACTGGGAAGTTAAAATCACTGATTTACAAGCCACTTTATTATTATTAGTATTTACTTTTTAATTGATTTATTTGTCTAACTAATCGGATATAATCTTATCATTATCATGTATATGAGTACAAGGCCAAATCAGAGAGACAGGCTACATAATCTTACCTTAGGAAATACAGTTCATGGAAAAACTGTAAACATATGTTTGCTATTCAAAGGTGGTGATGGTGATGACACTAGTCCTGGTGGTCCTTCAGGAGAAGTAGAGCATTTGGGAAAAGTTACAAAACCATTTCTACAGTAGAGCAACAACACATGAACACTACCAGACACTAGCATAGACATAAATGGCTCTCAACTGTAATAATAGCTTTCTTTGCAATTTGGCATTATTCTATTAAGTGATTGTGTTGTTAAATATTTCTGTCTGCTGCTGATTTGTTGTTATGTATCCCAGCTCAAACATGACCATTTGTGTATTCCAACCGTGGATTTACTGTAGGTTGGGGTTCATTAGTATTCCCTGATGATGTGCCACCGAGGCAGTCAATATTTTACATGATATGACTATGTAAAGCTCTAACTTAGACACTTATTGTGTAAAATCTTATCTTTATCTTAGTACAATTGCATTAAAATCAGTAAGTTGCTGTATATTACAAACTCAGAAGTTACAGTAGGTCTAATAGGTGGTATTTTATTTGGAATTAGATATAAGTGTGTGCGCGCACGTGCACAAATGCGTTTTTCTTGTGCCCATGCATTTAGGTGTGGGTGTGAACATGTATGTGTGGGAACATGCATGCGTGGCAAACCCAGGGTGGCCTGGTTACATGACTGACTCCTGGCCTGAAAAAATCTCTGGCCCTGTCTCTAATTGACAGTTTTAAAAAAGAAACTAATGTATTAATCTTTTTTATTAATAGTTATTCAATGAAAAGAAAACATTTCAGAAAAAAAATCACATCTAGTGCTGATGTTACTCCATACAACATGACAGCAGTTATTAATCTACTATACACATTTACCAAAGTTGTGGCATACAGAGAAATTCTGCAGCCCTCTATTTTTTATATAGCAATATGTTGGAATACATTTTTTTAAAGTCTGAAGGCTTTTAGGCAATAAAGAAGTTAGTTTTAACTTTTAGCTCGCAATCGGCTAAAGGAATTATGTATGTATGTACAATATTATATACAAATTACACCAAGAAGCCAGACTAGTTGTGCGTTTAAAGTGAACAGTGATGGGTAAGTTACCTTTAAATGGATCGTTACAGAAATCAATAATTGTGCTGCCAATCATTTTTTTAAAACCTTTTTAATTTATATAATCAATTTCATGGTTGGACCCTTATAAATTGGGCTGTTTAAACAATGCTATTATGAACAAATATTAACTTATTTAAAAAAAATATTTATCTGGGTAGGAACCAGGTATGTCTGGTTTTTTACTTATTTTAAAACGACATAAAAATGTTTTGCTCTCCCATTTTTGGCAGTTTTTTCAGAGATTCACATTTAGAAACTAACAAAATCTGCAAACCTCCAAACAAGTCGAGCTGGTTGGACCTTTGCATATTCAGGAGTAGCCAAGCACACATGGATCCAAATCACCCTGGTTGTATCTAAAAGTTTATTTATAAAACATCACAAAATATATACATCACTATATAAATTTAACACAAACGAAATGGTTCGGCAAGATTACATGTATGTAGTATTTTAGTATTTACTCTGTGATATCCAGACTAATATGTGCTTTCCACTATAGCTATTTTTCTATTAGAGATACATAGAGAATAAGTCAGTTTTACAAGAAATCATGAAAAAATAAAATGACGTGAAACAAAAAGCAATCCAGTATACTTGAATTGTTGAAATTAGTTTACTTTGACAAAAGTTACATTGCTCCTTCACCAGGGATGCACACAAATAAAAAAAGCCAGAATAAAGATTCACATAAAAACGGGAAAGTAAAAATGGACATAAACATGATTCTTCATAAATTCAGTTCAAAAATTCACATATAGTACACATTGTACTACAGAAAATAAGATTTAATTTCATTAAATGTACTTCATTCAACAGCTGCAGTTGCACACTTCATAATTTTACCAGTGTGGAAACTGTCAGAGGAATAAAAGAGAAATCTTTCAGATGACTACGCTGGTACTGCTATGGGAGCTTCTATCCTAAGAGACAAAAAATGTGAAAAAAGTTTAGGTTAGAGTCTAAGAAAAAGACAATTACATATAAAAACACTAAGAGAATAAGAAAAAGCACTAAGAAGAAGAAAGTAAAGCTATGGGGGTGGGGTGGTGGTGGTGGTGGTG
>JAVLVB010000239.1:555467-568837 GCA_032876305.1 Orestias chungarensis | reverse complement strand
CGTTACAAACTTTGCACATTTATGCGTTGTACCCACCTGCTGCCACTTGGGGGCAGAGTAAAACATCTGGCGCTTGCTCTTATGCTTACAAGCGACAAAACTTTAGGATGGTGAACCTATAAACCTTCACCTGAGTGTTATCCTTACAAATAAATAAGCATGAAAATAAAGTTGGATTCTTCTGACCTAAAGTCACAAAATATTTGGAGCAGCCATTTTTTTGAAAAAGGTAATTCTATAGACATTTCAAACTAAAAATGATCAGCTGAAGCTTTACTTTTTCCTCTGCTAATTTCACAACATACTTTATGCATTAGCATTATATGCCTAAAAAGCAAGAACAATTCTGCTTTAACATTTACTGATTTGCATTTATGAGACGTCATCTTTGGCTTTTTTTTTAAGTGGAACTTAACTGGCTATTTCATTTATCTTTATATTTGCATTACTATTATACCCTCTAATACAAAGTGGGCGACTGTTTTCAAAGGCTAGGGGCTGATTAAAAAGGAAGAGAAAAGTGTTAAAAGCTAAAAACTAAAGGCAGTGGAAGAATATGATTAGAAAAACAGGTTAGGTTTTAACACACAGTGGGTTCAGTGAATGTTTCAGCAGTAGGGGAGGATCTTACAGAAAGATGTTCGTAGTTCCTGCGACCGGGCTGGACTTCACTGGAGTAGTAGCTGGGGGGTTTCTCAGGCCAATTCTTTCCTTTGCGTCGTTTTCTCCTGCTGCTGACCTCCTCATCTGAGCTCCAGGATCCTTTACGGTGCTGAGGAGGGGAGTAGCTCCTCTCCCTCCTCGCTGATTTGCTATACAGCTCTTCAATTAAGTCGTCGCGGCTTCGGGCGCGCGGCCTGGACCCTCGCCCCCTCCTCCCTGCCGAACTGCCCCTCTCGTTCCTGGAACTCCTGTGCCCTGCCCTTCCTCGCCGGTTGTCCCAGTCCGAATCGTCGCTGTATTGACGCGATGCCCTCTCTCTTGGCAGAGGCACCTCTCTGGCTCTGTACCCACGGCTGTCCCCCTGTGGGCCTGGTCCTGACCGGTTGGTGCTCCCGCTAGACTGACTCAACATTCTCGGATACCCCCTGGCCCCGTCTCCAGCAGGGTCCCTACGAGAGGAGAAGCTGGGGACTCGCTGGATGATAGGAGGAAGAGTGATCACCCTTCTTTCCAGTCCTTTCACCCTCATATCATCTAGCGCTGACAGCATGCTTGGCGGGCCGGGGGCGTACTGCACTGCTGGAGGAGAGGGTTGGGGCTGCAGGCGGGGCTGTAAAGAGGGCATGCTTCGTACGGCTTGTGTCGACATTTGAGGGGGACCCACATCCAGCACTCTCACCTGGTTCTCCAGGTAGTCCAGCATTGGGTTGGCACTTTGGAGGCTGCTATGCATGCTGCCGTTCACCATGTATGTTGCATGCAAAGGTGGCTGGTGCTGTGGGGCCACGAGTCCCAAAGGCATGGGAGTCATGGAGATGTTTTGCTTGGTGGGATAATCTGACATTGATGCTGGGACTAAACAACATAAAAACACGATAAAAGGAAATCAACGCCTAGATTTAATAGAAAAACATGCTAAATATACAAAAGTATTAAATGAAGGGTAAAAGGTTTATAAGAAGTCTTTATTAGTACAAACAGATTTTTTTATCCATTGGTTTTTAAACTAAATACAAACACCCTAAGTAAAGAAGGCAGTTACCAACAAAATAACGCTTTTCATGCTTTTTTTTGACTAATATTCACCTGAGTACAGCAGGGGAACACCATGGGAAGAGCCATTGCTGAGGTTTGCGTAAATGGGCTGGCCGTTCATCCAGGGAACCATGGCTTTCTGAGCTTCTTTCAGCATCCGGTGCTGCATCACGGCTGAAATCACAGCAAAGAACAGAAATGCTTTAAAAGGTGGAAAACATCAGTGAGTTGGTTTATTTTACCCAAATCTGTGGGCTAAATAGTTCCCATATTTCTGAACCTTTAAGTATATTTTAAACAAGGTAAAGATAATTATTTCATATTATAAAGGACAGATTTGTGTCATACTTCAGCAACAACATGCTTATGATGTTTCATCTACATTTATTTATGTTATAAGTGGCCGAATATTTGGCATGGTGCAATGTTCTGAAATGTTCCAAACTTAGTATCACTCACTAATAATTTTTTTTGCTTTAAATGTTATGTAAGTTTGACCCAATAAATAACCTAAACTGTTTTTATTTCATGTTGTATCTTATACTTGAAACTAGTAATTGGTTACATTTTTACATTTAGATGACTGCAAATGATGAATTTCATTAAAGAAAGTAAAGGAAGAAACAAGTTTTAACAGATGCCTAGAGAAGAAGTAACCACTGCAAAACAATTCAAACTTAGATTTTCTTTCCATTGGTTTATTGTTCTTTGTTAAATAAAAAAACTCAAATGACATTGATTCATTTAGTAACTAATAATTATCACTCACAGTGATACCTTATGTATTTAGATGGATTCATTAAGGCATTTTGGGTTTTATCAATTGTTCTTTATAATTCAGGAAGACGTTTCTGAGAATATTTTACTTTTATCAGAGTCCAGAGCTCCTACAACATTGTTAACAGTTAAATACAAACATAGTCTTTATTTTCTTTATCTTCCACATATCCTGAATAATCTATGCTGATGCTGTTATTCTAGCTTTTGCCATCTGGACCAAGTTAATATCAGATCTTTTTAAAGGGGATAACTCATGGGTGGAGTAAATAGCAGGATTAGAGCAACAGCTCGATTTCATTCTTAGTAAATCATGAGCATGATTAACTTTTTTTGTTTTCTAAATTAGTCTGGAAAAACTATTTTTCTCACTAACTATTTATCTTAGTCAATATCTACCCTAATTTCAGAAAAAAAGGAAATTTTCCTTTTTTTCCAAACAAATTTAAGATCTTAGTTTGATACATTTTTTCATGACTTTATTTCATTTATTTATTTTTAAGCAAAAGCTGAAAATCTGTGTGTACCACAGTAAAAAAAAAAAAAAGTCACGTGAAGTTGCCTCCGCACGACTTCATGAAGCCATCACCAGTACCTTTTTCAGGACAACAGCAGGTCTGAGGACAACAAGGACAGCGTACATAGCAGCAGCATTTTTGCGGGCAGCACTGACAGCAGCATATGCAGAAGAGCATGATGAGCAACAGTGCGCCAATGATGATAAACAGGACTGTCAGCCAGTCTGAAACAAGAAAACAGTTTTTATTTTAAGAGAGACGACTTTGTCTTTGTGGCTTTTGTTCTCTGAGAATCTTAAAAGCGGCAGCCGGAAACCTACGGTATACGATGAGTCGGATTTCTCGATCCGAGTCGCCCGTGGTGTCACCGGGAGCATCGATGCTGCAGTAATACATGCCGTTATCCCACCACATCACTTCATTTATCACTAAATCAGCCTCTGTTGAGAGAAAGTCACATTTAAACTCCTCTTTTCTGGGTGTTTTCAATTAAATTTTGATTAAATATGTTTAAAAATAAAGTTTAATCATATTGCAACAACATTACACCAAAAAAGAAAAGCATGCATTTATGCTTATCATAATAAAAGACAAAAAAAAATACGTTTTCCTTTATCCGACAAACGTTAGACACACTGATCTCTGGACAGCACAGCAGGACTTGTAAGCAATACAGAACTTATGTTGGGATGAAACTCACTGTTCTGAATTGTGATTTTGCGGTTTCTATACTCTGACCCCAGCATTGGCTCATTGATGCCTCTCTTCTGGATGACGGTGCGAACTGTGCGCTGGTTGTCTGGACAGTCGTTGGCGGGATCCTGACCCATCTGCAGAGCCGCCTGATATGCTTCAAATACAACAAAAATCAGTGCTTCGGGTTTGGTTTGTTGACCATTACAGTTGAGGAAAATTGGCTTATGAAGCAGCCATGATGTGTTTTCTGCAGAGTAGCTGTTTGTATTAGGACAATATCTTAGTTTAGCCGTTTTATTAGAAAACAACAAGTAAATACCAGAACAAGGTTTTAAAATTAAATAAGAGAAAAATACACTTCCTGGATTCCATTCATACAGAAATTAATCTATTTGTCTAAACTGAAGCTGTATCAGGACATAAAAATATCCCTCGTTTCAGTATAAGCATGATGCCAGAAGAAAGCCATCCCACTTATCACTAAACTCTGCTATTTAAGAACGTCAGTGTTTTAAGACAGGTGAACCAAACCAAAACCTAATGTGTTACGTTCTAGCTCGATTCACCCTTTTTTTTTTACGTTACTTTTAACAGTAACAAGTTACTTGCTCCTTTTCCACTTAAAAAGCAAAGTCAAGCTAAACGTAAATATCCCATTAGCCAAAATCCAAATCCAGCTGACTGCAGCATTCAACTAGTCCATAATGCAGCATAGCATATAAATTGCAGCAGTATTACCTCGAGTCCCTCTCTCCAGAGGGGATTTGCCAATAGCAGTGCTCTCATGGCCCATTTCACTAAATCTTGTAAACTGGAGTAAATAAAACACAGCTGAAAAATGATCAAAACATCTTTGTTCTAAAATAGTCTTCACAGTTCTAGAAACTATCAAAATCCATCCTATTTAGTTGCTTCTGGGTGATACGTTTGCTCCCATTTATTAAATACAAATGTTTTTTGAATGCGGTACAAAATCCAGGGTGGTGGTTTAAGGCAGCATGCGAAGGATGGCAATATTGGTAAATTTGTGGATATGATGAAACCCGAAAAACAGCAAAAATAATTAGTTTCCACATTTTATTTGTATCTCTTGATTAAGTGTACAAAAAAAATTGAAATGAACTTTTTGTATTTAGCAAAAAAAATGTCCTTTAATCCTAAATCTGATTTTGCAGAGCTGAGGGGAAAATGTTTTTATGTGAACTTCAGAGTCTTCTTCATTATATCTCCCTTTTTAAGATCCTCTTCAGTCTCCAAAGTCCTCTGGCTGTTCAAACAGATCTATATTCTGGTTAATTTATGTTCGAAAAGCAGTTTTGATCCTACTGCCCACTTAGCATAGCAATATGATTGGAAAAAACATTTTTTCTGGGACTGGTATGAAATCTAAACAGGAAGATTTCTCACAATCAATGATTTTTGTCACTGCACCTTCACCATCAGTTTTAGCCCCATTTCTAAAGGAACGGCATCATAACCTGAAAACTTGATCACCAACATCCTTTGGTCTCATCAAAAAAATATGATGTGGTCCAGTCTCTGTGTAAAATAATTTGGTCCATCGTTTTCAGTTTTTGGGTTCAAAGACAAAACAGACAAAAATAATAAAATAAAAAAATACGGAAATGTCAAGACAACTTAGACTATGGGTGCAAATCTGCAACTCGCCGTCTATTTCTAACCCTTAGCAAACAACCTCTGTAGAGCAAAGAAACATGCTTACATAAATGAGCTCTTTTCAGTTCTGGATCACGTCTACTTTTGTCTGCTTTCCACATCTTGATTGCGGAAAAAGAGGGCTTTGTCGGTAGTGTTTGGCATCCGGTTTGGCTTGTTTTTGGACCATCGCGTGGACAAATATCTTCCTATATGTTTTTTTACCTCCAGGTGATTTTTTTTTATGGATTTAAGATGCAAAGACAAAGAGAGCTACAACCAACTGGGTCAAAACTGAAGAGTTTGTTTTTTTTTAGACCCAGGATTTTGTTATAATATTGATAAAAGCGTTGTTTTTAGTTCTTTTGTAGTTTTGTCAATTTTCATTAATTATGTATGATACATTTTTAAAGCTCTTTTCATCTACAACCTAAAATGAGGATGTATTTTGTCAAGCAGTAGACAGTATAGTCTTTCATTTTAAGATAAGATGCTCAATGTTCATTAAAAATGTACTTATGTGATTTATTTATTTATGCAGTAGAGCTATCTTGTTGAAACGAGCCAATAAGCTGGCAACCGTAAACAACTAATCAT
Source organism: Orestias chungarensis (assembly GCA_032876305.1). Lineage (NCBI taxonomy): Eukaryota > Metazoa > Chordata > Actinopteri > Cyprinodontiformes > Cyprinodontidae > Orestias > Orestias chungarensis. The sequence continues at coordinate 562,895 of JAVLVB010000239.1, read as the reverse complement.
GCACAGTGCTTTGTTGAAATTCCTGTGAGTGAAGGTATTATGCACATAAAGTCCAAAATTTGCCTGTTTTCCGAATATGACATAAGTAGATTTCTCTGCAGGAAATCTACTGCTCCAGTTTTTCTTCCTTCTTATATTCACTTAACTACAGTACAACAAAAAATTGTAACACTACAAAATGATTGCCTTTAAGCATAAAAAAATAAGGGAAATCATAAAACCTTAATGACAAAAATGTTTTCAGTCCCACTTTGAAAGACTCAGCGGTTTTTAGCAACCCCTGATTATCAACAATGTTATTCCAAGGCAACTGAGGACAAATTTATAAATCCAAGGATGAGATTTTCAGCTTCCGGATATTTGAGGGACGGACAAAGGGCTGCAACATTTTAATATGGAAGTTTTTCAAAGGTGTTGAAGGACAGGCAAGGGTCAAACAACACACAAGAACGGTGACTTATAAGGAGAGGGTGATATCCTGAGCAGAAAATGTTAATGATGATATGGTAGAGCTAGAGTGATGAACTGAATAGCTTGAAAACAGAATAGCTTCTGTTTTCAAGCTATTCAGTTTAAGGAAATTTAGATTCATCAATCTCTCCATCTCCTTTAAGCAGAGACTGAGTGGAGAGAGTGATGATGGGGATAAAGTGGATGATAGGGCAAAAGATCAAGTTGGGATTTAATGTAAAGTTGTGTACCGTCTGCATAGCGTTGAATTAATAAAGCAAACTTGGAGATAATTTAGCCACGGGGAAGAATGTGTTGGATCAAATGAGGGGGGCTGAGAACTGATCCAATAGGAACCCCAAAGCCTATGTCTGGAAGTAGCTTCCCTTAAAAAAACACAGTCCTGTCAGTTAGTTAGGTAAGAATGAAACCACTTCAGTGTCCTGCAGCTGTATGTGTTAGTCATGTTATGTAAATGTAAAGAGAATGAGGATTACAGCATATACTGCCTTAAGCAAGGTACTGGTTTTGGTGCTTTGCACGGGCAAGAAACCGCTTTAAATTTTTTTTAAAACAACTCGTTGAAAGTAAGATGGTCATCTCACATCTCAAATCACAGACTTTTACTAATGGGACTTCTGTTAGACATCTTCTACCTCTCTTTACTACAAGACTCATCTTTTTCAGTCCCTTTATCATGTTGTCAAATAGGGAATTTTATTTGACTATCAGGCTTCTCTCATCAAATATAGTAATAATTCTGCATGTTTAAATCACAATTAGGATGCACAAAATCTAACTCTGAAATAATTTAGGAAGGATTAATAATGTACTGAGATCTGATTCACTCAGGTGTACATTTAGTCTCTGATTCTAGAGTCTGAATTGATCCTATTGAGACTTTTCATACAGTTACAGCCTCACCTGTGGAGTAGTACTCCAGAACTGGGTCTTTACAGAAAGACTTGAACCTCCAAGTAACAAGGACCTCCTGTGGGTTTGCTGAGGTTGTGTAGTCGCAGCGGATTATCACAGAGGCGAACAGCGATGTTATCCTCTCAACCTCCGGGACGATCACCTGAATGGACAGCAGCTCTGGTGCAAGAAAACAGAACAATAATTTAAATGACAGCAAGGTAATCTTGGCAGATCGCTGGAATCTGCTCCGACTGGCTAACAGTTTACTACTCTGTTATCACTTAAAATCACTATTGTCAGTTATCACCTGTAATTGTTGCTTTCTGATGACAAGAAACCGTAAATAAATCCAAGGTGTGATGAAGGGGAAATGTATACACTATCTGTGAGTGGGTGCCTGTCTGTCTGACATTATTTCATCTTTTTTCTCACAAATTGTTTAAAATATTTAACATACCTTGACAATCTGATACTGTTAAAACTACTCAATTACTTAACATTTGAAAGAAAAAGGAAAATAGAGCTGATCCAGTTTAATCTAATTCAATTCTTTAATCAGAGCAGAACTGAGCAGATATTTAACATTTAAGCTTTGAAAAAGATTCAATTGATCTTTTTAGTTTAACAACAGAGTTTCTTATTTTACACTAACAATATTCTGAGCCTTTCAAATATAAATTAAGAATAAGAAAATGTTCTATTAACAGCAGGTTAACAAACGTCATCACAAGATCACTCAAATCAGCCTTAACAAATGATAAAGACTGACCCATAAAACTTTAACTGATCATGAAATATGAAGTATATATATATATATATATATATATATATCATAGATAGTTCAAGTAATTACATTAGCTAGGTCAATACTGTCTTTTACAAAAAGAGCTTGGATTTTTTTTTTGTAGAAACTATACATAGTAATTAACAGTGCCTTAAGGGCAAAGAAAGTCTTCAAACCAGGATAGACCATTAATATTATAATTACCAAATAATAACATGCTTAAAAAGGTCATACAACTCCAAGTGAAATTCATGGATGTTATTTATTTGGATGTTACGTTCACAATCCTCTGAAACCCGGATCAGCAATTACTAATATTAGGACTATTTGCTGTTATGTTTTAATGGAAAGCTGACTTGATTAAAAAAATAAAATTTAAAAAAATAGTAACTAATTTTTCAATGGAAAAAAATTGTAAAAAATGAAGCCTCTTTGATGAATTTACCTAACTTCTTATTGGGTGTACAGGAACTGCTAAAATATGGGATTTTGTTTTGTTTACATGGAAAACTAGGACGTGGCGTCACTTGGCCTTGTCCTGTTTACACCTGTAGATAATTAACTTGTCAGCAACGCAAGTTACTTTCGACTGTTTCCCCTGATTTTTTTTTTTGACATTTTATTTCTTACAGGCTAGCTTTAAAAAACCCACAGACTAAGTTTCAGGGAGAAACCGGTTTCTCGGGGAGTTAAAGCCTTACCTGTAGGCAGGTGCAGCAGCACAAACAGCGCCAGGATCAGGTTTCCCATCTCGGTGCTCCGTTTTTTTTTCCCCCCCACGGACACTTTCCTCTTTTACTCTATTTGCTATTAAACTTCATCGAAAAAAGAAAAGAAAATCCGGAATATTGGTTAAAAATAAAACCCCCGTTACGAATGCGTTATCCTGCATAACCTGCAGTTTTCCAGCTGGAGCGACATATTTGTTCGTCCTGAAGATGCAGCAATGGCAGTACCACCGCAGGCTCGTCTCCCCTCCCCCACATGGATACAGGTGACATCAATGGCCACGCCCAGCAGTGAAGGTGCACCGCGAGACCGGAAGAGAGGGAGTATTCCTTTGAGTTCAACGGAAGTGAGACATTTTACAAAATACAGCAAAAGTTTGGCGTATTTCACAGTGACTCTCTGCTATAGCTCCAAACTCTTGGCAGAAAGCACAATTCAAAAAAAAGATACCCTCAACTTTATTACTTTAATTTAAAGAATACAATTTAAAGGCAATTTTTATGTGTGTTTTCCTTAATTTACCATTCATTTGTGTTTATTTAATATCTTCTGCACTTGAACTTTGTTATGCTTGTATTGTGCCTTTTATTGTCTGTAAATGAACAACATATGTGAGTTCTTGCTTTTGTTTTGAAGAAAACAAACTGAATTCAAAGGAAATGTTTAAAAAAGATATTTGAATTAATTAGGGATAAAACATCCTGCCAATGTCGTTGCCCTCTAACTCTAATAACAAATTGTGCCACAGACCAAACCACATTTTACTTTAAAAAAATGGATCATTTTTCTTGCTGTTTTTTAGGGATAGTTTGGCTGTGAGTTTCCATTAACCGAGAGGGCTTTCCTCACATTAATGCGAACATCTTCATGAAGAGGAGGAATTTGTTTTATGCTGGGGAAAATCTCTTTCCCATAGTAGTGCCCTTGATCTGTAGGTATGTTTGTTTATTAAAGGTAAAGTCATTGCAGGTAAGATTTATGCGGCTCCTGGTTGTGAAGCTTCCTCTCAGGTTGAAATACGGGGACCAAGTACTGCAGCTCTGCTTGTAAGGGAGCCTGTGTGTCACATAAAGGACATGGACTCCCATTCAGCTGCCCAACAAAGACTCAACACAGAGCTGTCTGTGCTTACCTGAAGAAGTGTTCATTTCTCCTTCAAGTGTGCTTGAATTTTTACCAAACTGCTGCAGGGATGATAAGCTCTGCTCTCATGCCTGTCTTTGTCTCCAACTCCTTAATTCCTGCTTTGCCTGTGTCAAGAGAGAACATTCAGTACCTTTCACTCTGTGCTGGTTTCCACAGGTCTCTCTAATTTCTCTTATTTATTTACTGTCAATTTTGTCTAATTTTGGGTGAAGTATTAACATTGAAAAATAATTTTAAACTTTACTCTCAAGTGTAGGGTAGGATTTACACAAGACCCCAGTGTCTTGTGTAAACTTTCCTACAAAGCCAGAGCAATGATTACAAAAAAGGAAAATAACTGCAGACATTAATAGCTGATAATAGCTAAAACAATATCTTATGGTGTCATTTATAAAAGAAAAACGTAGTAAAAAGAAAGTAGATTTTCTTTTTTTTTTATTAATACATAGCAGTTTATTTTAATACGTTTTCTTAAAAACAAAATTTTCAAAACGAAAACAAAAAAGTTTAAAACTGGTATTTTTAGGCCAATCTAAAATCATTTTTGGAGCAACATACTTTTATCTTTGGACCATTTAAAGAAATTGTTGGAGAAATGTAACAAATCCTCTTCGTTAAATCACAAACACTTAATGAAATAATTCAGTTACAGGGTCAGTTTTTATTCACAGATCCAAACGTTTTCCAGCACAAGTCCTAAATGGAGTTATTTTATATATATACATGTTCTGAAATTTATGCTAAAGAGGCAAAGTTTCAAGAGCGAACTTCTTTATGAAAAAGCATCTAAGCAGTGCAATTACAATCTGCAAAACAAATTCAAGGTGCAGAACTTCCAAACAGTCACAAAAAGGAAAGATACAAAGATAAAAATACAGAATACACCTGAGTTACGGAGTACTGAGACATAAATAGGAGAGGATCCTGCAGAGGGTTTTGTGTTTTCTGAAACTGGACAGATAAAACAAAACATCTTGGCACTTATGTAAATTTAATCGCATATAAATTGAACAAAAGAAATCCTACCTACATAATAAAAATGCCTTCACAAACAAAAGTAACACAGTATAATTTATGCACATGTATAATAATAATAATAAAAACTAAACATCAAGAACTAACAAGAGAGGCTGCATTCCTCAGCCTCTCTCAAGTTTTCCTTTATCTAAAGCTGGTTGCCAGAGAGGTTATTCAAGGATGAGCCAGACTTCATGCAGCTCCTGCATGCGGGGCGGACAAAATGAACTGACCGGCAGCTCTGTGCAGGTGGAGCTCGAACGGCACTTCACACCACCAGAGAGTCCCTGGTTAGTGCGTCGCTCTGTTAGGGAAATACACGGAGAGGCTACAGGTTAGACGTGCTCATGCTGAGTGAATGTTTACCAGTGTGTTAAATGGAAGTGCAGATAAAAAGGTTGGTAAGGCGCATTCAAAAAGAAAGAAATGTGTTAAGATTTAATATGTTGTTGTAGATGCAGAAGAAAACAGATATTTCAAGACTTTAAAAAAAAATAGACATCAAGTTACAAACGAATACATAAAAGCGATAAAATTCAGTGTTAAGACCATTATATTATGTATTTAAAAGTCACAATATATAAGATCAATATATTCAAACACCATAAAACATTTTTTACATCTTTCTCATTGTCAAAAAATCTTATTAACAAGTCTTTAAAAAATGTTGTGCTGTAGTATTCTTTGTTTCCACTTGAGAGCATCAGAGAAAAATGTAAAACAGTGATGCTCGACATATTGAGAATGCTTAATATTTTTTACCTTTAGCAGTTCCAAAAATAATCAGTAGAAGTGATTAATTGATTGAGTTTAAAACCAAAATGTACTCTTTTAATGTTTGCATTCAAATCCTTTGCTTTTTCTGTGATTTCGTGCAACCTCCCCAATTTTTACTGATGCGTAAAACTAAAGCTATTGGCTGCATTTTTTTTAATGAGCTGGAAGTACAATAAAAAAACAACATAATAAAAGAACCATAAAGGAATGTCAGGGAAGGCTGTAAACAATGGTCCTAATTGGACTGAAACTAAAGGTCATCAGGACACATTGTCATAGACTAACAATAATTGAGTGTCTGGGAACAAAAAAGAGAGCGATACCCCCCCACTCTTCTGCCTGAAGAGGGACATGCCTGGGATTTTTGTGCAATTATGCATCAATAGTTGTTTCATGACTCTTTATGATCGTTTGTGTGATATTTTCACAATAAAATTGGCTGTTTTAAGGTTATTTTATAACTCTTTTTATTGGTTTGCATGTAGTCACTTGGTTTTGTTGCCATAACACCAACACACTCTGGATCCTATTGTGGTCATTTATGTGTTGTGTTTATAGCCCATTTAAGTGGTTTCAGGTTTAATTAACATCTTTTAGGTCTTAATACTGGAGTTAATCTGCAATGACATGGACGATGAGAACAACACTGAATTGTTTTGTTGCAGTTTCCTAGTGTGTAAGCACTCGTTTCCTGGAGAGCAGTGGAGGAAGGAGGTTATTGCTCCTGCTACAAGTAACTCACCAGGTTTCGGCTCCTGTCCCACTCCTCTCTGCCCCCTTGTAGCGTCTGGGACATTCCCTGGTGAGGACGGGTGTAGGAGAAAGGTCTCGAGGCTGGCTCAGTGGTCCTGTATCTTTCTGATCGGGGAGGGCCTGCTGTGCGGTACCTGTCTGCGGCCAGATCAGCCCTGCGATATCTCTCTGCCTCCAGCTCGGAGTAAGGAGGCAAAGGGTCATCCTCATCTGGACGGTGGCTCGGAGACCTGCTGTAGTAGCTGCATTTTCCTTTGGAGCTGCCTTTTGAGGGGGTGTCGCTGTCCTCGTCCCCTCTCCCAGCACCCCTGTCCCCTCCCCGGCCCCTCGCCTTCCTTTCCAGCACGCTGGTTAGGAAGCCATCGTCATAACTTTTGCTCAGTGGTGGTCGAGAAGGACCGTCACTGTCCCAGGTGTCCCTTCTCTTGTGCGGCAAAGGTGAGGGGCTCCGGCGGCCCCAGTCGTCATCTTCCTCTCGCTGCAAGCGCCTTGAAGGGCTGTAGTCCCGATCATAGAGCCGGTCCGGAGGCTCAGGACGTCGAGCACGAGAGCTGTAACCTTGAGCAAATTCCTCAAGCTCGTCCAGGGAGCCGGTGCGACCTCGTCTGTTTAACGTCTTCCTCTGCAGGTGTTCGGAGAGGGGATTCCACCTGCAGCAACATTTAGCACAGTTTTACTCTGCTAAATGCTAAACGCACAATGAATATTCCATCAAGGTAATGCAAAAATGTAAGAACTACAAATCTTTTCTAGAGTCTGAAGGGTTACAAACACAGCTTCAACCAGGGGTTTTCAACGTTTTCCAGGTCAAGGACCCCCAAACTGATTGCAAGATGGAGCGGGGGCCCCCTATA
>JAVLVB010000239.1:519330-542705 GCA_032876305.1 Orestias chungarensis | reverse complement strand
TATATATATATATATATATATATATATATATATATATATATATATATATATATATATATATATATATATATATATATATATATATATATATATATATATATATATATATAAAAGATGATTCATTTACGTTTTCTTGATAAGGAAAAAAAAATGTTATAATGTTTTTTGAAGGTCATTTATTCTCCATGTATACTATGTTTGACTAAAACGCTAATTTGATTTAAAAAAATCTTAGTATAAAAACTTATTCGACAGACGCGTTCAAGCTATATGACGGAATCATACCACATATCACTGTTTTTATGCAGTCATAAACAACAAACTGCACTATGACACTTTTGAATCAGAACCAGGATTCGTGTGCACAGTGATTTGAGTTTTAGAGGTTCCCAGGCTCCTTTTTACTTTTGATGAATGTTTACCACTGTAGGTGGCTTACCTGAGATGAATTAACATTGAGTTATCATGTTTTTTTTAATTCCCAAGCTAGGCAACAATTTCTGCTTCCGAATCATCCACTAGACGTCCATGGACAATAATGTCTTTCTTTAGGTGACTTGCTCAGAAGTTAAAGAACATATACTTGAAAAGCAACTTCTTAAGTACAAGTGGTTCATTGGGCCATTCTCTTATTCACACTGATTGCCATACATTTGGCACCACAGAGATCTCTGACCACCGCCAGCTAGCGGGCAAAGTGGAGTATTTTGCCAAAGGACACAACAAATGCAGCAGACAGTGCAGGGAATAAAACTGACAAACCACTGATTAAATAAGAGTAATTAACTTCAGATAACTAGTCAGTTCCAATAACTGCTATTTCTAAAACACAACCGGATTACTTTGTGCAAGTTAGAGGTCACAGAAAGCTTCCTATTTCATTTGCTTGTCCAGCAAAACTAAACTAGAAGAACACTAGAAAACACATTTTTTAAATAAAGTTTGAAAATTACGTCCAAAAGCTGCGAGGAACGGGCGTGCATTTTTAGGCTACATTTAGACACCCTAAAACTAGTGTAAATCTGGTCCAACTTTTAAAGAATAGTTCTTGCCATTGGAAAAGCTGCCAAAACTTTCATGAGTAGAAATGAGTAGTTTCATGCTATAACAGGACAACGAATAGTTAACCTGGAATAGTTTTAACTAAAGAGCAGGGATGTTTAGTATTTGGACAAAATCCTTTGCAAGGTTCACTAAGACAAAAAAAAACCCGACTTCTTTATTCATAGGCTTTTTTTTTAGAAAGATTTGAGAAAAACTAACAGCTGTAGGTCAGAAGTTTTCATATTTAGTTTGTCTGAAGTTTACTTCTAAAGTAGAGTACCTTCAGTACCGCTTCCAGTTCTAGCCTAACCTTTGCCACAAACCTTAGAGGAAGCTATGTCAGGATGATTTTTTTGTTTTCTTGAGGAATATTGAGTAAGTCAACATCACACATGATTTCTGCATTACTCATCACTGTAATCGTTTGATTCATGCATTCAATAACGATGACTATTATACAGGCCTTGACGATTGATCAGAGCGATCGTCAAGTCGGTCTCGACTTCCATAACGAACCCGTTGATCATCTAGGCGATCTCTGCTGCCATAACGATCCCGGGGATCATCGAGCCGATCTCTGCTGCCATTGTAATCTCTGCGGTCATCAAGACGATCCCGACTTCCGTAACGATCACGCTGATCATCAAGACGATCCCGACTTCCATATCGATCCCGTTGGTCATCAAGGCCATCCCGACTTCCATACCGATTGCGTTCATCATCACGATCTCGATTTCCGTTGCGATCCCGTTTGTCATCAAGACGATCCCGACTTCCGTACCGATTGCGTTCATCATCACGATCTCGACTTTCGTAGCGGTCACGGTGGCCATCCCGCTGATTCCTGCTTCCATGGTAAGGCTGAGACTCTGTGTCACTGACCTTGTCATCATTCCTGTCTCTACCGCTATTATAACTGTTTGTGTCATCGTCAAACCTCTTTCCCACTCCTCCTATGGCGTATTTACTTTGAGGAGCAATGTCTTTGTCTTCATACTGACTATTTTGCTTCTTTTCAGTGGTCGACTTGTCATCCAAGTATGGCTCACCCACTTCAGAACCTTCTTTGTCGTAATACACCTTATCTCCCTGGGTACTAAAACACAAACAAGCAGGAAAGAAGCTCTAAACGACAACAAATCTTTGATTTTAAAAAAAACATGACAGGTACAAAGGTGGCTACTTTAAACGAACATCACATACCCATCATCATAAGTGCCCTTTTTATTCTTTCTTCTGCAGCAACAGAAAATGATAATCCCCAGAACCACGACACCGGCAATAACTGTCACGATTATAATTAAAGTAGATGCAGATACTGTGCTGGCTGAAAGAAAAAAACACAGAAATTACAAACTACAAGGAAAATTGTTATGACAAATAAAGACAGACAGATGCAATTGCAGAACCTGTATCAGGCAAACAATCAATTAATGTAATAATAAAAACCACAGCAATAATTACAATTCTGGAACCTTAATGTTTTTACCTATTCTGGGACATGTAAGGCACAGACCTGTAATCTGTGTGTATTTACTATTCTCACTATTCTCTTTTGTAACTAAATAAAACTTAAAAAAAAAAAAATGGACCACGAATATCACGATGAGATGCACCATATGGACTTTTATTAATTCATCAATTTTATTAAATTTTATCAATATTAACAAGAATAAGGACTGTTGCACCGACATGGTTTTAGGACAACAGAAACAACGAGACTTCAGCTGTGGGAATTTTTTCTTAAGATGCTTCAAATCTGTAGAACTCCAAGGAAGATTGCTTAAACAATTGTATTTCACAGCAATAAATTTCAATGTATTGTAACTTAATTTTGTTTGATTGAAAAGGACAAAGCATTAGTTACATTGCATTTTGTTCAAGAGTATCTGAGTAAAATTCCGAATGCACACTTGACATTTTAGACATTTTATTTGTAAAAACTCCTGATACTGACTTTCTTCCACTTCCCTGGTTTGCCCTCATCACTCTGGGACATGTTAAGAAATATAGTCATGGACCAATACCAGCGAACACTCTGAGCTTTACACAAGTTGTATTGAAACGTATTTTGATACTTACGAGGCATCACAGCTAAGGTGAAGTTGCAGTTGGCAGAACCAATGTTATTTTTTGAGAGGCAAATAAAGAAGCCAGACGTTTCCCTGGTAATATTCAAGAGAGACAGAACTCCTTCCTCTGCAACAACATCATACATTTTTATCAGAAATTTTTATCAGAATAAAGACAACTTTCACACCAGCCTCGATGTTAAACACACTTCTTTAACACATTGTTAGTTTTAATAGGTACCGTCTGTTGTCTTTGGGGGAAACGGTCTGGGAGTGTTTTCAACACTGTAGCTCTTCCACTCATAGACCGGAGTTGGGGAACCCTCCTCAGACTTGCAAGTGAGCGTGATGTCATTGAAATACTCGGCTTTTCCTTGGAGTGTGCAAACTGGTGGGGAGGGAGGCTCTGAAACAGAAACACTTGTGTTTAAACATAAACCATATAATGGCTGACAGAACACACCTTATCCTACAAATCTTAATATATGTATAAACCCCACACTAAAGAGTTTAGATTACACGTCCTGTACAGTTTATTTACCACACACGTATTACAACTTTAGAGGGGAGAAACGTAAAAGTTTAACATGCAAACTTATACAGACATGGGAATATATTTTCATAGTAACTTCCAAACACATTCTTCTCACTGTTCCTAAAGAAAACCATTCCCAGTGTCTAACACTTCAAATATTGACAACAATAAATAGTTTTATTCCACTTCATAATGGCGCACAACGAAAACAAATTACATTACAATACAGTCAAGTGTTTGTTTGTCATGTAAAAATCTATGAAAAAGTCAGCCTGTACACAAGTTAGTGCTATTATGGCGGGAAGAGACAGATATACTGAGTTAAATATACATATATATATATATATATATATATATATATATATATATATATATATATATATATATATAGTTTTAACTCAGAATCTTTTGGAGTGTAGAAGCAAGAAAGATACAATACAAGGACATAACAACACAACACAGGTCTTTGTGCTCATGTGCAATTAGCTGTGGCTATTTCAGTATTATTTGCTGAAAGCTAAACATTATGTGAAGTCTTACCTAAGACTAAAACATATGTAGAGGCAATTGGTGTTCCTTCATCATCGTTGGGGATTCTGACGCTGCACTGATAATAGCGGCTGTCCTCCATGGTCACCTTTCTTAAGAGAAGAGTCGCTATTTTTCTGTCAACGTCAACCTCCAGGGTGGCTCTTCCTTCATAAGCTGGAGCAATGTCCGGTGGGCTGCCGTAAAAAAGGGAAGCCACTGGTTTCTGGAGGAGGTAAATCAGAATTTTATATTAAATCATGATCTATAAGTTACTACAAGCAACTTGACATCAGAGATAAAAGTTAAATCTTTAAATAACAATTTTAATGATTTATTAAATTTTTTTACATTGTCTTAGGTTAAAGTACTCTATGTACTCTTTTCCAAAACATTACACTGTATTACAAAATGTATATGTGTAACTAACTTGAATTAATGTTTAAAGGGGGATTTTCTTTCTCTGAGTTATTGTAGCAGCGCTGTGTTTGGTTCATAAACCAGTTCTGACTCATGTAATCATTTATCATTCACTGGACAAAGGTCCCTACCGTTACAAGAAACTCATCATGTTAGCTTGACTCACACAGCATTTACATGCCGCCCTCGTTCAGTTGGTCTCATCTGACTAGAGTACCCACTTCCACATGTTTGCTATACTAACTCAACATGTGGGAAACAGGATTGCTTATTCCAACAGTTATTTTCTTCTTGCCACTGTTCATTGAAAGAAAGATTTGGGAAATGTGCAGCTAATAGTTGTCCCTTCTACAGATTATTTAAACTGAAGTTTGGATTTCTGCAACTCTTCCTTGAGTTTCCATGGACTTCTCGTATGAATGGTTTCATTGCTTGGCTCAACAGTTTTGGTGATTAGCTGCGTCTTGGTAACTTTGCAGTTTTTAAATGCTGTTTCTATGTTTTGTTGATGAACTGAATAACACTGTATAGTACAGTCCTGGGTTTTCGTGATACTTTTTGTTCAGGAATGTTCCTGAGCAAACTTTGAGGCCTTCAGAGAACAACTGCATTTATTCTTTAAATTAGGCACGGGTGCTTAATATCATTATCATTATTATTATTATTATTATTATTAAGCAAATTACCAGGGTAACTAAATGTTCATGTTCTTTTAAAGCTTTTATTTGGAAAACTCTGTGTCAGTTCTTTCAACTTCCAAAATATTTTTTTTTTTGCGTTGGTCAAATAAAGTTACAATGAAAAACATTAAAGTTTAATTATTTTTTATATATATATAAAAAATTATTATATATATTTTATTTATAATTTGTTGTTCGACAGCATCCAACTGATGTTTTACTGATTGTATACAGGTTTTTTCTACCAACAGGAACAAACCAGAGAGAATCTTTGGCTTTTGTGTATCTTACCGATGGAGTACCAACAATGTCCCAAGCCAGTAAAAACTTGTTATTAATGGGGTTAGCAGGGATGAAAGAACAGCTTAGGGTAATATCTTCTCCTTTCGCCACCTTGTATTCCTTTTCTGGAATAGACACTTGCACGCTCCAGCAGTAGGGAAAAACTACAAAATACAAGAAAGTACATTAAAAAAGAACCAACACCCTGACTTAGTGAGTTCATAATTAGATGTTTTTCTACGGACATAGATGTCTTGGTTTTAGATATTATTTTTCCCAACTGGTCTCTTTCTAGTAAAACGTAATCCTGGTTCAGGTTGGGTAGCAAGAAGGAAAAGATGTGTTAATGATTAACAAACGTGATATACCACAAAGGTGTGGCAAGAGCTGTTTAGAAAAAACAAAAACAGACAAACAAAAAACATACCTGAAATTAGAAGAATTAGTTCTTGCCATCCGAAACGCCTTCTGATTGTCATTTCTTTTTGGCGGGTTATACTTTTAACGAAAGTAAAAAAGTAAAACAGATGCTCTTCGTCAAGGAACACAAGCCTTCCTAACCTTCACGGCAAACTCCTGTGTCTCCTAGGTGTGGTGAAGTTGATTCTTCCAGGTAATAAGTTAACAATTTGTGTCACATGTCAACAGATGTCCAATCACTAAATGGATTTAGTTTGAATTTCAACTCATAAAGATAAGAAAAAGGGGATGTGACAATAATTTCAGAAACCATCGACAGATTTCTTACTGGCATTTTTTATAGACCAATATGAGGATGCACATTGTAGTGAAGTGGAAGGAAAGAGGATATATGGCTATTAAAACACACTTAGTTAGTACTTTGCTAAAAAAAACCACAGTTAGTACTTTGCTAAAAAAAAAACTTTTACTGAGTTATCACTGCAAGATGCTATGTCTGAACCAGCTTTACACATCTTAAGAGTTTAATTTTTGCACATTGTTCTATGACGATAATACATTACCTTACATAAATGTACCCTGTTTTATTTAATTACCTGTATTACCTCGATTTTTCAAGTATGATGCTGCCACTACTATGTTGTTCAGATTACCAGAGAGACTGATGGACGCATAGATTTTGATCTTCCTAGAAAGCTATGGATAGTATGTTTACTGTTTCCAGTCAGCAGCTGGTGTTGTATTTAATTTGACCTGCAGGTGGCACCATTTCACTGAAAATAGCGCCACTAGAATCATATTCTAATTAATGACACGTTTTATGTGTAAAGAGCTCATAAAGGTCAAATCTAAATAGGATTTACACTTATTTTGACATGCTGCACTTTTTCTTCTAAGCTTGTTAAGGAAAGTTGAAAGGAAAGAGATGCACAGTTATATATCTGTGCTCTGATTAGGCTAATTTGTCAGATTCAAAGTACCTTTCGAAAACAACAACAAACTTTAAACTGGTATTACATATGCATTCAACCCACATTTTTGAAGAACAAAATGTTTTCTATTGGTCTGATGTAATGTTTTAGTTTTAAATTTCATGTTTTTTCTCTGTAAGAGGAAAATCATATTCATTTACAGAAAAAACATCAATTATTAAATATAATATGTCTCAATTAGTGAATTGAGTCATTTAGGACATGAAGTTTGGGTCTGTCCAGTCAAAACTGTATATTTGCATACAATTACCGCAAGTAATTAATTTTTTTTTTTACTTCCACACAATAAATCAGAACAAACATTTCTTCATTTGAGTAAATTGATTTTGTTAAGATAACTGGGTTTCTATTTGCTTCAAATGTTTACATAGAATCCCTAAGTATTTGATAGAGTTGCACTTTGAACACTATGACTTGTTAAAGTTTGTTGTGTTACCATACGTTCTTTACCATAGTAGAACCATTCCTTCTGACATAAATAGTGTATCCCCTTTAGGTTTGAAGGCCACATTTATATGTAATTTGCTGGCACAGGTGCAGAAATCTCTCAGAAACTTGGAAATCAAAACAGCAAGTGGTTTAGTTTGAGCAAGAAAATGTGTACAGTAGGTAATCTGGGTTCCCAACCAGGGAAGTATTTACAGAGGCTCGAATGGTGATTTGTTTTACTTATTATGGCAATTTTGCTTTGGTGGAGGGTAAGTGGATCCTATCAGTGGGTGGTCGCATGAGAATCTCTGTCTCTGTGTTAAAAACAGAATATTTTGAGTAACATCTGAATTTAGGAAAAGATCAGAAAATCATTGATGGCTTTTAAGATTGAATAAAAAAAATAACACCTGTTGGCATATATTCTTGCTGTTATTTCTAGTTGTGCTTCATCATCAATTACAAAAATGTTGTAGCTAATACAAAATGGTCAACAAAATTACAGTTTCCCAAATCCTCCTGAACGTTTTCCTTCCAATAAACACACCAATGTTTCACCAATCTAGATCCTTCGAGGCAGTGGTAAAAGTATTCCAATGGGATCTTTTTTTTTTTTTCAATGGGTAATCGGCAGGAAGTTGTGGAACATCAGGAAAACCATCTTGGGTTTACATCCCTATATATTGGAGAAGTGAAACTGTCTTGTTGTGGTCAAACAGAGGTCAAAACACATCCAGGATTCTCTGTTAAATTTTGATAAGGTACAAATTAAAAAAGAGAAATTACTGATATTCCTATCACAGTATCCGACAAAGACCACATGAACAGTATTGTCCCTTTCCCCCCTGAAACACAAACAAACGAAAACAAGATGGAAATAAAAATTAGTTGTTATAACAGCCAAGTTTTACTTATGAAACCGATACCAAGAACTGGTGACTTATACCGATATTGATGAACATCCTAAATTAAAACCAAGAAATTTTAAATTTACAGTAATGGAAATTATTATAGATTACTTTGTTTTAATTTCTGAATGGTCCACGTTTCGTTTGATGATTAACTGTTTAGGAAAAAATGTCCACTTTACCAAAGAAAAGAACTGAATATGAGCCATCAACATAATCTTGTGTGGCAAAAAAGTAATATGAATGAAAGTCTACAGGTTAATCTAAAAGAAAATTCAATATTTGTTTAGCATTAAAAACTTAATTTCTCATGTTTCAAAAAGAAAATCTCATAAGATTTTGAATCTTCACATAGCGTGAAATATGCTTATTCTATTTTTCAATATGATTGTCACAAAGATCCAGTAAAAAAGATTATGTTAACATAAATATGATCCAAAGAAAAGGTTTGCACATTATATAAACATATAATGCACTCAAAACTTTCATCCCCTTTTCTCCTTCCACTCAATTTTCCATTTACGCATGCATTGAGCTAAAAGCCTTGAGGTTTTTTTCTAGAGAAACTGAGTTTTTATGTTTTCATTTTCTTTACAAATCTAAAAATAAAAACAAAATTTGATGTGCAGGGAATTGTAATACATTTCCTACATTTGAAAATTAACAAAAATAAATTCACGTTTTCATTATTTTCTGTTTTATTGAGACGCACCCGCATTTGAAATGATTGCTCAATCTGCTTTAAATAATTAACCCGGGTTTTGTTGATTATTGTAAACTCTCAAGACAATTTGTACTTCTCCTCTGAGGCTTTTTTTTTGCAGGCACATAACTGTGTTGTTTATTTATTTATGTAAATATGCCACTGCTCACTTTAAATTGAAAGAGATTCTGCCTTATGCATGTTTTGTGGTCAAAACCTTGTTGGTTACTGAACATACATTTGTATGAGAAATATTTTTATTTTATATTTTTGGAAGTAAAAAATGTATTGTTGTTTAGTAGTGTTTGTGTTGATGTTGAGTGTTATAATGTAATATGTTAACAAGGGCTGTTTCTGGGTCAGAGGTCAGGTGCATGAGTATGGTCAAAATTGAGTCACGGTTAGATCTATGGTTATGCATGAACTAGTAATGGTTACGTTTGAAATTATGGCCCAGAGTTAATCTATAGAAATGAATGGATGTCAATGGGAAGTCCCCACAAGGATAGAAGTTACAGGAGTCAGTGTGTGTGTGTGTGTGAGCGCGAGGCAGGCTCAGGGCTGGGATTTCTGGTTAAATATTCAAAATGGCGGACGGAGGAGCAGCGAGTCAAGATGAGAGTTCAGCACCAGGTAATGATTACAGCATTTTACATATTCATACTCCTATTCAAACTGCGTTACTCGCAATTTTATGGTAGCGGAGTGCCGATGAAAGGCAGAGGCGGCCGTTGGACAGGGGAACCTGTTAGTTTTCTTGTTGTAGTGTTTCCACACACAGCTAGCTTAAACTGTAATTTGACAGAGGAAACGAGCTGTTGCAGTGCGACGGTAGAAGGAAACATGTCCCTCTCTCCCTCCTCCTCTCTCGTGTTTATCAGACGTTCGTCGCTACATATTCATACCTCGGTCGACAAAAAAAAAAAAAGAAAAAAAATCCAATTTTGCATATTTTATTAGTAATCGCCGTCATAAGTAACGGCAGTAGTTCAGTTTTCGGTTGAGGTCGGTTAGCGTTAGCATCGCCGGCTAGCGCCTGGCTTTGTGTTGTGTGAGGCTTTTTGAGGGAGCTTTGCATATTCATGTTTGTTTTTTCTCCCTCCCTCACCGACCGGGCTGTGGCTAGAGGCTGTCTCATTCTTAATTAAATACAAATATATGTTTTTGCGTATTAATGTAACTACAGTACACATGGGGGCTGATTAGCCATCTCGCTCTGCTGTTTTCTCCCCGCTCTGCTCCTCTCTACTGCATTTTGCCTCTTGTCTTTTGTGCTCGGCAGCAGCCTGTTGTGTTATTCATGCAGCCCCCCCCCCCGAAAAAAAAACAAACAAAAGTGTAACCTATTCTGTGTCTGAAGGATTGGGGTTAACATTTTCATGGGATTTTCTTTTTTTCTTTTGTGGTTTGAGAGGCTGTAGTGAATTCAAAGGTTGTACCTGTGTTACCCCCCCACTACCCCACTACCCCCTCAGGCACAGGGAGGGGTGGTGAGGCCCACTTCCGGAAGGCCACAGTAATAACAGGCAGTGGTTTTTTTTTTCTTTTCTTCTCCATGCTGGTTTCAGGCAAGACACAGCATGACAGCACTATTTAACTTCACACTGTTACAGTTCTCATTTACTTTAATTTGCAAAGACTACTCTTGTTTCTACTACTTGTGGTTATTGAGCAAAATGAATAAAGCTGTGTGACAACAATCTTGCTGTGTTAGCTTTATATGCATTACTTAACTTTCTTTTTTTGTTTGTATTGTTTTTTTTTCGTTTTTTTTCTCCCATAAATCAATTAATGTATGACTTTGGAACTGAAGTTAATTTATGGTTTGAGTTTTTCTTTTTAAATAGGGATGCACAATATATATCGAAATCAACATTGGTATTAGCAAACGCTGCTTTAAAAAAAAAAATAAGATGTTGGAATTGGATTCATTAGTAAAGCTCAGCCGTTATTAGAAACCAATATTTATTTTAAGTCTAGTTGCTGTTTGTTTGCAATTCTTTATTCAAGGAGACTTTGTCATTCACAACACATGTGGTACATGAGGTGTAACAAAATTGTATTCTCACAGTCCAGTTCCACCCAAGAACTAATATTAAAATAGATTAATTTAACTTAAAAAAAAGTAAAATAAACTAGAATGTAATTAACACAAAATATACAGAATATAAGGGAGTAGCATCAGCATGAATGGATGAATTCGTAGTGGAAGGTACTACAGCCTTTAAAGTGTCTCAGTCCGTTTAAAGTGTGGGGAGGTTTGTTGCGTGTTCGTTTTTTTTGTCTGTGTCAATAGTAGTGATTCTATGCAGGTCAAGATTGTGGGGTTTTAACTCGAGCATGCATACGATGTTACAAGGACAACAAGAATATTATCAGACATTGGTACCAGCCTAATTTTTAAAAATATTTGTGCATTACTAATTTTAGATATAAACTCATTAACATATCGCCTTTTTCAATTTTTTTCTTTGGAAGTTACACCAAATTATACTTGACACATCCTTTTTCAATTGGTCTGAAATACTTGTAAGGTCACTTTCAAGACATTTTTAATACTTAAAAACGAGGGATGCACGATATATCTGCATCAACTTCTGTACTGGTTAATGAATAACACTGGGCCGATATTAACAATTGACGTTAATTTCTATTATGTTAACATTTTTATGTCTTTGAGGGGTGGTATAAGAATGCTTGGTCGTGTGACTGTAATAGTGACTCCTTTTGGTGTTTTATTTTTTAATAGAAATCTGATCAACTTAAACATGCACTGAGATAGTAAGTGATTGATTACTAGCATGAATGTTGGTGAAAATGTTAATTACTTGCATTATTAACAATGGATTCATCTTCATCGAATCAAACATGCTTCTGTTGGACCAAAACTGTAATATAAAGCTCTGGCTAAAATGTATTTAGTTATTACCGTAGGACTACCTTGCCTAGCTTAACCACTGTATTATAGCATTACTAAAAAGATTTTAAAAAATGTGTCAGGTTAATTTTCCTTGCCAACTCTAGTCTTAAAACATTACCTTAACAAAGGTGATGTTTGCTGACTCTTAGCCCTTCAATTTGTCAAATCTGTCTGTTTCATAATAGTTGTTTAGCAATCAATGTGCTAAATAAAAGGGAATCCAGTCCTCTGCATTTGAACTGTAGACGCTGCATTGTTTTGTTTTAACCGTAACTTTTTTTTAAATCTCAGTATATCTTTTTATCAGTAACTTTCGCACGGCCACCTCTGATATTAAATAAAATGCTGGTTTTGAGAGGACAGTTTTTACTGGTAGTAAAACACTTAGTTGTAGTTTTTCTGGCTGCTGCTTTAGGCTGTAACTAAATATTCTCACAGTAATGTTATGGTATTTGAATGTGCAAAAATAGAACTTTAGGTAGTTGTATGCAAATCCTCAAGATGAACCGATAACAGGAAATAGCAGCATAAGAAGTAGGTGAAACCTACCTGAAAATGACCTTTGGAAACAATGGCTCAGGTGGGTGGAATCAAGATTGAGCTGGCAATACTTATAACGATCTAATGTTTTGAAAGGTAATTAATGTAGTTTCACCAAAGTTGAGATCTATTTCTTTGCTTTATCATTTTTGTAGATAAATCTGACTTAAGATTCCCTTAACAGAACTGAAAAGTCTGTGTTTAAGTATTAGGAAGTATGGAAGCAAAAAAAAAAATACACAGGATAAATATTTGCATTTCCACAAATTTGACCTTATATTGTCTTAAATATCCATCCATATATAAGTCTTTGTTTTCCATACCCATATTGAAAACATGACCACTTAAGAAAACAACAGCTATAAATATATATTGTTCTTATTTTATTTTCTGTAATAAAATGTTTATAAAGCACCGGTATATCTGGAAATTTCAAACAGTTGAACTTTCAAAGCACAAAACCATTCTGATAAAATTTTATTATTACAGTTTATGCTCCTACAAACAACATTTTCTTTTTCTGGTACAGCCAAAGTAGACTTAATGTGGCATATTATTGTACCCCCATACACGTTACTTACATCTTGTTTCAAATACCCTATTTTCAGCTGTGTGAAAAATGTGGTAATTTATGTAGGTTAAAAAAGGACTTGTGTGAGATTGAGCTTCTTAAGTAACAGGGGAGAATTGAAGGTTTCCCTGAAACTAAAGCTACTTTTTTCTCTTTTAATCAGTTTCACAGTTCCACCCTCCTTCTAGCCTTGTACTTTTGTCATGAATATTCAGTGATGTAAACACGGTTGTTATGAATAATGCAACACCCACTGTAATAAATTCAGGACATGCCATTTCTGAGTAAAGAGAGGGGCCTCCATGCAGGCTCCAGTTAGACAGGCTGTGGTGGAAGAAACATTTTAGATAATAAGAGTTTTTGCTGCTCTAGGACTCATTTTGTTTAATGTAAAATATAAAAAAGTATATAGGACGGTGCAATTTAATTAAAAAACCTAAATATATTTTAATTAGCAGTAAAACATCTCTTCTATGCATTTTAAAGTAATAAAAACATAGAATAAGAGAAAAGTGACAGTTTTCTTGATGTGACAACAAGAGATAATGTTAAATAAGGCTTTCAGGAAGCTCATTAGGGTGGTGTGCAAGATGTTGCAAGCAGCATGCGAAAGCTGCCACACTGTTACTGATGGATAACATGCGTCAGACATAATCAAGATCTGAAGAAAATTTCTGCTACTATTGGGTCGTAGCTTGTTTTGGTGATGTAGAAAACAGTCATTGTAAAAACAGAGGTCTCGCATATGAAAGCATATTAAAGAAAGTTTATTTGCCAGGTTCATACTTGACATACTAGGAATTTGTTTTGGTGTAATTACACCGTGGCAGCCATTTGCGGCGCCAGGTAGGGAGTAGCGCAAAGGGTCTTGCCTAAGGACCCAAACTGGATGCTGTGGTGTATTTTGCCATGGGCTGGATTGGAACCCATGACCTTCCAATTGGAAGTCAGGCAACATACCACTTGAGCCGCTGATGAGCAAGTTTCTTCGACCTGCTGTGACTAAAGAGGGGGGGAGCAGACTGCTCAGAACCATGAATAACTACCTAAATATGTAGGAGTTGATGTAAATGTCAAATCCCTCGTCAGGGATGTTCATGTGAATTTAAACGGTATCGGCCACTCATGCGGCGGCTAACCTCTGCTGCATTTACTTAATGAAGGGCTTGTCTTTTCTGAGAAACACACCTTAATTTACCCGGATTGGATTTTCCTCCCGTCTAGTGAAAGTTGGCTAATGACCACCCAGGAGAGAAACCACGGTAGCTTTACAGAGGTGTTGCACCCATTACTGTTCATCAAATTACACCGCACACTGTAGTTTTTGCTCATTTGTTGGCTCAGTCCAGTTGTAGTTTTTGTTCTTCGTGTTTTGTTTTTTACACTCCGTCTTGTATTTAGCTAGGAAGTTTCTTTTTTTTCTGGGTTAATGCTCAGAAACTCACATCCAGGCCAATAAAAACAAATCAGAATGGCAGTCAGATTGGCCCAAATGTACGCCGCTTTCCATATTGTTTGTGATAGAGTTGAAAACAAAGGTGTTGGTACAGAACGAGGACGTGCTAATTAACTTTTTGCTCAATCTCGTGTCGAAAGTCTCAGCTCACATTAATGTCCCCACAGTATTCAGCCAGTCTTCACGCAATACAGCGCTAATTAGATAACGGTTTAAAATTCTCTGCGCTGGATATTTGTATAATCCATTGTTTCACATGGAGGTTTTGCAAACCATTCAACCAGTGAGCTGTGCATGTGTAGGAGTGCTGGTGATAACCAAGTTTGCATTCACTTCTTCTTTGTTTTCTAATTTGGTTGCTTGAAGGAGAAGATGAGTAGTTTCTTAACCTCCAAGGTTTACCTTGTTCATCTAATATGTTGTATATATTTGTCACAGTTGGCGGGAGGCTTCATTTTTTTCAATAAAACGTCTCTGTTCAAGTGTCAACACAATTACACTTGCTTTAGTGTTGATGCTTTATTTAAAACAATGGCTCAACGAAAACATTCCCACACATTAGACAAATAATTGTGTAAGGTGTGTATTCATTTTTATAGTGTTATTCCTTCCTTTCAGTGTGTGCAGCATTTTATTTAAACAAATTTTATATTTTTTGCAGTTAAAAAACAGTATGTATAAGGTATGCGCATCCAGAATAGTGAAGCGCATACAAAAGGTTAAATAAACTGTCCACGCTTATAATTTTCCTGTTTGAAACTTCAACTAGAATATCCTGGATAAAGTTGCGTCCACTTTTTTCCGTTGTGATCATCGGATATGTATATTAGAATGACAACTATGATTCCTTAAAATGAGCAGGACTTTCATTCAAACTGAGAGAGTCTGAGATTATATTTGCTAAACGATAGTTGGGAGGGGAGGTGGACATTGTGGATTCCTAGAGGAAGAAAAACATCTGACCACTTTTTTTGTGTAAATTTAGCTAGTTTTTGCGCGAAATCTTTTTTTGTAGTTAAAAATACTTTAAAAATAACATTATAGTAAAAGACTCAAGATTATAGGTCAGAAAAAATGAATGGTTAGGTCAACTTAAGATAAAGGTTATTATATGGGTTAATAACTGTGGATGCATCTCTGATTAACTGTTGGTATATAGTTCAATCATTTATTAATTATAAAAACGCTTTTAAAGAACATCTGATTTATTATGTATTTTAAGACCAGAGAGGACATTTACACATATTTAAGGTGCTGCTGCAAAGGCAAAAATGTAAACAGATTTTCGTAAACTACCAGCATTCAACGTGATTGTCATGGTTGGCGATAACTGTGCTTAAAACCTGTAAAGTGCTGAAAAAAAGTCAGATTAGTCATAATAAATCGATTATAAACAATCTAGGCTTGTCCCGATCCAATATTTGGATCGGATCGGCCGCCAATATTTACAAAAGTTCTTTTTTTTTTTTAAGTCCGATCTGTGTTGTCCAGCGCACCGATTTAGATAATCTATTCCAGTTTTTACTATGTTTTCCTTAATATCCGGTCCACATTTTCCAGCAAACCTTCAGCAGAGCAGCAAAAGCATCTTCTAACCAATAACCCTCTAAGCACCAAAGTCGCAAAATTGCGGCAAGTGACATTGCTGAATAAAACAGGCTGTATCTATAAATGTGATGTCGAATCTTATTACTACGTTTCACCAGGGGTTAGGGGACATATGTGCATGTAATCTGAGCAGCAGTTGTGGATGTGGTTCTATTCAAAGTTTTTGAGTAAAAAGAGTTTGTAAAACACACTCCCAAGCAGAGAGTCGCGGCGGCAAAGCGGTGGCGGGTAACAAGAGCAGAGCAGAGCAAAAGAGTGTTTTTCCTTTTAGTTGCAATGCGTGATGCGCCAAGCAGGGGGCGTGGTCGGGGTAGGCAGAGGGGGTCATAACACCGTAAATAGGGGTGAATATAGTGGGGATGAAAACATCCGCGGTTTTTGTGGCAGATGCGGGAGAAGCGGAAAAAAACACCGCTAATGGTGGCGTTCACTGCCGCACCATAAATCACGGCGGTGATGATGATGGCGGAAGAGGAAGACTTTTTCTGAATGATGAATTGACATTTTCCAATTTGGCCGCCACCTGTTGATGTTACAATAATCTAATTACATGACAAATCTACTTCTATCCCAAATTTAGGTTCATACTGAAGATATTTCATTGACAGTATACCTTTATCTAAAACCACTTCAAAGTTATAGGCTTTTGACACGATGATATCAAAATTGTATATTTTCTTGAAAAAACTCTGGCGCCTAAAGGGTTAAGACGGCCAGGTAAATTGAACATTATTGGTAAAAATGTCCGTTGTGTGGGATTATTTTACTTTAAAGGACAAAAAAGACGAGAGGCTTCTTAGCTCAGTCTCACTTATCATTGATGAACACAGGAGCAGGCTGACACCTGAGCATATCGAAAATGCTCGTCTTTGTAAAAAAGAATCTCCCCATCATGCGTGGACTGCAGTTAGGGCAAATAGTTGACATTGAAGGGAATTTGTAGATGGAGCAGAAAAAGGTGGAGGAGAATGGGGAGTAAAAGGGATTTTAAATAGTTTAAAATATTATTTGCACTGATTTTTTTAAAGCCTTGGTTGACACTTGTTTAAGAGCAGAGTACTGATGCTGACTAATAGACTATTTTCTACTCGGGTTGTTTGTGTGTTTTGCTTTTTTAATACGGTTTCCAATATTTTTTGCACATATCTTTTTAAGCCTTGGTTTACTGATGCCATTTCTGTTTGTTATTTATTATTTTGTCTATTTTGTGTTTATTTATCCCTGAATAAACAGGTCAGTTTCTCATTAACAACTATTGTGTATTATCTGTATCGGCCAATACTAAAAGCAACAATATCTGTATCGGATCGGAAGTCCAAAAAGCTGGATCGGGACATCCCTAAAACAATCAAATAATTTAGTGATTGAATTATCATCACCTGATACATACAGAATCGAAAAAATGCCAGTTGCTGGAAAAACAACATGCAAAGAGTAATAATTAACAAAAAACACAATGAAAATATGTACATTTTGCATTTTAAAAACCTTTTAATTTGTACCAGATTAACTTTAGCGTTATCTGTATCAAATTCTGCTTAAAAAAGTTACTAAGAAACTCTTACTATCCAGTTATTAATCTGTTAAGCTAGAACATCAGTCAGCGAATTAGCCCTACACTACCTATGATTGTTCATCAAACTGTGATGCCGACTTTTAAAATATGAAACATTAAGATAGACGTGTTTCTGCTTTCTGGGTTTGGGTAAATGAACCAGAAGTCATTGTTTTTATTTCTATTTAATAATAAAGGACCGAAATGCTGAAGCAGCTGCTTGTTGGTGTGATTTGCTATGCAAGTAAAATTTTCCTTGTTTGAAGTAAAGAAAGCCGACAAAAACCTGGTTGATATTAAAAACACCGACGTGGAGTCTTGTTCCTCTAATGGCAACGTCCGCACTGAAGAGCATTGTTGAACGTGATTAATTAGTACTTGTGTTAATGTGTTGTGTTAAGCGATCGTAAGAAAAAAAGGTGTTTGTTTTCTGCAGCAAGTGATTGCTGCAGAAAACCGTGATTGCCAGCCTGTTTGGATGCAACAGTTGGTTCAAAGGCATAAAAATCGAAATACTTATAAAAGATTTCCCCCTGATTATCAGGATCGGTCTGCTAATGTATGAAGGCATTCTTCCAGGCATTGGTTGATGACTGCCGAGGTTCATTAAGTCTTCAGCCAGGAGTAGTTGTTGTGGACTAGGACCCAAATACAGCCATGCATTCCTCTCCGATTGGCTGGACAGCTGTGCAGCTCCATAACTTGGCCATTTCTTCACCGCATTACCTCTCAGCACTTGCTCTGAAAGAATTTCAAAAAATCTGCGCCCCTCCCATGTCCAACACGAAGCACTAATGGAATGTAAAGCTAATCTAAATATGTTAATCCCCCAAACACTTCATAAACATAGGCGCCGGCGGCCCTGCCACCCACTTTCTGAAGTCGTTGGCTGTGGAATGTTTTCGCCGTGGGGGTTCTCACAGTAATGACGAGCTGGTGGTGGATTAATGTGGAGTTATTTATTTCCGATTGAGGGAGTTTTACACCCCCACCCCACACACACACACATACACACACACACACACACACACACACACACACACACACACACACACACACACACACACGTTCTCCTCCTCCCTCTTTAGTGGTATGGCCCAGTCTCCAGTCGGTCCATCGAAGCGGTTCGTCCAGCAAACACCACTAACCTCACATTGAATTCTGGAATATCTTCAACCCCTTTACCTGCTCTTAGCTAATTACTTTTTAGGCCAGCGCTCACACAGTAATTGGTCTTGTGCTGCTGCTCTCCTTCTCTCTCTCTCTGTTTCTCTCTCTCTTTCGTCCTTATTCCCCTGTTTTTTATCGTCCTCCAAAAGCCATCCAATTAATATGCTAATGAGCTGATAAATATTTATAGGGGTTTAAATTATGCAGAAAGCTTTCAGAGCCCGGTGTAAAATGCGTTGCTCGGAGGAGTTCAAAGCCTTGCATCACTAACGAGGCAGAAGCAGATTTGCATACGGCTTTAATCAGCTGAATACTGATTATGCTTCATTATAGAGTTGGATGAAGGTGCTGGTGGTGGTGGTGGGGGTTCAGTTTTGAAGGAGGCCGCCAGCTGCACTTGTTGTTTGTTTCATTCCAGCAAGAGAGGTAGAGAGAGAGAGCTAACTTTTTCAGAAGTGGAGGCAATCTTGGCAGCAGAGAGAGGGGGGGGCAGAGCTATAAGAGAAGAAAAGAGGGGAGCAAGGAGAGCTGTTTGCTTGAAACCCTGTTGGCTTTCCCAGTGCACGTTTCCCAGCGTTGCTCAGCAGACCGTGTGGTAGAGACTGTCGCCGCGTCTCTGTGCTCGCCGCTGACCAGTGGAGAGTGAAAGCGAGAGGGGCGGGGGAGAGAGGAGAGCGGGAATCCAGTCTGGACGTCCTGTCGGTGGGGTCGCCTGGTCGGGCGGTTTTTACTCGACGAGTCTGGCAAACATGTAGGAAAGCACAGGTGGAGCAAGAGCTGGTGAGTCCACGAGACACCTCGGCTGGGTTTTAGTTGTTGCTCCGAGATAATCTGGCGTATTTATATGCTGATGTTGTTGGATTTATCCATTGTTGTAACATTTCTTTTTTGAGTACACTGTTCTTTTGCTTTTGTCAATTTGGAATAGCTTGGGAACCTTAAATGAAGAGCAGGACTTTTATTTTAGCACCAGCTGATATGAGAGCATCTCATTTTTGTGTCTGTCTGGTTCTTTCAGATGCTAAAGTGAATAATCAGTCAGAAACTTCTAAATGTGAAATGGAAAGCGGTGACGGGAACACCGGTCAGTATCGATCAGCCATTTTTCTTTTTTTGTTCCATTTTCTATATATATATATATAATTTTTATTTTTTTATTTTTTTTTTCTTGTACAATGGAGATATGAATTCTTGGGGGTTTTATGTCTTCATTCACACAGGTTTGAGAATCAGATCCAAAAATAAATATACACATTTCTGTAAAAAATTGGCTGCACAATCCAGCCTGTTGATCTCTCAAAAAGAGATAAATCAGCTTTCCAAAAATTTCCTGTTCTTATTTTGCTTTTACTGAGATTTTAAAGCAACTATATACTCTCTAATGCTTTAAATTCCCGTGTAAGCTGCAAACTTAAACACTTTATTTAATCAGTAACATGCAGCTGTTTCATATGCAATTTTGAAAAAAACAAAAAATTTCCTTCCACTTGCAAATATCTTTCAGTGTTCCTCTTTTTGCTTTGGTAATAATAACGGTGAAGATTCCTCTCTCGGCTGTTTTTAACCATGTCTGACTATCTGTGTTTCTGTCCACAGGTGTCCAAATCAATGGACTGGACTTTCAGCGGCATACGGTGCCGACCACAATCGCTAACGCACACGCACAAGCCCTCCTCCAACAGGTACATCTTTCATACACTTTTCTGAGCTGCAGCGTTTACTTTTACTTCTCAAAAGTTCTGTCTTAGACCAAGGAAGATGTTTTTTTAATTTTTTTATACAGTGACACGGTGGAACTACAGCTTTAAATATTCATAAACGTAGATGCACAAAAAAATGAAATATGAAACTCTAGGAGTGGTTTGCTCATCAGCACGACAACATTTGCAAGCAAAGAGTTCATTTAAATGAGCCAGGCTCTCTCGGCGTCGCCTGGCAACAAGGCAGATTAATCAACCCCGTATGCTAATTAGTTGCTCTGCGGTTGCTCGGAAACAGATGGCGGAGAATATGCAAATCCATGCAGAATTTACATGCGCTGCATAACAGTTATTTTAATTACCATCCCTGCCCCCCCCCTTCACTTTAGCTCTTCCCGTCTCTGAAGGCTGCGACACATTTTAAACACTCACTTTACATTGCCGCCCTTTTTTTTTCTTCATTTAAATTCCTCTCACTCCTTAAAGACAAAAGGTGAATCTGACTGAGCCACTCGGGTATTAGAAGAATCAGTTCATTTTAATTGTCTTTGTTCATTTTATTCAGCGCAGTGCTTTGTTTCTTATTCTGATTTTCTTCAATTAAGAACATCAGTGTGTTGCTTCTGTTTTCATGATTGTGACTTGAAGGACATAAATTTTAAGTTTCGCTGTCCGCTTCACTTCTACCAGTCTAAGTCTGAAGACTCGGGTGGTCTTCCTGCCTCCGTCCAGCAGAGCGTATTGCCTCAGACTCAGCTTATGTTGGCTGGGGGACAGATTGCTGGAGTAAGTGGACCCCGTCTGTTCTTGGTCACAATATCGTCGTTGCGTGCATCCATCGTGATTTACGCCTCGGCGCGATCAGTTCTGCTGGGAAAAACAGCACAACAGCATCCTCTCTGGTTGTCTGCCTGCTCGTTCCTGTGGTTGTTTTATTTGTGTTCAGTCTTCTCCATAACAGAAAGTGTAAAATGAACATGCAAGGCATTTCGTTTCCATCTCTCTGCCGCTCTGCCATATTGGAGAGAATGTTTACCGTGCATGTGGATCTGTGTTTAAACATCTACATGCTCATTCGCACTCTTGCCCGGCTCAGCTGCATGAATCCTTTCTACGGTTTTTTCTTATAATGACTCATATTTGTGCTAATGTTTGCATTTGTCTTTGATATCTTCATGAAAAGTTGCACTATGGACGCACATTTACATAAATATTTGCATACAAAGCAACAGTTTAATATGCAAGTTTGGTGCCTTGCAAAGGTATTCATACCTCCTGAAGCCCTTGGTTCATCCACGTTACAACCTGACATATAAATAGAGTTTATGTTTTCATAGTAGTGAATAATTGCAAAGTAGAAGGAAGAGTATTCAGGGTTTTTATTTTTTTCTCTTTTAAAAAGAAAGTGTTGCATGTATTTATACTCGAGCTCTCCCAGATTGAAGAAGCACCTTTCCATCTGCTCTTACAGCCAATAGTGTTTTGGTTTCTCCACAAATTGTCTTCCCTAAAATCTCTTCAGCTCCCTGACTCTGATGAATATGAGCATCCACACAGCCTGATGTTGCCACCAGAACCAGCTAAGAAGTATTCAAGGGTTATAAATACTCTGCAAGGCCCTATGATTCTAAATCTGTTGAAACAAAAGACAACTAAATCAGTGGTTTTGCATCATGAACAAACTTGATATATTCTACAGTAAATCTTTCATTGGTATCGTAGCCACAGTATTCTGCAACTCATCTTTTTTTTTTAAATCTAAAACATTTTGCCTACTTCCTCGGTGTCTCCAGGAGCTCCTGTCTCACATCTGTGTTTTCCCTCAGTTGACCCTGAGCCCAGCACAGCAGCAGCTGCTGCTCCAGCAGGCTCAGGCTCATCTGCTGGCTGCAGCCGTGCAGCAGCAGCATTCAGCCAGCCAACAGAGCAGCACCACTGGAGCCAACATCTCGGCCACCGCAGCTACACCGATTACCCAGCTGCCCCTGTCACAGCCCATCCAGATCGCCCCTGTAAGTTGCCATCATCCGTACGCGTTGAGCTTGTGGAAATACAATCGGTTGGTTAGTTTTTTGATTTTTATTATTTTTTTTTTGCAGCAGCATCTACCACAGAATCTAACCCTGCCTCAGTTTGTCCTGGTTCAGTCTGGCCACCCGATTGCAACACCATTGCAGCCAGCTCAGTTCATCATCTCGCAGACGTCGCCGGGCCAGCAAGGCAAGCAGATCTGCTTGCATAATTTGACAATAGAAATGTTTGGACGATCTTATGCAAGTTTTCGTTAAAACCTTCGTGTTGCGTGTAACTCTTCAGGTATATTGCCAGCCCAGAGTCTTCTAACTCAACTACCTCAAAGCCAAGCTAACCTCCATCCAACTCAACCAAGCATCACCCTTGCTACTCAGGTATGTTACTGCGCTATTCACATAGGCCTAAAGATGGAATTGCTTAAAGTTTTAAAATTTTTCTCTTATTTGACATGGTGTTACTTATCTGTTACGTTTGTGTTTATCTGCAGCCCACATCTCCAACCCGTACAACATCAACCACAAACATTCAGAGCCTGCCCCATAGTCAGACACCACCCAAGCGGTTGGACACCCCTACGATGGAGGAACCCAGTGATCTCGAAGAGCTGGAGCAGTTTGCCAAAACCTTCAAACAGCGGCGAATCAAGCTGGGCTTCACGCAGGTAAGGGGCCGAGATTAAGTTCATCCCTACTTGTTCAGGCAGATTTTAGTTTGCATATGTATATGTATTTTGGTTTTGTTAAATTTGTTACAGATTTTAAAATGAAGCAGATTAGATTTGATCCAGATGCCCCCCCCCCCCCCCCCC
>JAVLVB010000239.1:496299-519230 GCA_032876305.1 Orestias chungarensis | reverse complement strand
AATGATTGCAGGCCATGCAGAAAGAAGTACAGCACAGTTTTTGTCTCCAGTTTAAAGGTGTGCGGTTGAATTGCACCTAAACTACATTTGTATGTTGTGTAAAATTAGTCTTTTCTTCATTCGACCCAAGCTGGGGTTTTAGGAGCGACAGGGATGTAGGCGGGGAATCAGTTTACGTATTCATAGATCCATGCTTATTAAATGAGGAAGAGGTGTTAAAGTCACATTTTGGCCGTTTTAAGGTCTGCTGGGAATATTTCTGTGAAGCCGAAAAAAACTTGAATATGTAATTTTGATGAACACAGATTCGTTTTTAGAGTTTTAATCAGAACTAGGAGACTAGAAGAAGTCAAGAAGTTAATAATTTATAACCCTCATATTTCTACGTCTTTGTCCTCCTTTTAACTTACAGGGGGACGTTGGCCTGGCTATGGGGAAGCTGTATGGAAATGACTTCAGCCAAACGACCATCTCCCGCTTTGAGGCCTTGAATCTGAGCTTTAAGAACATGTGCAAACTGAAACCTTTGCTGGAGAAGTGGCTCAATGATGCAGGTTTGCCCCTAACCCCGCCTGAATAACCCGACACACCTGAATCAAAATGAATGGCTCATTACAAGCATTTTCAATAACTGTTTGTCATGTTAAAGTAATTCAGCCAGTTGATGCAGGGAGAATGATATTGCAGGAAAACATCTAAAATTTTCAGCACAGTTTAAGGACCCGAGTTATAGAATCCTGACCTAAAGATCGATTAGACATCATGATCTGCCATGGAAAAGCTTTCAAACGCCTGAACTGTCTCACTTTTTATCACATAACCATACACTTTCATGTATCTTATTGGGATTTTTTACAGGAAACTATTAAGTTTTTAGGGATATTTTGTACAAAAAGACATTCTGATTAGGGACCTTTTAAAGCCAGTATTGAAAGAAAACATGGAGAAGTCGCCTTTAAATGTTTGTCACAGACCATGTGACGAGCACAGCAATCATTTGAACAAAGGTGTTCAGGTCAGACACTGTACCGCAACGGCGAATATAACGGCGGTTTTATATGCTGTGCTTTGCCTTTACCTTCCTTTCTTTTCTCTTCGTCGGTGCTGTTTGTGCAGAGAACCTGACATCGGACCCCTCCGTGTCCAGCCCCAGTGCTCTGGGCTCGCCAGGCATGGGCATAGAGGGCATCAACCGAAGACGGAAGAAAAGGACCAGTATCGAGACCAACATTCGAGTGGCCTTAGAAAAGAGCTTTCTGGAGGTGAGATTTTAAATGTACCTTAAAGTAAAAAAACAAAACACCCTCTGTTAATTTTGACGCACTAGTG
Organism: Orestias chungarensis; assembly: GCA_032876305.1. NCBI lineage: Eukaryota > Metazoa > Chordata > Actinopteri > Cyprinodontiformes > Cyprinodontidae > Orestias > Orestias chungarensis. The sequence goes on along the minus strand of JAVLVB010000239.1, from coordinate 517,901 downwards.
AAGTTTTTTAGCAGTTGCTTCCTCAGTACTGACAGGGAATCTCTGGCTTCTTTGCCCTTTTCAAGCAGAACCAAAAACCTACCTCTGAGGAGATCAGTATGATCGCCGTCCAGCTCAACATGGAGAAGGAGGTGATCCGGGTCTGGTTCTGCAATCGACGACAGAAAGAAAAGCGGATCAACCCTCCCAGCAGTGTCAATAACGGAGGAGGCAGCACCTCCATCAAAACCATCTTCACCCCCAGCAGCCCTTTGGTAACTATGCTCACAACAATTGAAACGCTTGATGCCGTTTTCCATCTTTTACTAGCTAAACTGATTAAAGTTAATTACATGTAAACACAAAGAAGCTCACTCAGTTCTCCTTCTTTCTCCTACCAAGGTGGCAAGCACAGCAAGCCTTGTTAGCAGTCCAACTATTAACACATCCACCACCCTGACTGTAAACCCAGTGATGCCTCTCACCAGCACCAGTGTCTCCAGTTTGGCTTTCACAGGTAGACAGTTTGCCTAACTTGTCTGTGTTAGTTTTGGGTTTTCACGTTGCTCCAAAACCATGACAAAAATCTTGAATAGCATGAATAGATCAAATATTATTACATTTTTTTTTTAAGTAACTTATGCATTAAAATGCCATAGCTGTAAATCTACACCTGCGCATCGCTGTATATGCACACACACACTCATGAATATGCAAATAAGTTCCTCTGTCTGTTGCACGCCTGCAGCTGGTGCATTCCTGCTCTCCTTTCTACCGTTGTCGACATTCACAATCTGGCAAAAGTTCCCGACAGTTTTGAAGTCATCACTAATAAACAATAAATCTTCCACATGTTATCTTTTAAAAAAACGTATTTCTGTGACTTTAAACCTTAGCACACTCTTGCGCAGCTTTAATTAGTTTTAGCTAACAGGTGACAGCTGCAGGCGAGTGTAGGAGGTGTAGGTGGGGTCCACTTTGCATATTTATACGCAATTTAAATTAGAAGCTGAAGAATTGCATTTCAGCTTCAAATACATTATTTTAATGAGGATAGAAGAAACTACATTCCCCTTTAACCCACTTTTTCTTTGTTTCTCTATTTTTATTTTTTGTAAATCTAATAAGGCACAACAGTTGGAGCCACAAACACTGCATCTGTCATCTCCACAGCGCCCGTGCTTACGACGTCAACCAGCGCTCCATCTATAAGCCCGTCCACGCCAAACGTTCAGTCCATATCCACAGAGACCAAAGCCGGCATTCAAACGCTGTTCACGCAGGCTCCGACATCCATAGCCACGTCCTTAGCGACAGGCCAGGTGATGGTGGCAGCTCCGGTCCTGTCGACAGCGCAGCTGGGGACCGCCCAGATGTCCACCAGTTCCAGCTTTGCGGCCATGGCTGCAGCTGCGGGGCTGAACCCGGGACTGTTGGCGTCATCCCAGTTCAATCCAGGGTTCGTATGATAGGACTTCTGATTTTTATTTTCTGTATTTTCCTCAGGTTTCTCTGTGTTGGTTTTATTAATCTTGTCTGTGTTTTCAGGGGTCCCTTCTTTAGCCTGACTCCTGGGGGCCTTGGCAGTGCATTGAGTCCTGCTCTTATGAATAACAGCACTTTGGCTGCAATTCAAGGTGCGTTCAAGCATCGTAATCCAGTAATAAATGCTTTTTGGATAGATTAGCATCCAGCACACACACTGTTGATGTGATGTCTATTAATTATGTTTGCTAGATTCACGGTAATGGATAAGTAAAGATTTAAATTTCAATAAAGAAAAAGTAAAAGTTTATTTTTTTTTCTTAAACAAACTCAATGTAGATTCTAAAAAAAAAAAAAAACATGGACACTCCTTTGTGTACGGGATTAATTTCCTAAATAAAATAAAGGTATCATTAAGATTATGTGTTTTAAAACAGTTGGTATTTAGTTGTGGGCAATCATTACATAGGATAGAAATGTAACATATAGATATTATGCTATAATCTATGGTATGTATGTATATATATATATATATATATTATATATAGATAGATGATTTAGAAATAATCATATTTTGAGTAGTTGTGCAAAAAAACAACAGCTTAAAGTCAACTTTTATTTGTTAACTTTTATTATTTAAAAGGCTTTGAGAAAACAGTCGTGAATTGTTTAATTGTTTTTGTTTTTTCCTACCTATAAAAAGTAGAAAATATTATGATTTGGATACATTAATTGGTCCATAACAGATTGCTTTAACTAAAGGAAAATAGATTAAAAAGATTATTCAAAAACCTTCTTGCAAAATATCATCACAATAATTGATATTTGTACAACTCAAATTTTGAATGAGGTCACCTTCACTGCAGTTAATCTAGGCTCATCTAAATGTAGAAAAAGTCTTGTTGATAGATGATAGTAAGAATTAATACCAAGATTCAGTTTAATTTCCTGTTTTTTTTAACTCCACCTAGATGTAGATATTTTTATTTTGGGTTGCATTTTAATTGATTAATTTTAGCGAATAAACAACGATGAGAATAAATAATTGATGGCTTTGTTTTCATGAAAACTAGATGACAATAAACATAAGAGATTGATTTCGTAATTCTCCTATGATTTCATTGTTCTGTTGATTAAAGTCAAAAGGGGTTGACTAAAAAACCCTTTCAAAATTAGCATAGCATCTCAGTAAGAGAGACTTTTTATGTAATAAATGTTTTTTTTTCTTTCAGTTATTCAGTTCCAATAGTGAGAGCCGTATATTATTATAGAGATGTATTAACAATGTTGGGTTCATTTAGGTAATTGTGCCTTACAGCTAAAAAATGTTCTACCCCAAAAAATTCAAATATAAGTTAAGACCAATTAAAAACCAATTGTAATGAAGAAATGATCTTAACATGGTGGGGAGGCTTTAATAGAGAATGAAAATTTCCTGCTAAGGTTTAGTTAAACAAAAGCAACAGTTGTGCTTCTTCTTGAGCTAAAGGTTCGTTTTAGTCTGTTTCTGTTCAGACATTTATTTTTCACAGATTCCCTCAAAGCTGCTGTTGTTCCTGTTGCTTCTACCCAAAATGTTCCTTTATTTAGCTAAATTTACCAACACTACGTTTGGATACAGCATTTCATACGTATCAGCATGTCATAATCCTATTTGCTGCAAGAGTAAAAATTTGTATTTGCAGACATTCACAGTAATTAAAATCAATAAAAATACATGCCAGCCTGTAAAATGCGTATATAGAAGTGCGCATATGTATATTATACTTTCTTAATCTATATATAATTTTGAGATTAACCTATATTTGTTTTTTGTCTTCTGTGCACCAACTCTGTTCCTCATCCCCCTCCACAGCGCTGGCGTCGAGCGGCTCCATTCCCATCACGTCACTGGACGGCAGCAACTTTCTGTTCGCCAACGCCTCGGGCGCCGGTGGCCACAACCTGGTGACCACGCCGCTCTTTTTCAACCCCCAGAACCTCTCGCTGCTCACCAGCAACCCCGTCAGCCTGGTGTCGGCGGGGACGGGCGGGCTCCAGGTCACCGCCGAAGCTCACCACCAGACATCCGCCGCCGCCGTGCCCGTGCAAGCCTCGACCATTACCACTGCCTCCAAGGCTCAGTGAAAACCTCGGACCTGACGCCTCGTCTCCTGCCACGAGCACTACTCCCGTCACAACACGTGGGGGAGGGGAATAAGACACGGGCTTCACCACCCAACCCACATTAGAACTAGAACATTATTTAATCTATTTGCTGCCACCAAAAAGAAAACATCCAATATAATTGGACTTTTTTCTTTTCTTTCTCTCTTTATTTTCTATTTTATAGTTCTCAAGCATGAAGTTTCACAAACACTCTTGTTGGCCTGAAACCTCCTGTCCAGGAAAGGGGGGGGGGGGATCGGCCCCGTCAAACTATTGTGTACATATTTTTTCTTATCATGAGGTCTGACCCCAAAAAAAAAAATATTCTCCCTTTTAACTGTGACTCTTTTTCACTAATTTCTCCATGTTTATCACGACTAACAGGGGTTTGTGCATCAATTTGTCTTGGCTTTTTTTAAATATTTCGACAGGCCTCAACTTAAATCATATCAAAAGTTGTACTTTTTTTTTTCTCCTTTCAATGTATTTTTTTTGTTGAAATTTCTAAGATCTTTATAATTCTAATATTAAGTTAATACTCAACTATCACTTTTTAATCGTGGTTATAAGGCTTTAAAAACAAGTAATAAGTGGCCGATTCAATGGTTATCATTGCTTTAAAGGGTTTGACAGTGACCGGGTGGGTCTCTCTGCGTCTCCCCTCTGAAAACACTGAGTTTCAATTCAAACGTCGACGCGGTCGCGACTCCTCTGAGCTTTTGTACAACGGAGGGGTCTAGTTGTTAATTGTTGACACTGAAAGAAAATGGCTCGAAGAACGACCCATGGATAGCTTTATAGCGAGCGAGCCGCAGCCACGCCTCTGATTCGGGCCGGTTGGGTTGCGGTGGGCTTTCTGCAGCTCCTCCAGATCCGTTTCTGGCGGCGTTTTATTATTTTTTTTCTCCAGGACACATGATGGTGGTACTGGCTTGATGGGATTTTATTGTGGCTTTATGTTTCCTTCCTTCTTTCTTTCTAATAGTAGTACTGTCGTATACAAAATTGTGCACAGTATCTGTACCAAAATAACTGGATTGATGAGCTGCAGTCTGCCTGATGCTTCTTGGGAGGAATGAACATGTACTTTTTAAGATATACCAAAAATATTTGTTGAAATAGTTGCTGTGTGTAGTAGTCAGTGTAGCTTAGTCTAGTCGATATATTTATGAGTGCAGAATCTCTCTTCATTGTCAACAGAATATAGAAATGCAATATTTTGATGACCATATTCCAAAGATGACGTTTGTTTTTGTTTTTTTGTTTTTTTTTATTGGCAGCGCTACTCGCCAACAAATGAGAATGGGAGGGGTTTGGTTGTGAGTAATTGGTTTACTGTTTTTTTGTTGTTGTTTTTTTTTATGTTTATTTCTACCACCTGGGCCTTGGCCTTTAATTTTCCAAGTTTCCTCCGAGCTGTTTGAAGGCTTGCTTCCTTTCTTAATCTGTTCTGGTAGCATTTAAAAAAAAAAAAAAGATTTTTAAGAACAGGAGTGGGCATGGGCCGGTGTGATGGTCTTGAGTAAAATATTTCACGCTTTTTTTTTCTGCAGAGGGAAAAATTTTAAGAAATCAAACATGTTTGATATGATCAAATAGCTTTTTCGGGTTGTAGCCTGGCTAACTGGCATCTTACAGTCCATCTGATACAGTTAGTTTGTATCGTTTTGTTAGAGAGAAAAGCGTGTAGTTTCCCTCTGTCGGCCAGCTCCCTCTGTTACTACCTTACAAGGACTTCAAATATTGCGACAGTTTGATACAAACGCAGTTTTTAAAACTACTACTTCTTAAAAACTTTGATATACTTGGACGCCGGTCGCCGGCCCATGCCTTTTAGACTTTGTGTTTTTGTTGGTGTTGTGCTAATATTCAGCCATAAGACAACAGCTCGAACCAAAGCGGTTTTACTCAGTGGTTGCTGTGCCTGCCAGAGCATGCAAGTTGCTGTTCATGTGGTTTTCTACTATCCCCCCCAATTCCTCAAAGTAGTTTTTCCCTCTTTTCCCCCAATGCCAGATTCTCTCTTGATTTGGTGCTGCTAGAACCAGATCACAGAAACTTAGCTTTAACAACTTGCTGCTGAAGCTCCCACCGACGCAGCCGAGCTGCCGAGAGGCCTGCATGCTTCCTTTATAGCTTTACGACTATGACCTGCAGAAAGCAGGGCTCTGTAGTCTCGACCCTCTCGCCAGGAGGGCTCACCGGTGTAAATGCATATGTCCGATCGATGGAGAACCGTTCTCCACCTTCTTCTTGGCTCCACCACTTTAAACCCCGAAACTATTGATCTATAAACCGTGAAACCTGTCCACGCGATCCTCCTCGTCGCTCTTTTTACGCAGTTGTGACTAGATATACCTCAGTAGCACGTCAACATAGGTTCACCGTTACAACACTCTTGGTGTTGAATGTGTAAGAACTGTCTGGCTTTGCCATTCAGAGGTTATATCGTTCATAAGAACCATAGCATTAAAGGACAACTTACTACTACTACTATTTTCTAGTACTACTATTTAAGGGGTGTAATTTTTTTTCTCTTTTGATATTTCTTGCCAAAGTAAAAGCCTTTTCTCATTTGAACCTTTCAGGATATCTGTCCGCCTCCATCCTGCAGGGGGCGCTCAGTCCCAGCCCTGTCTTTGTCATTAAAACCAGCTTGGCACCATAGGATGTTACTGAAATATTTATCTGAGGAAAAATGTAAGAATTAGAGAAGTAACCTTTCCTAATTCTATACATATAAATATATATATATATATATGAACATGTGTAAAATATCCATATTTTATATTTGAACTAGTATGTTATTGAGATTGAATGTAGTGTTTATCATGCTAACTCAAAAAAAAAAAATATCTCCCCACAATCTTTTATTGCTTTATTCACTTCTTTTTTTGTTTTTTTTGTTTGTAACTGACCAAAAATATGAGAGGAAATCAGCTAGGATCTTAAAGACGCTGAAGCATCTGACCTTATTGCTTTATTAATATTATTATTATCATCATTATTAATATTATTGCTAATGTTTGTTGCATTTTTGGGAATTTTATTTTTTCCGTGTTGTCTTTAACAATCATTGTTTTCTTTAACCTTATGCCTTCGATTTTGTTTTACTAGAGTGAGAGTATCACTGGCTTTCCTAAATTGATAGAGAATATTATTTACATTATCATTTATGCATTACTGTTACATAGAAGACACGAGCATTGTAGCATTGCGTGTGTGTGTGTGCGTGTGTGAGTGTGTTTGAGGGCATTTCACTGAAACTGGGCATTTAAAAACAAAAAAACTAAATGTCAAAGTTTGCTTTGTTGCAGACAAGATGGGGGGGGGGAAAGCTCCACCAATAATTCCAGTTGCTTTTTGTGTGTGGAAGTGTGATTGGGTTGGATTTTTGCCATCAGCTTCCAGCTGATTTAAGAAATTTCCTTCATTTATCATAAAGTTTGATTAAAACGAGTGCTTACTTTTTTTATTTTTACTGAATTTGTCTACTGATTGGGCCACAAGCGTTGTGCGGGCCGCCCGGCGGGCCTGCTATGGGGGGGAGAAAAACCTGGTTTGTGGTCGTCTTTTACTCTTACGAGCTTTTCTTTTAGTGCTTCACTGTCGTTAGGTGATCTTGAGACGAGACGTTCTCGTGGTTAAACCAAGCAACTATTTTGAGCCCGGTTATGTCCTGTTTGCTGTGGAGGGGGAACAGGTGGACCACCAGTAAGGCGAAACAAACTGATGTATACCTCATTTCTAAAACCTGCTTTAATCTACTTAGGAGATAAGAAAAAATGTTGTTTTTTAAAATAATAATAATAATAATAAGTTGTCAGTGGAGAAGCCTGCTCATACCTGTACTGCCACAAAGTAGAGGCAGATTACACGGCAGTCCTCGTACACACACGTCTGGAGAAAAAGTAAAGAAATCTGCAAATCAATGTTGCCACTTTAGTTAATTTCTTCCCACCAATGTTTAAAACACAAACACTTCTTTAAGTTTGACAATCCCATTTTGTTTTAATGTTTTTCTTTGTCACTGACACATACACATGGTACAAGTATGTGCAGGTTTCCTCCAGTTGTGCCCCGCTCTCGGTTTCCTGTGGTACCAACGCTAACCAAAGACTTTTAACTTGATTGTACGCGAGCAACGCCGTCTCGCCTCACTGCTCAGCATCTAATCCAGGCTGCACTGCACTCCCACGGTTGACATCCCTCATCCTCCAGGGTCCCTGTGCATTTTCTTTTTTTCCTTTTAAAAAAATATATATATTTTGTTCCACAGTTAGAAGTTTTTGCTTTTTTGTTTTCGTTGAATGTGCGTCTCCGTCGGTGCAGTGGTTTCAGTGCCTGTGTGCGGGGGTCGGGTGCGCGGGGGGGTCTGAGCGGGCCCCTGCGTCGGGCATGAACCAATGTGGCGACAGCTGGGTGATGTTTGTTAATACACGCTGAGGGCGGCTCCTGTGCACGCTGTACCTGCTCAGGACGTTGTAACATCCTCTCTGTCTCCCTCTTTCTCAAGGACTGTGGTGAGAAATGTCTCCTCTTTTTTTCTTTCCCCTCCTTCTTGCTTCCAACGTCGTCGTCTCTTTCTCTACAGACTCTGTGACACTATGCATCACGGTGACACTTTTGTTTAAGGCTTTACTCCAGGCGAGGACCTTCCGGGCCTCACAAGCGCTAACCCAAAGCAAAAATCCAAATATTTAAAACTTTTTTAAATTTTTTATTTAATTTTTTTGACAAATGCAGATACCAAAGATATCTCTCTGTCCTGTGCGTCTTTCTGTAGTCCTTCGCGCCCTGCAGCATGTGTATTAAGAGACAAAACCCAGCTCTGGCTTTTAGTCCTTTTTAGCCCCAGTAATTCCAAAGCTTAGATGTATATTTTGGTATATTTCTGAGAAGAAGAAAAAAAAAAAAAAATGTGTGAAAAGCGTCTGTTTGTTGTAACCTTTTTTTTTTTAAGTTTTTGTCACAGCATGGAACTAATTGCAGAGCCTTCTAACTCTTAGTAGGTTAAAGATATAGTATTTTTGTATGTTTTTGGGTGTGTCATGTATGCATTCAGTTTTCCGGCCCAGGTCCCCACAGCTTTCAATAAAAATAATTTTTAAAAAAATCTGTAAAAAAAGGATGCCAACCATGTACATATTATATCTCAAACTGCTTTCTGTAAAATCTTCGCGTCGGAAGCTTGGGCTGATCTTAAGGAATGTGTTCCTGTTCAATTTTCATCTCCCTTTCTTACTCTGCAATCTATTGAGCTTTTTTCTTTCCAGGACTCGAATGTAAAGAGTTTTTGGCTTTTTCACATGAAATATGAACTACAACACTGAGAGATGGACACTGCTCTGATATTATTACAGAAAAAAAAGGAAAATAATGAAAACGAATAAAAAAGAATAAGTAAAGGCCTCCGATCATGGTGGTTTAGAAACAAAAGATTGTGTAGGAGTTTTAAGTATGTGAATCAGGATACATAGTAGATTTTGATGCATTTGTCTGCTGTATTTTTGTTTTGTTTTTATACACATACAAAGATAATCTTTTACTGTAAATGTACAGTTCTTTTTTTTGTTGTTGTAAACATCATTAAAACTGTTTTCCAAGTGTTTTGACATGTGCTTTATCCTGTTGCTATAGTGCATATTATCAAATTAACATCACTCTGGGCTTTAGTAATAATATAATTGCATCTTGATAGCATGCTAATATACAATATAACCTAGATCTTTATCTAGTCTTTAAACAAAAAAATCACACGTTTCCTAAGCATTACTATTGAAACTGTATGATTAGAGTCAAGTTTTTGCTTTATCTGGAGTTTTGGCCCAATTCTCCTGACAGAACAGGCATGTCTGAGTTTTGAGTCTAAGGTTTTCTGCCTCACTCTCATCTTTGCAGCTCTTCTGACAAATTTCCCATGGTTTAATGATCAAGGCCTTTGAGTATTACTCTAAGCATTCAAATTATTGTCGTTAAGTTATTCTATAATGCATAGTTTTGTCATTTAGAAAACAGGATTAAGTCTTGCTGATTTATTCAGATGTTGCGTTGGTTTTTGAATACATAACGTTTTCCTGATGCCATTTATTTCTTGACTTTCCCAGTCAATCGTTCCTTGAATCATAGTACACGCCCCCAAACATTAACCTATGTCTCTAAATATATCTTAAAAATATGTATATATATTTTTGGTCTCATTCCTTCCTTCTTGCTGTTTGGCTCTTTAGTCCATTTTGCTATAAAATTTGTTATAACTGTGAAAAATGAAAATCCTACCAGCTATTAGAAGATCCTTTTGTTTTGGGGTTCTTGTACAAATGCCCCCATTATCTCTGACGAAGGACATTCCTTCTTACGAAATGTAACGGGTGGACACTCATCGTGTTTATATAATCGTGTAAATATAATTGTTAAACAGTTTTACTAAAGGATGAACCACACTTGAGAATGTTTGCATTTTTTTCTCATCAGAAAGCAAGGAACAAAAAATATTTAATACAAATGTTAATACCCGAGTATTTTCATTACACCTGCCAGAAATCAAGCCTGCAGTTCAAAATAGTTAAACGTGTTTATGGATAAGAGAAAAAACAGAAGAAAAGTAAAGTCTGCATAATAAAATTAGCCACAATCTATCTTTTATCACATTTGCAATTGGCTTCACAGTTTCTGAGACTGTGAGTACACGACTTAAGGAGATGGAAGAGATCGCTGGCTGGTGGGAACAGATTCGAAGGGATCTCTTTCTTTCGGCTTGCTGTGTTTCTTCTGTAGAGAAGAGACAAAGAAATGAAGCTCCGTGCTGAAATGATCTATTGTTCTAAACCAAAGCACAAGACTTGCATATTAATCGATAGCTTCTTCAGTTCAGTAACTCTTAATGAATGTCTCTTTAAAAAAGTGCTCAAACTTGCCTGATTAAAGGACCAATAGATAAAAGAAACCGGTGGAGCATGTTTTTTATTTTGTGTGATCTCCTTTTAAAAGACATTATTTTGTCAAACAGATTTTGGTTTTCCACAACAATCTAAGGGTTTTTCACCTTTTACAATGCAGTTTAGTCTGGAAAACAGACTGTCTTGGCTGCTGCAGCTTCATTGTGTGTAAACATTGCAAAGAGCAGTTTAAAAAATTGTGAAATGTTATGATATTCAAGGTAAATTGCTAAAACAATGAGCCCCGAGTTTCAGATTTTTCTTCTCATTAATTATCTGGAACAACATTTAAATTCTATTTCTTTGAGGCCAAATTGTCACAAGTTCAAGAATGAGTGTTAAACAAAATGCAACAGCTACAAACTTGATTTCAACAATCTGTGAATACAGATCGTATTCATAGTAAACACAGTCCCAAATATGTAATCTGGGACCAAATTGAATCAGCTAAAATTAATTTATGTCCCTTAAATTCTTAGCATTTCTCTGAAAATTAACTTAGTCGTAAGACATAGAAGCAAAAAACATATTTGAATTTAAAAACTTAGGGATTGCACGCTTTCGTACCTTGTCTCTCTTCTTCCTGTCGGATTTAGCCTAAACAGACGAAACAACAGAAGGAAAAATGAGGGAGCTGAACTGCTGTGTGAGTTCATTTATCAAAGTTTCAAACATACCTTTGATTTTTTTGTGTTAAGCACTTCGTATTGATCAGCGTCCTTCGGTCTCTCAAGCTCCTAAAACAAAATGAAGTGAAATGAGAAGAAATGTATTACAGCAAAATTATTTACAAAAAATCTGCTCCATTAAACAACCACACTGCTGACCTTACCTGGTAAATGCCCCCTTTTTCTTCCTTGTTGTTTTGAAGAGAAGAGCCAAAAAAGGAAGATTGAGTGTGTATGAGTACATAGTTTATATTATAAACAGCTTTATTAAAGCAAAAATAAATGTAGAAATTCATTTGAAAGTTGCAGACTTACAGACTCAGCCACAACTTGAGGCATTTTGGAGAACTGAACCGTGAATAAAGCAAACAAATATATTAAATACAGCATTTCAGACCAACTTACAGACAATTTAAGCCTTCCATCAAATTATACCAGACATACAACTTGTCCGTCTTTTCTGTTTTCATTTTTAAAAGCAGATTTTACTAAACATTTCTTCAATGTGCCTGTTGATGTTGCTTCCATGATTGTCACATCATAACAAACACAACAACTTTGATAATTTATTCATTAGCAATACTGCAGTAGTTTAATGTTTTTTTTTAAATCATATATTCTGAGAAAAATAATGCAACACATTAACCATATTAAAAAATGACCATAGTTTATCAGATTTTAGTTTCATCATCAAGTCGCCCTTTTTTGGTGTCTATCTTGCTGTCTGATTGTAAACCTCCCCTAAAATGTCGTCAAACTTTGCTTAAACTCACCTTTTCTCTGAAGAACAGCGCAGTCGCACCGATGCAGTAAACCATCAGAAACGCGTCCAGGAAGTAGCAGATGACCGGATCAGTGAAAAATACATCTGCAAGAGAACGAGAGAGAAAGGGCAGCAGTAATTCGGGATGCTTTACAAATGTTTCAACGTGTGCAAAACTGCAATCTGCCTCTTACTGAAGACTAGACGGAGTTGCAAATAAGGTTATTTGTGCCATGTTATAGAGTATATGAGCCTTGCAGTCTCCTGCAGTAACACCTTTTGATCTATGACTGAGTTTCAAATTCGGTTTAGAGCCCCTATTGCGATTTTACCCAAAATGCAAAACTAATATCTGCAGAAAACCACTGTAAAGCTCTTCAGACCTTTGACTTGTAAACTTCTTTCCTGTCTAAATAAACCTCATACTAAATGCACATGCTGATATTTGTGTCCATCAGTTTTTTTGTGCTTTTTCACTTATTAAAAGGCCGATTTTTTGTTTTTTTAATCTGCAGGACTTGGTGTGTGTGTTTCTGCGGTGAAGTTATTTCTCAATGTCAGAGGAAGTCATGTTCATGTGTCAAACACCTTCAAAAGGGACAATTGACCTACTTCCATTTTGTTCTTGTTTGACATAAAAAATTTTAAATGGACCTTTTTTTAGTTCACGATTGAGGTCCATGTTTCATTTGGAATACAAAAATCCAGTAATCGTGTCTTTTTTTTAAAGTCTCCCAGTAAAACAACACCTTTTCTGCAGTAGCATTGAATCGTAGGTTTAAGTTTGTATTTTTTTTCAAAACCACTATTATGCTAACTGCATTATTTTATTTTTAGATATCTAAGTCTTCATGAATGTCTGATTACAAATGAAAAAAATCAATACAATAGAGACCTCTAGCTGAAACACTTTTTTTTAGAAACAGATACACAGGAAGAAACTATAAATGGACATGTCAGTGTGTGAACTGAATGGAAACAGGGGATTAAAGTGAGGCATATTCGAAAAGTCAAAGACCCCCCCTTTTAGAACAGGAAATAAGAAACTACATAGCTGCAGCTGAAAGCCTTAAATGTCTTCCTGTCAGTGCGATGGGCTGCTGTGAGGTTTTCATGAGGCTCTTTATCTCGCTGTGCGGTTGGAACAGCAGCCTTGTTGTCACAAACAGGACAGCCGGGTTAGATTCAGAGAGCCTTTAGGGTTTCTTTCTCTAAATCATCGAAAAGGTGCTTCGGGAGCGAAACGTTTTTTGTTTTGGTTTTTCCGTGCAAAAGTTATTTTTGTACCTCTACAGGGAACAACTGCCTCAATGAAGACAATGGGAAAGCTGACGATCGAAAGAGAAGAGTTTGTTTGCAGCAGCTCTCACACTAGCCTTTGGGGCCTTATCTTGTTTATCATCTGGAAATTAACACACTGTTACTGTGCTGTGAGAAATGTTTTTCTATTTTTTATTTTTTTGCAGTCTGATATCATCAGCACAACTTGTAAAAAAAAAGGTGAATATAGTTTCACTCAGAGAACAGTGAAGTGTAACATCTCCATCGCAGGACCTAGAATCATGCCAGCTTCATTCGGAGGCAGAACGAAGACTTGCGGTTTCATCTGTCATCTGTCATCTTCTCAAGTTCATTTTGTGTTCTTGTCGTGCATTCACTTTAAGAAGGCGCAAAAAACAGGCTTATATTCGTTCTTATAAAATATATAAACGTTTGATGATTCTCTCACTACGATTCTTGGTTTGGTTTTGCAGCCAAAATATATCACCATATCGTGGAAAAAGCAAGCCTATTGTTTTAGTTTATCTTAAAGGGTATTTCATGTTCTGCATCTGCTCTGAACTCTAGCTTAAATAAAAAAAAGAATTGCCCAATTCATTCAGAATTGTTCTTTAGCTACAACACATTAAAAAGTACTAGGCCGCTTATGACTTAGGCCTAACGGTCTCAGCTACCATTGGCAGCAACTACTGCCATCAAGTCTTTGTGAAACCCGGAGTCTTCTACGCCACCGAAGAAGAATTTCAGTCCATTCCGCTTTGAGAGATATTTTGTTTCTTTTTTTTGTTGTCACATTGGAGAGTTTTCTTTGTATGAACAGCTCGTTTAAGATGACGTCACCTGCAGGACTTCAATAGGATTGATGTCTGGACCTTGACTAAGCCACTCCCAAACTCTTGTTTAGTTATTTATTTGCTGCTTGTGTCCATCAGATGAATGTACTGCCATGAAGCCCAAGTGTGCTCGAGCTTAAAGTCACAAACTTTAATGACATTTTCCTTCAGAGGAATTCATGGTTTCATGCAGTGACAGCGAAGCATCAAGGTCCTGAAGCAGCTTAGGAGCCCCACGACCATCAAACTCCCACCACCCTGTTTAAATGCTAGTACGATTGTTGTGGTGCTTTTGGAGTAATTCTGGTGAGCTGACCTCTCCCAGAAATGTTCACTTTATTCTGAAGAGTTTTCTCCAAAAGGCTCCTCCTGATAAAACAAAGCCTTAAAAATGGATCAGAGACAGATGTCAATAACTTAGTGGACTTTGTTTCTAATCTGTCCTTAGCATGACGTGTTGTTCTTGAGATTTTTAAACCTTCGTCATATTATTACTTGTAGTAGTTTTATGTAACTTTCTAACTCAAAAAGTAATTAGATGTTACAATTCTTTGAAAACAGCTATTTGGACTTCAACCAAACTTTTTGATTTTCTTGTGTTTTTGTATTATTTAGATGACTTTCTTAATCATTTGTGCTCAGCTTTGGTATCTGTTTTTAATTTTCGATCATTCCTTACTTGTTGTTTATTTCCACGTTTTTATCTATGCCTGTATATTTTTATTTAGTTTACTCCATCTCTGCTCCTCCTGTGCCATTGCTTTCCCTCCCTCTGCCTTCCTGTATTATCTCAACCCTCCATGCAGCTTGTTCCCAATCATCCACCTGTTTCTTTACCAGTAATCACACTCCTAGTATGTAAGCCCTTCAGTTTTAATGGTTTAAAGCTGGTTTTGTTCTGTTTGCTTCCTCATATTTGCCTGTATTCTGCATTAGTTTCCTGTAAGCCTTTTCCGTTCTCTTTAATAAGTCTTCCGCATTGAGATTTTCTTCACAATAGTCTGCATTTAGACCTGATTCCAGCATAAATTATGATGCCAATCATGTAAATTTACTTTCATGCCATGTTTTATGCCCTCTTCCAAGTATGC
Organism: Orestias chungarensis; assembly: GCA_032876305.1. NCBI lineage: Eukaryota > Metazoa > Chordata > Actinopteri > Cyprinodontiformes > Cyprinodontidae > Orestias > Orestias chungarensis. The sequence goes on along the minus strand of JAVLVB010000239.1, from coordinate 502,715 downwards.
GTTTGTCACTTAAATATGTACCTCTTTAAAACTCAAAACAGCCAACGCAATAAAAATAGACAAGTAGACCAAAATTTTGGAGCACTTACCCTCCTAATCAGGCCAAAATCTTAGGTGAGTTTGTAGCAAAACAAAATGTAGACCACCAAAAATCCATTTTAAATAAAAAGTACCTTTGCTTGAGCAAATGTGTCCGAGATAACACCTTTCAAAACCGTGGCCTTAAAATGTTTAATGAATTGCATAAATCACATAAGACTTACATAAATTGTAGTGTTAAATACCAACACAAAACAAAATCCCACTTGCACTCAAAAAATAACGCATCACATTAAAGAAATACTCAACATCTTAAGTTATGATGTTTCAGCAGGTTACTTTTAGTTGTTCAGGTGATTTTATGGGTCAGACTGGCAATTCGGACTAGATGTAGAAAGCAGAATTATATTATGAATTTCCTATTCATAACAAATGTAACATATGCGCCTCAATTCTGTCCATACCAATGGCTTAATTTAGAAGAACTTGAGTGACTTTATTTTAAAAAATACCAATTCTAAGATTCTTTTTTTCACAAGCTTAAAGAAAGAAAACAACCAGTTTCACTTACCTGCACAGCAGACAGGCTTGAACAGAGCAAAGAGCACAAACGCTCCTTTTCTCAGCATTTCCATGACTCTGTCTAGGAGTCAAATTAAGCGTTTCCCCCTTTTTGTCGAGCTGCCTTACAGCGCCGTCTGATCCCTCTGTTGAGGGGAAGTGTCTGAATGACGACGCGCCAGTGGACTGAGAAGGTATAGTTAGAACAACAAAGCTCTGATGCAACTTTTAACACCCACTGCAGGTTTCTGCTCTACTCTTCTCATCTGATCCGCTCAGAATCTCTGTCTAAAAACCAAACGTAGCCACTTTGAGGGTCTCATCTCGCGCTCTTCCTCTTATAATCAGCATCTGCACACATTTACCAAAATGTCCACATCTCCCACACCGTTTCACCATAAGAATACCATGTTATTTCTGTTAAAGGGGGCCTAGTTCAAAGTTAGTGTTGGACACACACAGTAACGAGTGAAGTTAAAGCTAACACAATTGGTTGCAAGAGAGGGAATAAATTGTCTGCTCAATTTCTGGGTAATACATATACACACTAAAAATTAAAACATGCTTCCTATTGCAATAACTCAACGACTTTCAAGGATTTTCAGCTTTACAATTGTTTTTGTGCGTCTTGTAGAAAACTGCAGCATTCACATTATTATAACCAAACTCTATTTTTGGCAGAAACTCAAAACCCTGCCAAAATATTTACTCACAAAAGCAGCTTTTTTTGGTAAATCAATATTATTATTATGACCTTACAGTGAGTAGTTTGTTATTCTCTCCTTTTTAAAAAGAAAATGCTTTGCACCAAATATGCCAATGTATGTAAAGCATTTGTAAAGTACCGATGGAGGTGGGCTAACCAGAGGTCTCCATGCTGTTCAAACATCTGTAAATATAAAGGTCAGGAGATATGTTGCCTGTAGGTAAATGTCTGTAAATGTCGGCCTGTGTTGGGGAAAGGGCAACACTTATGTGACTTCTGCATTCTTCCAAAGCCTTGTGGCTTTCATAAGTTGCACAATCGCGGTGATATGTAACACTTGAGGGACGCTATTGCATGAGCCGCAGTCAGAAGCTGTAAGAGACGCTTTGGTTGCTGAAAAAATACGTTTTTGTTGTTTTTTTTCTGACCAATTTGACCAAGAGCCGTTTAGACTCGAGAACTTTCCACACTTACAAGGTTTTGCATTGTATTCTGGGATCGTAATTTTTCTTAATCCCAATAGAAAAACAGCAAAAATAACAATATATATAAAAACATTCAAGTATTTGTTTGACATTCAGTTTGACAGTGAGCGGTGGTAAACAAAGATTAATGAAAAACTGGACAAAAAAGAATCTAAGAGGTATTAATGTCCCTTTTACTAATGCTAAAATGATCATACAACATGCAGTTTCAATGAAATGTAAAATGTTCAATTGCGTGAAAAAGTTCAAATTCTTTTATAATCCACAACAACTTAAATACATACAACTCCAAGGCCATCGTCCGTTGAGGTAGCGGCTTCAGAGCCAGAAATTGAAAAAGATTAAAAAAATTTAAAAAACTGATAAAGAAGGTTCAAGATGTTGGTGCAAAAAATCAAGTCTAAATATCCTATTACACATTGTAACACAGACTGCTACAGGAGAACTTTCCTGCCCACATCCTTTAGCATCTACTGTGACTCTTTGAGTTACTTTGGATGAAACAATATTTAACTTTCCCATTGGGTTTATTTAAGCATTTTATAAATATAATTTGAATAAATGTTGTTTAGCAAGTTGCATCTTACCTTCGCTCTTTTTTTTACCATCAACAAGCCTCTGTAAAAGTTTTGGCTGGACATTTTACAACTCGTCTTACTGGAAATGATAGAGTTCTTTTAAAATGTTTGGTTTCCTGACTGATTTTTGGCACCCTTTAAACATTTGGGGTATTTTCCTTACCAATTTAAAAACAAAATGTAGGCCAGAATCTGTTTTGATATGTGTTTAGGATCTTCATCCTGGTGAAACATCATCAGGTCTAACCTGGATAAAAACTTTAACACATGCTGTCGCTGAAATAAAATAAAATAAATGAAAGGCATTAGCATCATGTTGACGGGCTGTTTCACTGATCCTTTAACACAATTTTTTTTATTCAATCAAGACAATAACCCCCCCCCCCCAAAAAAAAACAAGCAAGAATATTTAATTAACCACGTAACTCAGAGAAAATTAAGCATCTGGCTACAGCTTCCCCTTTAGTAAATATAATGGATTATGCTTATGTTGAATGAATAATCCATTAAAGGCATTATGAGTAATGCATGCAAACTTCTTACGGCAATACTAAATTTGACCAAGGGTAATGTCCCACAAAGAGCTTATTACTGTATGCATCTCACACAGCTGAACAAAACGTTTTAACTATTATAGAATAATTCGATATATTGCAAGAAGGTCTGGCTCCTTCATTGGGAAAACTTTGATACATTTGTATATTTCTTAAAGCCTCACTATTTTGTGTACAACATTTAAATATCTTTGGTATCTACTCACTGTAATATTCAAGTCTAGGGTTATTTGAGCTTTGGGACATGATGATAGTACTAAACTGAAATCAGGAAACAAATCATAGTTTTCAACGCTGCTCAGAGTGGCTGCTGGCCAGTAGTTTTCATTTTTGAATTGACACAAAGTTTTTCCTATTTGTGTCTATTAAACGCTTTAACTCCTCCCCTTTTTTCACATACCAGAATGACAATTAATCCTTTGTTACGCTAACGTATTTTGTATTTTATATCTGCATTTAATCTGCTCAGCACTTTATTTTGTATATTATATTTGTTTCTGGAACATTGTCATTCTTCGCTGCAGAACTCCTTTATAATCTTATTTGTGTGTGTGTGTGTGTGTGTGTGTGTGTGTGTGTGTGTGTGTGTGTGTGTGTGTGTGTTATTCCTTGTGCAGGTTTGTCTGTTACCCTTATTTACAAAGAAAACATCTCTTTGGGGAAATAAATTGTGATTTTCAAGAGGGACCTGTAAAATCCTAACGCTGACATACGAAACAACAATGGAAGTGCATATTAAGGAGCAACATATCATAACAAAGCTGAGACTGAAAAAAGAGGAGTAAATATTCATGACCCACATTTTAATTTCACCCAAAGGAATCGGATCAGAGATCAAAGTTCATTTTGGAGAGGATTGTAGGCTGACAGCGCATAGTAAGAGACAGGTTTCCTCTCTAAATGTATATGTACTGAAAGATCACACAGTGTTGAGAGTGACGGTTGTGACTGGTGTTTTGGGTGAGATATATACAAAGATCCTTTTTTTTTTACACTTCATAAGTTTAATAAGCTAAAAACAGATTTATAGAAACAAGTGTACCAATGGAAAACATGTGCAAAGAGAACCATTCAACTGAAGAATGCAAACTGCAATGATGTTTAAACCCAGTTATCTGTTAAAATGGCCAATCATTTGTAACAAGACACAAGCTCAAAAAATCAAAAATACACAACATGGATGGGGATAACGTACAGATTAGTAGCTCTGTGGCCTCCATTTCCTGTTCTTTAGTTAACAGGAATAGAACCAGGTGTTGTTTTCTGATGCTGTTTCGAGGTTTGACACGTCAAGCATTCAGAGACGGTTTTTTACCCATACCTTGGTTTAAGAAGCGGCTACGTGCACAACGGTTATCAGTTGTATGTGAAACTCCCAGTTGATCAGCAGTTTATGAAATACTCAGATCAGACCATCCACCTAAAAAAGCCGCATCATATTAGTAACTAATAAATTCAATTCAAATTAAAATAATAGTTCACCAAATTAACAGAGAAATGGAATGTTCTTGTATCAAATGTTTTTCAAAGAGTCGTCAAAGATGCTGAAGATTGTGGGATGGGATGATTTCCTTTATCCGTCTGTATTGCAGCAGTTCAGATTAAGCCTCTGATTGAAGACACTCCCTATCATAGTCCTTTAAAAAGGATGCTCTGTAATGCTTTGTGACGAATATTTCTTTGCAAAGCAATCTGCAGACGATCTCCAGCATCTAAACAGTTTTCCAGCGATGTGAAGGTGTCCATCATTACGGATGGAAGGGGAGGTTGGAACTTCCTCCATCTCTCCTTGTCCACTTTGCTTCTGCTGTTAATCAGATGCTACTGGTTGTAAACCACCTTATCGCTATGGTTATGCATTCCAGCAAATGTCCTACAATACGTAAAACATGAGCAAAAATCCCTGCGGCTGCATCCAAGAACTGATGAAATATTTGTCCAAATAAATAATTTAAAATTTCTGTCACCAATAGAGGAATAAATTTTTTTTTAAATAGGAGTAAAACTAACAGAGCAACTCCAACATGCTGCCACCTTGAGCGATGCTACTCCAGAATAAATGCGGATCTCAAATCTTCTCATTGCATCTAGATGAATAAATATAAGGATTTACCCCCAAGAATACAGATTTTAAATTGGTGTTCACAACAGGCAACTAAATAACTATTTCATATAAAGCAATGGAACACTATTTCTCTAGCAAATTTTATGTTAAATAATGGCTCCTTTAATGACAACCAGCTACATAAAGTTTTGTTTTTATGTATGTTTATCCTTCCTAACCATCACTCGGGGTGTTTATATCTCTTTATATATCTTATTAGCAGCCATTTTATATTTTTATTTTTTTAAACAGTTTGTTGTTTATTATGCAGAACTTTATACAAATAAACACTCTTTTTTTTTTTTTTTTTATATCCCACTTAGTTGGACATAACTTTTAAACAAATTATGCATTTGTTTGAAACTGTACAGGTTTTTTGCTCAAAATCTCCATAATACTCTATAGTCTCTTATCGTTATGCTCCTGTTTTAATATTTCTTATCTTAGTTTGAATCTGCATGCTTCTATTTACCTTTAAAGCTTGTAAAGCTGGTACACCTGAACTAACCCACTGTGTGACAATAAATGATGTTTCTATTCTATTGTGTTTGTGAGTAATTATTTTTCATGTCTTCGAAGTGCATCTATGTTCTCCACAGTTGAGTTGTTGTCTAACCAAAGCCAGTCAGATGACCTGAGCCATTGTTGCGCTGAGTAAACACAGGTGTTTGCTTAAACTGCTCAGGTAAAATGAGATCAACTCAATGAAGCTGCTGTTCAGCACGTGACTTTCTCTCTCTGGGGGTTTCTTAACCGAGTCACGTGACCCTGGCGTCAGCGTTAACAGTGGCGATAAAGCGTCAAATGCTGGTTATATTGACCTCCGGAGCGTTTCACATTGGCAAAAGGAGGGGAAAACTGTCTTTTAGCTGTTTTTGTCTGTAAAAGCGCCTTCTAGGGGTTTTACTTACGTTTTCTCTCTTTTGTTTTGCTCTGTTTTTGTGTGACGCCAGCGGTAGCCTAGCTAGCACGGCTAAGCTAACAGTAGCTAACTACAGCTGCTTTGTTGTTGTTGCTGCTGTGATTTTTTTATTTTATTGAGAGAAACATGGTGAGAACCAGCGGACGGGTGGGAGTGATGGTCCCTCTCATTTTAGGTGAGTGTTTACTTTGTGTTTCAGTGAGTTTTAGTCATAAAACAACGTAAACAAATATTAACCCTTACCATTAGATGCCTTGCTGTCAATGCTCCTCAAACTCCTTTTAACGGGATAAAGTTTGGGTTATTTAAGAGAGTAGTTTTTCGTAATTAATTGAAAACATTGTTTACTAAGACTGCCTTGAAAAACATGAACCAAAGGTGTGAATGATACTTTATTTAACTTGACCTTTTAATAGTACTAGGAGCATTTAAGAGACTTTTTATAAAAGGCAACATATCAGAATCAG
>JAVLVB010000239.1:444491-496199 GCA_032876305.1 Orestias chungarensis | reverse complement strand
GTCGTGTTTTGTGATAGCACTGCCCCACACTGTGATGGATGTGGTGATGATGGACTCTATGATGGCTGTGTAGAACTGCACCATCAGCTCTTGGGCTAGGTTGAACTTCCTCAGCTGGTACAGAAAGTACATCCTCTGTTGAGCCCTCTTGATGATGGAGTTGATGTTGCTGTCCCACTTCAGGTCCTTGGAGATCGTTATATACAACTCCCTAATTTTATTGCCATGAAACATGCAACTAGTAATCTTTGCCTTTTCTAAATGGTTAAAATATACCTGTTAACACAGTTAACCTTCAGGTTTGTTATTGTAGAATGCATTTTTACTGTTTAAAGCATAAAAAAAAAAGTACATGCTGCCCAGTCGTAACGGCAGCCAACAGCACTGTTATCTTGCTTCAAGAAGGATTTGAATCCCGGACTTGGATCGTTCTGCATGTTCTCACTGTACATACCTGGGTTCTCTCTGGGTATTCCAGCTTCCTACTATTCTCCACACACAATTAAATGAAACCTTGCATGAGCTGCTTTGGCTTTTGCTCATATCAGATCAGTAGACACCTGGATTTTAGGTGATTTAAAAAATAAATTAAAAAAAATTTGTGGCAAGTGAAACACTTTTTTGTCCGACCCAAACTTTTGTAATTGGCTGAAAAGATGAGGATGTTTAGTTTGCGTCATTTTTAGAAATTGTTGAAACTGCAAATTTGGTAATGATTAAACGCAGATATCTGTAATTTGTCTCATTAAAATTAATGATCACTCCCATTTAAATAACCATTTGTAAAACCTTGGGTCTATAAAAGTTTGGTATTCTGAAAAGGAGAATGATTAAAAGTAATAATTTCACAGCTTTCTTGGCTTGTAACCCAGAGAGATTGGTGTTTTTTTATTGTGGATCCATAGTTCTTATACTGGGCCTGGTTTAGACCTGCTACATCCTGTTTAAAGCGAGAAACAAACAGAAAAAAAATGTAAAAGGTACATTTATGTTCGATATCAGGTGTGATGTATGCCTTCTTTTTTCTTTTTTCCTTCTCTTCTAATCTGGGCTTTCTGCTCTTTGACATTTTAGCCTTCTTGCATGACCTTTGTGTCCAGTGGGAGCTTTTGCTGCCATGAAACTCTTTCCTACTGGCAAAATATTGCATAAGCATTAAAAATATAATTTCAGATCTCCTAAATATATAAACCAACTATTATTGTGCTCCAAACACTCCTTTAAAAGTCATTGACATTGCAATGATGTAATTTGCGATACATTTTGAAGCCATAATTTGTCATACCTCCATAAAATTATAGAATTTTTACCTTTTTGCTTTGTGATTTCTTTTTAATTATTATTTTTTTAAAGATAAATATTCCTATAGATGTTTTATAAAACAGAATCAACAAAACTTTGGATCTAATTCACTTACAAAAAACACAAAAGCCTTTTCACTGTAAATTTCAAAATACAATAATCTATGGTTAAACAACAACAACAACATACTATCGGTAAATAAATCCTATAACACTGTATTTTTCTTTATGGAAGTTTTTGGTCATTATGTTACAGAAAAGATGCAGTTTTTTTGAAGTGTATGTAGATCTTAGGCCTTAAATTTCTTCTATCTGCTACTTTCTCCAACTTCCCATTTAAAAAAGTATTTACCTTACAGTTTGGGGAAACAAGTGAGAAAAGTCAGCTGAAGTCCAAAAGAAAAACATTTTGATCCTTCTGTAGCAAATTAGCAAAATATCTGTGGCTTTATTTCGCTATATTATTATTAGAAGGTGAAGTAGGATTCGGATTACTTCTGAATAGTTTTCGTCCAAACTACAATTTCTGCATCTATTATGAAACTCTAACTAGTAAAAAGTAAAGGCCTGAACTTTCATTAAAATAACTAATCCTAGAAATGTTTAGTGGTGATAATTACTGGTTAAAAGTGTCAATGTTATTTCTCCTCTACCAAAAACCGAGATATCATGCATGTTCTTATGCATTGCATACGTTTTGGCTTTGCTGTGTTTTTTCCTCACAGAGCTTTGCAGTGCTGATTTTAAAAAGGCAAATAAGAAACACTTTGCCTTGTTGGCATTATTTGTTCTTCCTCAAAAAGGAAACGGACATTTTAGATGTTGCTTTTGCAGGCTTTGGCCCGTTTTTATATTTTAGAATAAGAGTTGGCAAATTCAGGAATCATTCGAACAAAAGTGAGATCTCTTGCATTTTCTCATTAGAAGAAAAATATTATTTATCCATTTCAAACTAAGCAGAGTTTATAATAAATTGTGCAACTCTGGATCGAAAGGATAAATGGCTGCTAATCTCCGTCATAAAACAAATGATTATAATTCCTGTATTATGGTTATAATCTTATAAACTGTATTGATCACCATTCATTTGTTTCTGGGGTGTTATTGACACATTTCCAGTAAAGTGAATTAAAAAAAATGACGCAACATCGACCAAATTGTATGAATTTGCATTTAAACAAACATGTTTTTCATCAGATTTTCTCCTTGTGGAGAGGGGAAAAAAAAGCTTTTTGTTCTTGTTACCTTTTGAATTTGCTATATTTGTTTAAAAGGTAAATGACCTTAATAAAGGTGAGCAGTCAGAGTTTCTGATTCCAGACATTTTTATTATTTTAATCCCAAAAGGTAGACTTCAATTTATTTATTGCCACCCCTGATTTAAAAACAAAATAAAGTGTAAAAAGCCTGAGGATACATATTTTTATTGCAGTGGCAAAATCTTAAACTGAGCAAAACTATAAGAATATAACCTTTTTACTTCGTTTTTATTCACTGGTGATGGCAAATGTGTATTGCAAGTGTTTACCCCATGAATAATTTATGATAAACACAATAAAATGATTGTGAATATAATGTGAAAAGACTGGAGAACAAATTAAGTAGATGTTAAAAACAGCTGTAGCAAAAATGACAACACACCTTAATCTGCCCGTAGTTGCAGTCAGAGCCATTATATTAAACCAAACTAACTAATGCTAGTTATTTTATTTAATTTTTTTCAATATGCAGCCCGCAGTGAGAAGGATAGTAAATTCTCAACGTCCGCTAGAGTAAAATCTTTGGGTAATAATTATAAACGGTGTGTTTTGTAATCTGATTGCTGCCTTGGGTTTAACTGTCTGACGAAACACAATTAATAGCGACTTGGAAAATATGTTTTCATGATTGTTTGTGACATAACTGCAGTAAATTATAATGAAAAAGAATTCATAAATGTATAAAAAAGTAATGATTTGTTTATTTAAATAGTTAATATTGTAGTCACAATTGAGTTTTAGTTATTTTTTTAAATGTTGGATGTTTTAGGTTATATCTTTCCAAATGATAAACATATATCTCATGATTTAAATATAAAAACTGGGGAATTATTTAGAATAAGTATTTTACTAGGATAAAGGGATTCTAAATGGATTAAATGGTATTAGACATTATTTTCAAATATTTGTTTATTAGTTCAAACCTTATTACTAATTATGTTTTTAATTATTGCAGGGAAAAGGTACGATTCTATATGCTAAAAATATTTTTATTAATAGTTGGGTGGAGATCCTGTATTGAAACTTTACCTGAAGTTTTATAAAATTCTTTTGGTTTGGTTTAAAACAAATAATTCAATTAAAGGTTATATTAGTTAATATGACAATAAATGTTTCCATTCTAATATAAATTTGACCAGAGTATGTTTTGTTCTTGGAGATGAGACAAGATTATATTTTTATTTATTAAAATTGCATTTATGTGGGGAAAAGAGTCCCAAAAAAAACATTAAAAATGAAATATTGATCTGCCTTGTTTTGCAGTGGCTTTCCTGCATCTTAGTCGTGCCACCACTACCACACCGACACCCGCCCAAACCACTGCTGCGCCCCATACAGACCCCGGGCGGCCTGTCAGAGGAACGTATAACGTGACCTACGGCAACAACACGGTCTGTCTGCTGGCCTACATGGGCCTCCAGCTCAACCTCACCTACAATTCCACCACCCAGAACAAGGTGCAAACACGAAGCTGTGGTTTAGGTGAAACAAGCTGCAGACAGGCCGAGACTGACTCTGTCCGATTTGTTCGCAGACCCTGCTTGAGGTCAGGAACATTAATCCCAACATGACGCTGGCCTCTGGCTCGTGTGGATCAGAGCGGGCCGTGCTCAAGCTGAAAACGGATGAAAGCAAAACCGTCCTCACCATGGTCTTCACCCAGGTGACCTCTCATTTTCTTCTTTTAAGCATATTGCACTTTGTACTCCTCACCACCAGATGGCAGCCGAAGCTTGATATAAACCTGCTCATGTGCATGATGAGGTTTTGCTCTTTGTCTCCAGAATACTACATCGAGTAAATACCACCTGAGTGAGATGTCTCTGAAAACAACTGTGCTGGATCCGAAAGGTGAGCTTCTTTATTCTTTATATGCTTCTAAATAATAGAACAATGAGATATGAATTGTTTTTAAGAGTCTGAGATTAATCTAATTGCCTCACAGGAAGCACAAATTTCTATCAAACATAGATATTTGTGGTAAATTCAAGCCAGCGAAACTGAGAATCATATTTCAAAGACGAACATTGTAAAGCATGCAGATGCATCTGTTGGTGACTCTGTTTATCTGCAGCGTGGTTTCTATATTTCATCAAATTTCAGCCACAAACTTTACTGTGTTTTATTGAGATTTTGTGTGATTGAACTACACAAAACTAATGAATAAAGATAAAGCAGGAAGAAAATAATCCACTGCGGTAGTTTCCTTGGAGTTCACCTGTCTGCAATGTATTCTCAGTAAAAATCCAGCTGTTCTGTGAAGCCTCTGAGGTTTATTGGTGAATGAGAGCGTCATGAGGAACAAGGAGCACAACAGTACAATACACAGCTTTCTTTAAATTTGAATACAAGCGTCATGGCCTACAAATGTCCCTGCCGTGACCAAACTTTTACTTGGCATAAAATGCAGAACGTTTTAGTGTAATGAACAGATTTCTGCTCACTGAATCTGAATTTCTGACGGGAAATACATTGTGTTTAAAAAATAAAATCAAATCACTGTTTATAGATAAATGCAAGCATGTTTCAGAATGGTCCAGTCAAACTCTAGACCTTAAATCCAAGTAAAAAATAAAGCCAGTCTTCACTATTGATGTTTAGAAGCTCTCCATCCAGCCTCTAGGTTTGAAATGCAGGTAAAAATCATGTACAGGCAGCTATAATTGCAGTAAAAGAGGAATCAACATTGAATCTATGTTTCAGGTTTTTATTGGCACAGCCTGTTAAACTATGTAACTTCTTTCACTGTTGCACTACTTTCAAATCCCAATAAAACACAGAGGTTTGGCATTGTCACCTGACCATCTTTAAACAGTGAATCTTTTTGCTTAAATCCCTCCCTGACCAGGAGCTATTTTAACATTACAAATTTTATTTTTTACTTACCTGTTTAACGGCTAAACCTTGTGGATATTTTTATCTGATCTTTGATACAACTTTGAAGATATTAAGTGGTTTGGATTGTCTATTATAAAGCCTCACTAAAATGTAGAAGTCTGTCTGTTTGACAGAAGTTAGCTTCTCCGCTAAGAACAGCAGCCTGGACGCCCTGCAGGGAACTCTGGGATACTCCTACATGTGCCGCATGGAGCAGACTCTGACCGTGTCCCAGAATCTGTCCATCCACACCTTCCAGGTGCAGCTTCAGCCCTTCGGGGTGTCGGGAGATAAGTTTGGAGCAGGTAAAAACTCTTCGATCATGTTCAGCGATTTGTGTTTTTAAAGTGAGATAATTCCTGTCGTCTTGTTCCTTTCTCAGCTGTGGAGTGCCAGCTGGATGAAGACAACATGCTGATCCCCATCATAGTGGGAGCAGCTCTGGCAGGCCTCGTTCTTATCGTGCTCCTGGCGTACCTCATCGGCAGGAAGAGGAGCCACGCTGGCTACCAGACCATCTAAACTCATGGAGTTGTCCCTCGATGCCGGAGCGGGTTACCCTACTCCCGAATTTAACCACTCAAACCAACCCACCCCCTTCTCTGTCTCTCCATCCTTTACCTGCCTGTGTGTTTTGCTCTTCTTCTTTGCCTCCATCAGTAATGCAAGGCTTGCGCTTTCTGAGCTGACTTATTTCATACTAAAGGGACTCTGCTGGGAGATCGTAACGGGATTGGTAAAACTCTTCACTGGTACCCAGTAAAGCAGGGGATGCATGTTGATCAGAGTGTCGTGCTGCGTACTTCTATTTATGATTTCTGTGAAAGGAACGCGGTGGAATCTGAGCAGGTTGTTACATTACCTTTTCCTTGGGTGGCCATTTTTTGATGGGTCTCACCCAAAGTTTAGCTTGTTGTTTAAAAAGGGAATTGTTTTTCTGTCTGTTACATTTCAATCAGTGCCAACGTTTATGGGTCCCGGGGGGGTTGGTTTTCCTTTTTCTGACATTTGTTTCTGAAAAGGGAAAGACGTTAAACTAAAAAAATTAAATAAAATTTTTTTTCATAGTGGCCAAACCCTCCTGTGGGTGTTGATCGGTTGTCTTCCCAGTTGTGTCTGGGTGGCATCCAATTAAAGCCAGTATCACGAAGGAACTTCCTTCACTGGTGCAGTGAGTTGCCATGTAAGAGACTTGTCTCTCTAAAGCCTCTATGTTCTGTTACAACTAAGCAAGCATTGTTTTGAGGTAGAACGAAATGCTTATTTATCCATCCCCCCCCCATCATATAACACAAAAGGTGATTAAAGAATAATGTTTTATTGGATTTGTTTGAAAACATTTTTTAAAAGGAGAAGCCAATAAAGATGAGTAAAGGAAGTGGTTCTTTGTGTGTGCCGTGTTTTGCCTTCAGGGGTCAAACCTGTTCCTGGTTGTTTGAACTCGCAGGAAGCGGAAGTAAAATAAAAGGTCACCGCTTGTTTCAGCTCGTGATCTTTTAACCAGAGACGACACAGAACGTTGGAGGATTTACAAAATGTACAATTGATTTAAATAAAATAAAAAAAACGCCACATAACACGTTTATTGTGCAATGTTTAAAACCCCACTCTTACTGATTTTATGAAATGTGTGTTTACAAAAATAACATTTTAAAGGTATAACTAAATTAAATTTTGTAAGAAATTGAAACTTATTTTGCATTGAATGCCTTGGGAGTTCAATAGCGGATTAGAAATTCTTGGTTGTTGGTCAAAATGATTTCAGTGTAAACAAAACTAAAAGTTTAGATCGGTTTACTAAAAGGTAAAAACTAGAATGATTTGTAGACAAGCCAAGTCTTAACTACACAATATACAAATGTACAAAATCTGAAAAGGTGTTACTATTCAGCCTCACTCGGGCAAATCTTAGTAAAGGGTCCTTGATCAGCGTTTGCTAAAAGTAACGCAAACAATGTTGGAGAGGATCAAAAGTGATCCTCAACTGGATCGGGGTGTAACCTTTGACCTTACCAGTCAAATCAGATTAATATGAATAAACCATCTTTGTTAGCTCAGCTGTTTAGGGGTCAGTGTCTGATTGGATTTAGCAAAAAAAAAAAAGTTGCTTCCATTTAGCTCCAACCAGCTTTCATGTCTCTGCTGAGGTAAAGGTATTCCGACAGCATGATGCTTTCACCACCATAATGGTGGAGGAGGACGCGTTCAGGGAGGTATGCGGTGTTAGTTTACCTCCAAGCACACAGCTGTGTTCATCCTCTCAACTTCACACATTTAGATAGTTACTTGGAGCTAAGGACGGCATTTGTTGAACTGTAGACTTCTTTTTGTCACCGCTTTCTGCCAAACAGGAACCCAATAAAATAAACCGACGTTTGGCTGCAAAGCTACAAGGGTAGAAATATGTTGCAGGTTTAAACAGATTTGTCAAGTTAGGTGGAAATTTCGATCAGTTGTGAATGAGAATTAATTATATTTGTGACTTATTTGAGCAAAATGTAAAATTGATATATGGTGCTTTATCAGAGTAAATTATTTCTATCTATCAAATAGGGCACTCAAAATTTTACAAAATTTCATTATATATAAATTTTATTAATGTCCACTTCTCGAAATACCGGCGATATCTTCCCACGTTGTTTCTAAAGAACAAAATGCTCCAAAAATTGACAGTGATGTCTAAAAGTCACATTATTGGCGTTTGATATTATTGGAGTTAGGCCTTTATATTTTATTTATTTTTTATGTACTGAAACATGTTCCAACCATAAAAGATTAAGATGTTTATGTCCTGCATGAATCCCTATTAGAGCATCTACACACTGTAATTACAAAACAACATTCTCACTTTAAATGTGATATAATCAGACACTACTTGAGGAAATTTCTGGTATCAATAGCAGCTAAAAGATTTCAGACATTACAACAAAGTCGAGCTCTATAGTTTTTCTTCTTCAGTTCAACTCAGGATACGCCATTAATCTTCATGGAAACAAAATAAATCTGATTATCCTTACATGAGTGCGGCAATAATTTAAGTACTAAAATAACATAACAGGTTTCAATACTTTCTGCAAGTAATAAAATAATCTGCAGAAGCTGCATGAAAAGCAGAAAGGTTTTTGCAGACAAAAACTAAAGAAAAGGTTGAGAACGTTTATACACAGATGACTAAATTACAGAGTAATAAATCCATAAATCTTGTAGAATCAGAAATCAACCAAAGCTTTTGCAAATAATCTTAGCAGCAAGCAAGAGTTCATCATTTCGCTTTCTCCCCTTCAGGCACTCTTGGTGCAAAAATTGCTTCGTAATTTACAACCGGCAAAGAAAAAATGAGAGAGAGGAAGGGAATAAACTTCATGGCTGTTGGGATTCCTCCTCCAGGATTTGTCTTCTGCATTTTTCTCTCAGCTTATCAATAGTGGCCATTGACAAGCTCCCAGGCTCAGTGAATATTTTCTGCGTGGAAAAAATTTGAACCTGAGTTTGTGTTCTTTATGTCATGACAGAAAAAAAAGCGTCGTCTTTGCAAGGACATTATAAACAGATCAATTGGTCGGACTGATGCCGCACTCGTGACCTTTCCTCCTCACCTGCATGAAGGCGTGGCAGTCGAGAGTGAAAGACCCGCACGTCATCTGCTTGAAGCAATCGCACACGTCGGGCAGCGAGCGCGCACGTAGGATCTCCGTCTGGTTGTGGAGGATCATAGTCAGAGCGACTCTGAAGAGAACCTTTGAGCCCTCATAGAAAAGGCAATCCCAGATCCTCAGGACTGTCTGGAAAAGAGAGAAACATGGAGGATTTTCTAAGATCCCATCTTTGACTCTGGGCTTATTCCTGAAGTTTTCTTACCTCTATTGGGAGGATGTCAATGTAGAGGCAGATGAACCAGCGGGACACCACCAGTGTCCATATAAACGGATACTGGGCCATGAGTTGTCCCACTGCGGGGGCTTTGATCTTCACCAGCTCCCCCAGAACCTCCTGATCCATCTTCAATCCCAACATGGCCGGGCTGTAGTAGTCTATAATATTCAGGAACATTTACATCACCATGTATCTTTTACTTTTGGGAACAACGTTGCCATCAAACCAGTTTACTAAAGGCAGACAGCAGTCAGCTAAAAGGAAACATAAAAGGTCATCACCAATCGAGTTCTAGCTACTCTTGATATTGACGTGCGTGACTGTGCCACAACAAACAGACTGAACTTGTTTTACTTTCATAGGAGGTATGCAAAAATGAAGAGCCTCTGCTTGGCAATAACAGCACAAAGACAAGACTGTACGTTTACAGAGAAATCTTGTTTGGTGAAGCATTCCAAGGAAATAAGCTCAAATCAAAATGTGAAACATGAAAGAAGTGGAAGCGTCATTTTTGGAGATGCTGTTTTTCTGTACCGGCATCGGGGGCCAGCTCCATCATAACATCCACATCCCATGTGTGAGAGGATGTTGGAGGAAGATAATAAAGAAAATTAAAGATTAGGACCTTTTTCCAAAAGATACAAGTTAATCCACTAAGAGTTAAAAAAATGAGAGTCTAGGTTCACCCGAAATGTGTTTTTATTTAATGACCAAAAAAAAAAGTTATTTTTAGTGTTCTCTTTCAAAAACTTCCTGTTTTTCTCCCAGGGAATAGAAAATTAAATCTTTTGTGTTCCTTCACATGATGGGGTTGTGTAGTTAAAACGTTTACTGCAGTAAAAATCTTCACTAATTCTCTTTATCGCTCTTTAATGTGACTTTCAAAAATTAAATATTAAGTAAAAGATGTCCTTAATGACCTGTTTATTGATTATTTATTTTATTTAATTAAAGGGCGTGCGTCAGCTTTCAAAACCTTTGTAGCAAAAATACAATGACCGGCCCTTTTGTTTATTCAGTGCTTTATGCATCTTTTTGTATTTTTTCTTCTTTCATTTGCTGGTTCAACACCAATCAGGCTTTTAATTGACACAAGATGGTAATAAATACAATCCATGCAACAGGATAAAATCTCCATGTTCCTGTTTTCCCCTGGCTTATGTTGATTGAAGTGCTTTTGCACTCAATAGACCTTCCTTGGTCATTTTACCAATTTTCCGTGTTGTACACGTGACACAATTTGCTCACTATCCAGAGCATCAGAGCCTAAAAGTATGGTTTAAAAGCGCAACTGACGTTTTACTCTAATATTGTACCCTATTTTTCCAGATGTTTAAGGATAATTTTTACCCACTTTGACAAATCTGAACTAATATTTCTGTGATCTCCACATTCTGTTCTTTATGGAAAACTCGAAAGTGGGATAAGTAGGTTAATAAAGCCGAGAACTAATCAGCCGCATGAACAATAAAATCTGGGTTTATTTTACTTTTGATGAACATGTCAATAAATATACCTGGGAGTATTCTGCCCAGCAATGCATCCATAAGCCAAAAGGATTTCTCTTCATCCTTGGTGATGATTATGAGGTAGCCCGCAATAAAGTTCATCCCCTGGGAAAGGACAAAGCAGGTTAGTTTGTAGATCTGCAGCAGAAAAAAAAAAGATGGATGACTTTTTTTGTATTTAAAATAACATTTTTTTTAAACCTAAATGTTCGTTTGAAGATGATGGAATCAAGCAATATATAAATAAACTTTGCTATTAATATCCTAATTTTACAATTTTTCAATCACCTCAGGGTAAAATTAAGACTTTTATGTTTACTTTAGGTCTATTAAAGATGCTAAATAGCCAACAATTTAATTAATTAAACAATAAACTGCTGATCTTTGCATCCCTCAAATCCATCAGCTAATAAAGAGTCTTTGCTGCAAACAATCAGGTCTGTTAGGGAGATAAATATATAGCAAGAAATCAGCAGGTTATAAAATGACCCTTCGTAACGTTTAACCGGCTCTGAACCAAACTCAAACATGTTGGCAGATTGCTGTGAAAGTTTACCGTGAAGACACGCCTGCATGAATGTAAATACTGAGGGTGCAAACCACAAGCAGGAATCATGTTTGCGAAAAAGGACCTTCAGAAAGTAAAAAGATGTTGGAAACATAATGATTATACGGTTAAAACAATATGTTTTACATCCAGGTTACTTTGTCCTGCACTCAATACATAAAAAAGGAACTATGGTGGAGCGTTTAGCTCACCTGACAGTAGCCCACAGCCGGGTTGTGGTGTCCGTAGGCCAGCAGCACATTGAACAGATCCTTCTGCAGGCCCTGCTCTGCTCGGCTCTTGAAGAGGATGTTGTCGGGAAACGTGCGGTGCAAGTCTGCGAACAAGGCAGAATTTAGATTTAGTGTTAGATGTGAGCTGCAAAAGGTGATGACTGACTGATTTGTTGTTTTAAATGATCCTCTCAAGTGGACAGAGTAGTACGGATGCACCTGTGTTAATGGTCTCCTGCAGCTTGGCGTTATGCTCCATCGTTAATAAAGACTTGTAATAACCCGGCTTGCTCTCCATTTGTTCCTGAGCGCCGCTTGCTGCCATCCAGATCCTGGCTCGGTGCTCGTTGGGCACACCTTTACGCACAAATCTTTTAACTGGAAGGTTAAACAACAAGCGTAAAGGGACCACAGTGACTTGGAGTAGCATTCAATTGCTTCAAACTATTCCTGTTACTGTTGTATCTCAACCATGAATCTCAATTTAATTTATTAGGATTTTATTTGACAGACTAAAACACAGAACTGGGTCACATTATCTGAAAAGTGTGTAATGTAGTGTAATTTACTCTCAATATAAATGCCAGCGGTAATGAATGAATGAATAGTGAAGACCAGGAAACAGAACACAAGTCAGAGATAAAGACAGAGAGGTTTAAAGCTGTTTAGCAGATTCTAAACTAATAAAAAAAAACACCTTTAACCTCTGAGATAAAAACTAAAAGAATAATAAACAGTACAGCACAGCTTTGATATTACCAAGACATGGCCGGCCATCTAAACGGATCAGAAGAAGCACTTTTAACAGAGAAGCAACCAGGCGGCCCACAATTACTCTGTAGAAGTTGGAGGTAAGCAAATCGTTTGACACGATAATCATTAAGACTGAACTCCATAAATCTGTCCTTTTATTGTAGAATGGGAGCATCCTGGACTAAAACCTGAGAGCTAACCTTCCTACAGTTCAATGACCCTAAACCTGCAACCAGAGCTACAACCGGATGGTTTGGATGAAAGCGTGTTGATGTGTGAGAACGGCCCAGTCAAAGTATTGGGGACTAAATGAAAAAGCGCATTGGATTTGTATGTGTATGTCTTACTTCATGTTTAGGTTGGTCTATCAACTAAAACCCCAATTAGGTATGAACGATGTGGCTGTTTCTTGATACAATGTAAAGGTTTAGGCGAGATGGAAACTTGTAACCCATTACCACAAATCCCCCAAAAAACAAAAAAAAACAGCGTTTGAATTGATCTTCGTACCCGTCAGGTTCTTCTCCATGTTAGGTCTGTTTTGCAGGAGCTTGGACCACCTCATTGATCTTCTGTTTAGGACAGCCAGATACTCATTCATCATCTCCTTGTAGGAGTCGAAATCCTGGTTCCTTTCAAAGCCGTAGGGGTCGATCCTGAAGGGGGCAAACATAGTTCTTTTCACTTAAATTCACGAAGCTCGTAGAAAAATGAAACAAATTAAAGCCAAATCGATGACCTCCCCACCCTCCTGTCTCTTCCTGCTGTACGGCTGACTCTCTAGCTGCCTCCACTGGGTTGGGTTGCTGCAGCCCGGTGATCAAATGCCCCGGCTGAGTGCTTAGTGTCAAATTACATCCGAGTGGAATCAGGGGCTAAACTTCAAGCCTGTAAAAACTGTCTGCGTTCTTCTGTAAACACCTTACTTTCAGCTGCTTTTGGTTTGGCCTTTTGAATCTACAGAGAACAACAAATATGTCCTGATCCGAAGAGGATGAAGCTGATGCAAATACTGTGTAAGGTCACCCAGGAGGAAGCAACATGCATTTGGACTTTCCCTGCTGTAATAATAAGAATATATATATATAAAAAAAAAAAACTTTTACCTTTGGCTGTCTATCTGAGTTGCATCTCCTTTTGTTTCTCTGTCCATCGTTAGACATGAGCTGTCGGCCCCAGTCGTCCGCTGCACCTGCAAAACAACCTGCAGCACGAAGATTACTTCATCCCCAACGCCCAGAGAGCAACAGGGTAAATAACAAAGCAGCCGGAGTTTTCGGCGGCTCACCTTACGTCGCCCTCTGAGAGGAGGGGCCGTGCCACACAGGTGACATCCACAGGTGTTTGCTTTATTTGCACACAAAACAAATGGAGGAAGAGACGCTCGAATGGATGCTCTCACGTGCTACTGCCTGATGATTTCATGTGAATGAAGAAACTTAGGTTTTGAAATCTCTTCTGATGATAAAATAATTCAATTCCAGATATGTTTGTGGAAAGAAATCCCAGAATCAATCCGTGTATAATACCAAATTTTGTTACTTTGTACAATTTAACCATCAGTTGAAATACAAACAAAATTCAGACCAAATAGATATTAAAGGGAAGTAGCATACCTTTAAGCCTCATACTGCTTGTAATACAGTATATTTATTATTAAAGTATGATAATAGTTTTATTTAGAATGATAATCTACACTAATTGTATTGCATTTGCTTCAAAAATTATACAACAACCAAAGCATCTGATGTTTTTTGGCAAAATTATAAAATGATTCGGTGTTTCCGAGGGATTAATTACACAAGCAGAGTTTATTAAGTTATATAAAATGTAGGATTTTGTCTTACCTCAATGGCTTCTGGGGTCTTAAAATAAGCAAACAGCATGTTTATTCAATCCAGCTCGGTCTCAGGACCACCTGAGGAGCTTGGTTGGCTACATCAGGTATGATTTAGACAGAAGACCTTAAATGCTTGGACTGTTGCTAGAAATGCTTAGCTGGAAATCTGCAGGCTGTCAATGACAAGATAGATTCTATCTATTACATAAATTAGTCCTGATCCCCAGAGAAATCTCAAAGCCCACCAAGGCTTGGTTTTAGGAGGAATCATAGAAAGACTTGGATGCTCCGCAATGCATAAACCCAAGATTATTGAACTGAACTGATTAAAACAAATTGGTCAAAGGCCAATAAAATTGTTCTTGCTGGTGTTTAGTTTTTTTTTTCTTTCTATTGTTCTGAATCATCTGCCCTCAGTAAAGCATATTTGATGTTTATCTTCAAATTGAAGCCATTTTTTGGGATGAGTGGACCTGACATAAAAGGTGAGGACTTATATTTAGACTCGTATATTTTTAAACTCAAACTCCCCAATAAAAAATAAAAACCCTCAATTGTTTGAAAAAAACTCCATCTTGAGTTTTCTGTCAACAATACTGGCATTGATAAATCTCTTGAGATAAAGATCAACAGCCCCTTCACTCACCACTAATTTCAACAATTTGTCCGCCAGCAACAGCAGGAAGAATACATCAATGAATCTTCTGCACTGCTATTCATTGTCATATACTGTATGTTGGCATATCTGCAGTGTGTTTCACATGATTTTTTATAAGAAGGGTGTTTAACATTGATTTTCCTCCCTCATTGCAAGAGTTTGTGCAGTCACTAACTAGACAAATCAATGTTTTTGTTAGTAACAAAATTTTTAACAAAAATGTGTTTCTAGTAGATGTAGTAGAGTAATAGAAAACAAACAGACATGATTTGATGCTGCTGTCGACTTTGTGTACTTACAGAAATCTGAAGTTAAATCATTAAGATCTTTAACTTATTAAACAAACATACATGATTGAAGATTATAGAGCATTTATCTCTAACAATCATGGCCAACGAAAATTTATCATGTAAACAAACTGAAGAACTCAGGCACTGATCAGATTCAGTAACTAAAAAGGAGTAACAACTGTAACAATTGACAGTAGGGCCAAGAAACTGCCAAGAAGCCTCGGAAAGTAAGATTGTGGTAAAAAATTGAAATTGAAAAAATAAAAAAAACGACGTGCTAAAGAGGTCATAGTTCAAGAATAAACACATTAAAGGGTTTACATGAATATAGTCCAGCATTTTATTTAGTGAGCAACATTTTGGGTCTGTGGTTATCGAATACTTTGTCAAATAATCCCTCAATGTTGTATTAAAGTCACAAAAGACTATTAAGCATGGTGACCCATGTTTTTTTGTTGATCGGGGGTCAATTATATACCGTTGCAAATAAAGGATCATTGGTCTGTTTTTAAAACAGCAATTTGTCTAAAAAGTGTTGCCATAAAGAAAACGCTCTTAAAATGGGTGCGTCAACAAGGCAATGACATCAGACACACGGATTTGAATGTATGGAAATGCCAGCTATTACAAGGAGTTTTGGCTTTACCTCCTGTTTTAAACACACAGCTAGCTTTTTAAACCACGACCACATACGGTGTCCGAAATGGGAAAGAAAGTTGTAAAAGTTTGAGGCTTCTTTATAAAGACAGACTCTTCTGTCCTTTCCTGGCAATATTGGGTGTGTATTACAGCACTCTGTACACCGTCCATGAGCGCCACCATGTGGTCAGAAATTCACATTCGCTGAATTAATCACAAAAAGCAGTCTGCTTTACTTTTGGTGCCACTTCAAGGATTGAGTGAAGAAATCTTCATAGGTGCAGACTAAGATTCTGCATAGTATAGAATGAGATTAAGTTACATTGCTACATTTCACTGGCACAGATGTAAATTTGTGATATTATATGCCGCAGTTTTGTCTTTTTTTTGTTTAATGTCCATAAAAAGTAATGACAGGATTGGTTAGCTGATGGTCCCATTACAAATACAGTTGTGTCAGATATGTAGGTAACTAAACTACTAAAATAATATTAACTTAAAGCAGCACATCCTCACAAGCAACTGGAGCGCAACAAGGCAAATACACAATAAGTGTGACTGGAGGTTTTGTGCAAACAAGAATTCAATTTCAATTCAAAATGTGGTTTTTGAATCATGTAACATTTTGTGGATAACCACTAAAGTTAGAAATAATTTATTTTAACTATAAAATTAAAGCTGTGGTAAAATTATTTTAGTGTTTGCTTTCAAATGAAAGACTCAGGTTAGGTCAGTGATACTTTTATCAGCTCTATAATAAAGAAGGTGGCCAAAAACACAAGTTGTTTAAAAACAGCGTATATGATGTCATATTGCAGCTCAACAGTAAAAACATATGTAAAATTTATTAACATGTCCTCTGAAATCAGTACTAATTACTAGTTACAGCCCCGTAACAACCCCTAATAAGGCCAAAAAAAGCTGCTGCTAACTAAAATAAAATAATGAAATCCTGAATAAATTAACTGAAGGTGTAAAAGTCTAGTTTTCTTATTTTGAGTCAATGGTTTAACAAACAAATTAAGTAAGCAGTTTCTATAAGGTAATCATAGTTTCCAAATAAAATATAGTGCCCAATATACATTTTATTTAAGAATAAAGCATCACCCAGGTCTTATAAGGAAAAAAAAGACATAGGACAAGCAGCATCTTCATCAACACATCGAGAACAAATGAGCTCTAGTTTAAGACACATGGTCGTCTTCTACCGCGGATCAGTGGCACAAGGTGCCCCTCAAGTTTGGTTAATGAAACAGCTCATCTGGCTCATGGCAAATTAAAGATATAAAGGAAATTAAATACTTTTCACAACTGCATCAACATTACGTTGCTTTATGCTTCGCTGCACGGCTGTATTCTGGGACATTGCCATCATCAGTCTCATCAAACAAATAGGCTAAATACATCTAGGATTATGGGGGGAAAAAACTCATGCGTTACACTTCTCTCTCAGATGAGCGATATACTTATGCTACTAAAACGATGCATCAAAAACAACAGTCTGATGTTCACAACCTGCAGTAACACTTAAAACGAGATTGGGTGAAACAGGAAGTATCAGACAGGCATTTTACTCTTAAGGCGTACTCCGTTGTCCTGTCGTCGCCCTCTCAACGTCTGAAAACAAAAACAAAACGGCTTCTTGGTGCCAAAACGTACAGATTTATGCCATGCAATCTTACAGCTTCATCAATCCTTAAGTGTAAAGTTTAAAATTAGTTGTTTTTTTATTGTGACAAAATCATCTGAGGGGGTTTGCTGTTAAAAACAATTATGAAAAAAAATACTTGTTTTCTAAACCAATTCCTTTTTTTTTATACATTGGACAGATTTCACTACATTATATTTACAAGTAGGCATGGGCCGGTTTGAGATTCTCAGTTTTATTATATCGGAGTGAAAACGCTACAGTTTTAACACAAATTTAAGACAAAAGTTATAAGATTATCAACTTTTTTTTACAATTAAAACCACCTCCCCAGTCACTGCAGGTTTTTTTTACCAGATGTAGTTTTAAAACATCTTTTAGGTTGTCCACATTTTTTAGACTGACTTTCAGTAACCAAAACAGTTGAATTGGTACTTTTATGCAAGGATGAATTAAAATATACTTTCCTTTTTTTTAAACCCAACTGACCAGCAGTGCTCAGCAACAGATCTGAGAGGGACAGGGCCACTATTTGCTACCCGAACTATTGCAACACAGTCAGGGTAGTATTTTTACGTCAGCATGAAGCATGAAAAAAAGATTTAAACGTTACCCTTTCTGTTTTGTTAATCGGTTTTAAAACCTAATCGAACCTCACTGTGCCGCGATGACGCTAACCGACCCATGCCTACGTACAACCTCTCAGAACTAATTATTCAGACGAATGAGATAATTATCAGCGATCTAAATCAAAGAACCGCCTTTGCTTTAGTGAAACTTTATTTCTGAAACCAGCCCGATGGCGACGTAAAATGATTTTAGAACATGCTTTCGATGAGCTCACAACTCCATGACTGGACGTCCACCGAACACGTAAACCAACAGCATTATTATCCACAATATCGAGGCATCCCCGTCTTTAGAGATCTGAGCATTTACTGTACATAAAACAATCATCTTTTTGCATTTATAAACTGAACATAATTATATTACTATTCGTCTTCTTATAGCTCTCTCTGTCCTCTGTCCCATTAGATACAGTATGTACAGTTGAAAAACTGCAACGGTTCCGCTGGTGCTGGTGTAGCGAGCACTCTGTCCCAAAGCCGGAGTTGAGACGTGGGATGTACAGCGCAGTCACACGGAGCTTCTCATACCAAAAACAAAAGATGACCTGGAAGAATCCTAACGCGCACACAGCTCTCTTCTGTCCTGTCCCGTTTCAAGAGCGCACAGTTGGTGGACCTCATCTGGGTGCTGTGTCTTCGTTGGCCCACCGGTGAGGCTGTAGCGCTCCTCCTGGGAGCAGAGCGGAGCGCCCTCCAGGACGCTGAGAAACCGACAATGTCCGTACGAGGCCTCCGTCTCAAGGAGACGGAAGTCGTGGCCGGTTATTCTCAACTCAGCTCCCTGAAAGACGGTTTTAAGTGCTTCTGTTTTTCTCGCTGAAGTCTACAGCCACTTTACTTTTCTTTTTGTTCTTTTTCTTTTTTTTTTTTTTACACAAGTCTTAAAAAAAACTATGATGTCGCTGTAAAAGAAACAATGTTCTGGCATTGCAGAGGCGGGATTTGGATTTAGAGAGTCTTGCGTTTGGATCCCGTAACAACCGGTCGAGCGAACTCCACGAAATCGTCTATAAGGACCGGCCATGCACCTTCGGAGAGAACAAA
Source organism: Orestias chungarensis (assembly GCA_032876305.1). Taxonomy (NCBI): domain Eukaryota; kingdom Metazoa; phylum Chordata; class Actinopteri; order Cyprinodontiformes; family Cyprinodontidae; genus Orestias; species Orestias chungarensis. The sequence continues at coordinate 477,100 of JAVLVB010000239.1, read as the reverse complement.
AAGTCCTTATTAATTAAAAAGCGAGGGAACGGGCAGATGAAGAGCTTTGTGAATTTTGTGCTGCGGACTCACCTTCCTCGTCGTAGTTGGACATGTCATCCGCAATCATGTTACCAAAGTCCAACAATAGGTTCCACGTGTCTTTAGGGATGGACCGTTTATGATGTTCCTGTAACGGACAGCTGCTGATGAAAACACAGCTGAACAGATCTTTAAGACAAACATTTCTTCATATCGGCACTGAGCCCATTTCTTTGAGCTGTGAAAGATCATCTTTGTTGTTTCCTGTTCTGGTAGTACATTTAAAGAGAACGAAGATTTTTCTTTTGTACATCCAAGTGTCATATAAACATATAAAACCTCTTTATTTCTGTTAGAGAATTGAATTTTAGGTATCAGCAACTGATTTCAGACTTTCAGTCATGATAATTTCACTTCTTTAATTCCCTTTTTTTTAACCAGCAGTGCAATGAAGACACTGACTGAGTAAGATAAAAAAAAAACTTCCTGTTTAATAACATCAAATAAAGGCAGCTTCTATTTGAACTGATATCTATATATCTACTAGCCTAGATCTAATTATTGGCATTTTCAAAAATGCTGACTAAGCAATGATCACCAAACATATTACAGACAAAAACAGCTTGGTACCTAAAAATTAGCTAATATTTTTTTTGTAGTCCAAGCAGTTCTTTTTATTATGCATACTGTGTACAGCGACATTGTGATCACAACAAGTAGCAATCTTTTGTGCTAACCTGAAGGTTTGTATTGCAGGTCTGAAGATGAAAACTGGGATTCCATTTTTAGCATTGAAGTGAATCTAGTTACACAATCAAATCAACGAGGACTTTATAGAAGTTAAAAGGGGTCACCCAAAATGGTCCAAACATAAGACAAGCACACCTTTTATTTTATTTCCTTCAGCTTTGTTTTTCAGTTGAACTGCGATGGAAATGTACTTATATTTACAATAAGCTTTACAATTATTTACCATGCTATAATTTTAACAGGCCTGTGCATAAACTTCTAAAAGCCACTGCATTATTAAACGCTTGCAGACTGTAAATACATATCTGCGCATCCTAGCTGTCGTTGTTGAATATTTTTTACAGCAATGAAGAGTCACAACTGTGTTTGATCTGAAGCGCAATCCTGAAATTTCTGACTCTAAAGATTTGATTCTGTCCTGTTTTTAAACATTCACGCCTCACATCAACTCAATTATCCCATTCAAAAAAACATGAAAGCTAGATATTTCAATGAGTTTACCTTATAAGGTATGAATTACCAGCATCGTTTTGACTCACCAAAAGAAATCTATTCCAAAGATCGAGGAACTTAAATCGTCCCGACAGGACCAGGTTCCAGTAGGCTACGGCCATCTCCAAATCTGCACACAGACAGAAGAACAGCTCAGATCCGAATCAGCCCGGGTTGTGACGACATCTGCCGGCGTTTGTGTCGCTTAACGTACCGAGACCTTTCTGACCAGGATTTTTGGCAAAGTTGAAGGTGAACTGGTAGAAGTCTTTGAACTTCCCACTGTCTTTTAACTCCTGCTCTAATCTTGGCAAGAGGGCTTTCAGTTTCTCTGGGCTGTCGCACCTAAAACGCAAACACATTGAACTGTGTCAAAATAATCGCACGTGGAGCCGGTCGTGACATGGCTGGATGCCGAGGACAGACTCGGACACGAGCTTTGAAAAATCAAAACACTGCAACTTTCTCATTGAGTCATCGCACGAAGACACAGAATACCCGAGCTGAGGGTGGCTCTATATTTAGCGCGCCTTCCCTCCCTTAAGAGCTGCAGCAGGAGAAACCACCGAGAGATGAAACTGCGAGGATATCAAAATCGGCAGCTGGCATTGACGCTCACCCCAGCTCTGTCATCCCATCCATGAACTCTTTCTTGGTGAACTCGCACTGCGTGGCTGCGTGAAACTTCCACGCGACGACCAGCACGGTGATGCTGGCCGGGTCCAGCGAGAGGTCGTCACAAAACTGCTGGATCCCATCAATGCCGATCTTATTTTCGTCCTGGGGATCTATTGGAAGAAGGAAGAGCCGAATCTCATTCTCACATTTTGCAAACAAGGCTGTTTAAAACATGGGGGGGGGATTATAAGGTGAAGCTTTCTTCATCAACCAGAGCATGTTTCACATCAATATGAAAGATATAGACGATTTGGAAACAAATAGAGATCTGATGTTTGGCTAACTGAGCCGAAACATTCGGCTGCAAGTCTTTCCCTGTGCGCTACTTATTTACGCTGCTGGTATGGAGATTTTTCTTTACAAGCTTATATTACATGGAAAGCATCTCTTAGCATCAATGCTGAAGTCTTGCAACAGGTCTGGATTTTAAATGGACCGTTTGAACACATGGATGTGCTTTGACCTATATCAACGCTGCAAAACATATCACGTTACAACTTTGCTTTCCAATAATACATTTGGCCGTCCGGGTGGCCTTTCAGTCTCTTTTATGCCTACAACTGATATAGATTTACATACCACAGACCGCACGAACCCTGAGACAAGAATGATGAAAAGAATATTGGCAATATAGAAATAATGAAAACAAAATATTACAAAGTTCGGTTTTGGTTTGTTTATTCCCTAAAATTGTAGATTTCATCTAAACAGATACACAGCAGCTCTCGCTGTATGTTTAGTCTTTTTTAGCCTCTAAGAGTTTTTGTTTTCTAAGGCCTGCCCTGTATTTAGCTTCATTCATGTTCTGATCAACTCCGACCCACTTTCTTATCTTTACAGAAGAAAGCATTTAACATGTTGACCAAAGAGATTCATTTTGGTCTCCTTTTGTAAAATGGACTTCTTCAGACTTTTCTATGTCCAGGCTTCTGTGGAGAGTAAATTTGTAGAGGCTCTTCCGCCTGCACTGCGGATATCTGCAGCTTATCTGCTGATATTATGGGAATCTTGGCGGGTTTTTTGAATGCCGGCCAGAAAGTTAAAACTTAAAACCAAAACCTTACTTTAAACTTCTCCCAAAAGTTTCCAGCACCTGCCTGCTGTGTTCCTTGGTCTTCATGATGCTATTTGTTCACTAATGTTCTCAAACAAACCTCTGAAGCCTTCACTGACCAGCTGTGGTTATACTGAGATTAACATTAATGACTAATTAGGCAAAAGGAAAGAGAGCTCCTTCCAAACAAACATTTTATAAAAACCAAGCAGAAATGTTCACATATACATATATATGTTTAAATACTTCTAAAGAGCTGCAGTGGTTATTCAACTCACCTTTGTAACGATTGTAGAGCTGTTCCAGCTTTTTCCGGTCCACCGAGGTTTTCATGGATTCCTTACAGTAAAGCTCTGGATTCTGAAAATAGTTGTCCGTCGCGACTTCTAGTTTCCAGTCATTTTGTGTGAGGCAGTACACGGCCGTCTTTTCCCCGGCCTGTGTGAAGGACATGAACTGCCGTACCTTGTCCCTCTGCGAAGACTTCAGCTTATGCTGCGCAGACACGGGACAGGAGCGGTCAAAAACGAGCGGCATCAACGAGGGCAACAACACGCGAACACAGAGAAGCACAGAAATGGAAACAAACAGATAGAGGTAAACATTAACAAGCATTCAGTGAGAACAGAAATCCCTCATATGTGGAAAAGGTTAGTCAGTAACACTGACAAACAGGCATTTAGCGGGATGATAATTATATGCCGTGGGCGTGCAACACAAGGTTTCCTGAGGAGGGATGTTGTGGATAGTAAGAGCACACGCTGTACCCCTAAGGGACCCACAGATAACGGCAGTCACAGAAGTAACATGAGGATGGAAACGAGATGCCATCGTAAGGAGCCAGAGGTGCAACAAGCCTGGAGTGTAACGCAAGCACTGGGCGAAAAATACAAAGAATAAGTAATTGAACTGAAACAGGCAGACTGAGATGCGCATAGGATTGTTGATCGGTTACACAAACATAATTGATATAGTATTCATTTATAGGAATCTAAGGCCAATTTTAAATCTGTAGGCTACAGTATTTATCGGAAAGTGCTGCCTCTCCTCCACCTGTTGCTGCGCCACGCTTGACAATTGGTTGGAAGCAGACGATTAGATTTTCTCATACAGAAAACAAACTTTTATTAGCAAAACATACTTCAAACTTACAGTTAGAAAGCTATTAACTAACAAGATGCTCTACATAATCGATCTTGATTGACAGTTTTTCTTTAAAACTTTTGTGTTGATATTAAGATATCCAGACGCTTTTACGCAGGGTTATGACAAATCTCATCTAAGCCCGGGTTGATGGTTGAGTCTGAACTGAAATACAGAATAAATCAGTTGTAGTGCTACTGCTCTTTAAAGTAATTCATCAAGGCAAACTATTAAACATAACATTTGTTTCCTATTGAGACCTGAAGGCTGGACACAAGTGTCAATTTGTAGAAACATCTGTAGGTTGCAAGGAGTTTTATCATGTCTTAATACAGACTAAACTCCTAACCTGTAGTTTAGGCAGCTGATGAACTCGAAGTGGGAAAACAAATCTGGAGCAGCTGCATCATCTGGACACTTCTCTGCAGAGAAGCGTTTCCTGGAAGCGACTAGAGGTTGGTTCAACGAGCTGCTACAGACCCTGCTGACATTTATTACTATTTCCTAGCATCACTTAACAAACAGACTGAGATATTCCCTCCATTTGCCCCTGAGACGAACCCGACTACGTCTAACATTGGGGTTAGCTTTGTCTGCGTCCCTGCTAATAACTTCCACTGGCTAATGCTAGCCGAGCTAGCTAGAATTGCATTGACAACAACCAAGGAGGAATATAGATGTATGGACAAAAGTACATTTCGTGAGAATGTGTCAGCGTTGTTGAGAAAAGGCTGAGGTGTAACACAAACCAGCCTGTCCGTGTTTGAGGTCCAGCGTGTTGACCTGCTTTATAGCCGAAGTTGCCCAAAAAAGGGGGGGGGGGGCGATGCTAACGATGCTAGCTGCTCTCTAAATATCAACTGACCTTCCCTGAAAACAGCAGCGAGAGAAAATAACACGCAAACAAACTGAGAACAGTAAGCCGCGACACGCCGTTCGCCTCGACATGATTCCCTCTGGTCCTGACAGATGAGCCATCGTGGCACAAAAAAGCCAGTGCCCGGGTTTGTGTTTATTTTGGTTACCTACCATTTTTACACCCGCTGTTTGACCAGTTTAGTAGCCCGTCTGCTGCTGCGTGTGCGCATGCGCGAAGGAAGTAGCCTGAGCAGAGAGCAGAGAGCTCTGCAGCTTCTGCTCTGCTGGTTACTTGATTTTACTTTATTTCAAAAGGGTCAAAAGAGGATTGTTTTTTTCTTCATATATGAGCTTCCTAAAAATGCGAAAAAAAAGATAGATAATCCATACAGGATGTTCTGATATTTTAAATGGATTATTAGGTTTAGCAGCTGGCTAAAAATAAAGTAAAAACTACATACTAAGCATCCAGCAGCCATGTTGATGTGTGGGTGTGGGTGAAAGGCCCCTAACATATATTATCGCATATATAATAATATAGTACTAAGGCTTGTGGGTCAATTGCATCGCCTCAATTAACTTTTTTGCTCCTAACTATATATATGTAAAGTTTCTAAAACTAGAATGAGACATTTTAATTATCATGCACTACTCCAGTTCCTAGTTTAAGTATGTGCCACAGACAAGCTGTTTACTTTTTATACTTTTCTTAAACATTTCCTTTTTGATCAATTTTAGACGTTTGAGTGCCTGAAGTCAAAATCTAATATCTCTGTAATAAGTTGTTGTAGATTTAGGCTGCTGGAGAACCCATTGATCCCTTATCTGTATTAGTTTTTTTTTTATATTAACAATGTTTTTTGCCTAGAACGGTTGTTCAATGAAGGTTGAACCCAACAGACAGGACAGGGAGGAAGTTGTGGAGACTTTTAAAGCATAGGTTGTTACATATGTCCCTATGGCAAAGTTTTTGTTATGTTATGTCTAAAAAAAATGTAAAGATTTTGAAACACCTCCAAACCTACAAAGATACGAGACACTACCTAAACATACAGGCCCGTCAAGGAGTGTATTATTCATAGCAGCGAAGATTCTCGTGATAACTCTGTAGGAACTGCAGAGAACAACAACTCATGTGGGACAATGTGAGGATAGGAACACTAGTATTTGGGCTGCCAATTTTTGAATGAAATCCATAAGATATAAATCTTTTTCAAAGAGAACTTTAAAGAAAACAACGATGAAATAGGGCACAGTTTTATAGAAAACTTGTAGACGCAATTTTGCCTCCAGCCATGTAGAGTACATGAAAAACCAGAGCTGCTGTGCTCAAGAAGTTTTTTTTTTGTTTTTTTTTCTGGTTTGAAATGATAAACGCATATTTAAAAATAAATAAATAAAAGAAAATTTTTATTTGCATTTTTTTTAATGCAAGATTGATTGTGGAAAATTATTTATGTGTTTCAGAGGCAGAAATGGGCAAATTCCCATGGTAAGATGTGCAGTATTGTTAGAGACCCCAAAACAATGGCTTTACAAAGTCTGGCTTTACAAAAATATTAGTCACAGGTGTTGCATGCAGAGCACACTTTTCTGATTTTTAAGTGTTATTTAACACTTAAGATATATTGTTTTTCTTCCACTTCAAATTATAACTGAGAGGAGGATTACTATAAAACATTTTAGTACACAAAATTCACATAAAATACATTAAGATTATTGTTTTTACAAAGAAAAGTGGTAAAAAAAAAAAAAAGGTCCTAATACTTTTACAAGACTGTATTTGCCATCAGGAGTTAATAAAATAACGAAAGACAAAGGAGTTGAAGTTGTTTTTTTTTTGTTTTATGGGTTTGCCATTTAATTAAGAATTCTAAACTTTATTGATCACCCATTAACACACTGTCAAATCATAGGATATAACCAGATGTTATAATGAGCCAACATGCATTATGACAGATACCAAGGTATTCAACCACCACTGCTCATGAAAAAGCCATATTTATTCCCCAAAACATTAGTTTATGGACTTTAGAAAGACTGTTTATGCCTAAAATATTACAATTAAATGCTTACAACATCGTAACTTTTGTGTTTCGTTTTAATACAAACCCAATTAACAATTTAAACACAGCCTTAAAATGAATCATGTAGCAATTATTATTGAAATCGTTGGATTTTTTTTACTCACCTAGGAGACATTTATCCATACCTAAGCCTGTTAAATTATAATTATTAATTTTTTTACAGAAAACAACTGTTTATCGTAACACTTATAATACAACATATTTGGGAATCACTCTTTCCTTACGTTGAGTATGTTCAAAACATGATGAAAAGACCATTATAGACTTCCTGGTTGGACCCAACACTGCTCTGCTCTATCAATGTCTAAAGCCCTAACCGGATTAGTTGTACTACTAGGCCTGTGACAAAAAAACTTTATCCGTTATTGACATTTAAAAAACCTTTACTGACAGACCTTTACTTCTATGTGATCAATTAAGCCTGAAGCCTGAAATAAAACTACAAAAACCCTCTTCTCCCACCGCTCTCCCTTTCCTTTTCCCTCCCTTTCAATTTTGTCTGTTAGTCTTCATGTTGGCACTTGGATAACAATGCCGATTGCCACAATGCCGGACAACATAAAGTAAAACAAACAACAAAAAACCCAATAAAGCCTCCAATAAAATCCCTATGTGGACAATTTTACCAATAAGAAGCTTTAAAAAAGTCCCATGCTCACTATACGATTGACAAATATGATAAATCCACATGTTGCTTCACTCTATCGAATGCATGTGTGTGACTATGTATTTTGTATGAGCTGACGTGATGGCGGTGATATATGTTTGTGTTTTTAAAGTTCTGCATTTCAGGACAGTGCTGAAAAACCGTTTTCAGTTTAGAGTCAGCAACAGTACTTTTTATTCTTTGCCTTTTTTCACAAATTTAAATACTCGTATATAAACAAATTACATTTGCAGTACAGGGCTGGCTGGCTTATACAAAACATGATGATCCTTATCAAGGTGTGCTTCACTACAGAAAAATAGCAAGTAATGATTTAAGTTATGGCAGTCCTATGTTCGGGACTGTGGTTTTTACAATAAAACAGAAGTAAAACAGAAAGAGCTTAGGTAACAAATTCACCTTGAAACCAAAAATAAATGTGGCTTTCAAAATGTTACTTTTCTATGCTTTGCTCACAGGTAAGTTTGAATATTTAAATGTATTTATGTGTAATCGAAGCAATATATCCACATTTAATAAAGAAGGAGAAAAATTCATTCTTTTCTGGGATTTAATTTTTTGCTGGCTGTGTTATATTAATCCCTAACTTTAGAAAGAAATATGACCAGTGAAATGTATTTAACAATGACAAGTATGTCTGCATGTTATCATGGGCAGAAAGTTACAGAGTATAGCTCATTTTACATCAGTGTAAAATTTCACTGAACTGAGCTGAAAGAGGACGCAGCTCAGTTTTATCTCATGCAAAAATGAATCCACCCTTGAAAAAGTGTTAATAACACACTACAGCTGTGCCACTGATACTGTATCTGTGGAGCTCAGCTTCCTTTTTTGCCATTGCTGTCAGGCATGTAAAACGTAACTCATGGATTGTGGTGGTACTTATATATAAATGGTTTTGAATTAAAGTCCATGCGTTAATTCCTGCTGTCTATAGACTATTTTATGAGTTTTGTTTGGATGCTGTATGTTGACACCAAGGATTTTTTTTAAATCTACATGTTTTGAGCTGATGAAACTTGATTTATTTGCCATAAGCAAGTAACAACCCCCAAGGGTCTAAGCACAGAGCCCTGAAGACACGCTTCATTAAACAAAAACACCATAGACAAAAGCCTCAAAACGTCATGCCATTCAAATAGCACAGCAGGATATAGAACAAGCGTTGTAGTAACAATAAACAATGCCAACATTTAAATGTTTCAAATATTGTTAGAAATATATTATATATGTAAAAAAATAAATAAATAAATAAAATAAAACAAAATGAAAAAAATAATACTACACAAAGGTGAACTGAAGTAAGATGTCTTGATCAGTTTTTCAAAAAAGATTATGTTGGAGTTAGTCTGTTGTTTGTTTAGAGAAAAAGTCTGAACAAATGTGATGGAGAACAAGGAACGAAGCTCTGACATCAGGGATGAAGTTGGGGGATAATAATTAAGTAAAGATTGAATGTTAAACATTACACACATCTTCAGACATGTTACCAAACTCTGCTACATCTAACATTGTAAAATAGACAAAAGCTGGTCAGAGTAGCTAGGAACAAGATAACGGTACTGAACATTCAGGGCAATTCTTATGGAAAACCTGTTACAGCCTGCGAAACAACTGGAACTGGGACAGAGGTTTACATTCAAGCAACACAATAGCCAGCACGCATCAGAGCCCCTATGGAATGGTTTAGTTGTTACATGAAAAATAATACAAGGTATGGAATGAAATAGCTCTGCAAAGAAATCCCTGTATATTTAGCTTTATAAATACACTGTAATCCTCTTTCACTCCTCCCTCACAGAGCTGCGATGTTGGATAACTTGTGCTCCATTTTCTAATTGAGGAGGTGCTCAATAGGGTTTAGATCTGGAGGCATGCTAGGCCAGTCTAACTACTTTACCCTGAGTTTCTTTAACAACTCAGAAGTCATATTGGAAGGTTTTTGTGGGGTTGTTATCATGTTGCAACACTTGTCTGTGATCAAGTTTTAGCAGGGATGAGATCATTTTCTACATCACTAGATGCTGCTACTGTACATGTTAGCATTTAAGGGTCCCTCAGTGAAATGTAGTTCAGCAGCCCCCAAACCATGACACCTCCACCATCATGCTTTTCTGTAGATAAGACATAATGGTCTTTGCACAAATCGGACATTTGTCAGTTAAGGCTGTGCTAACTGTACCTTTGTAGACAGCTGTTTAGACAGTAATGCTGTGTTGAGCTGTCTTTAATAGGTCACAAATAGACAGTATTACAAAAGTTATACTTATATAAAAATAATATCTATCTATCTATCTATCTATCTATCTATCTATCTATCTATCTATCTATCTATCTATCTATCTATCTATCTATCTATCTATCTATCTATCTATCTATCTATCTATCTATCTATCTATCTATCTATCTATCTTGTATATAAGTGTATGCAAGACAAGAAGTTCATTCTGTTAGGGTGTCTGCTGCAGACAAACACCTGCAGTAAAGTGCGGGAAAAAAAAGGATGTAGTTACACTCCCGTGCAGCAGGTGGCGCTTCGTGCATTTGTAACAACGGCTACGATCCACAAATCCCACGAGATGCAGCTTGTGGGCAAGGACTTCTTCACTGTTTTGCTTTCGTATCCTCCACGCTGACCAATCAGAGCCGTCTGAAGCGAGACACCGCCAAGATCAGATTGTGAGAGGCGCTGCTGAGAGCTGGGTTAAGCGACTGGGTGCATTCGCTAACTTGGGAAGAGCGCCGGTAAGACGAGTTACTGACTTCCCCGGCGATCCTCCACCCGCCGCGGTTCGGAGCTTGCGTAACTACGCGTAAACCGATTTTATGTTCACATTCACGCGTAAAGGCCGACACCGAGCGAGCAGCCTGAAACTTTCACGGATGACAGCTGGGAGTTAGCTTGTCCGCTAGCAGCTGGGCTAACAAAGCAGCGGAAATTGCAGTTTTGTCAACTGAGTTAGCAACGAGCTAAACTACCCAGCTGCTAACACACAGATAACTTATTTATCTGCTTTATTGCTTTAGGTTACTTTTTTTAACGTGTTTCTCTCATACATTGATAATGTTACGTTTCTGTTTGTTTAACGCTATAATAAAGTAAAAATATCACATTTATGCCATCAGGGAGTTTTCAACAATCCTGTGAAAAACACAAATGTATACAATGTTGAAGCCTTTTGCATTGTTTTGGTAGTTCGTCTAGTCATTACAAGGTTTATAGCCTTCCTCAATAAATTAAAACAAACGAATTGTGCTTTAAATGCCTTAATGAGCAGGTATATGTTTTAATGCAGTGTTTAAGGCCAGTTTGATCGATAAATCTTGTTTTTCTGGGAACTCTCACTCGGACGTGATAAACAGATTTAAAAAATCCCCTATTTAGAGGTGAATATATAAGCTGTCAATAATTATATATCCCTGGGAATTTCGCCTTTTTCGTTTGGAGTCATGCTTCATTCAGACTGAGGCCCCTGATTGCAGCCATATAAAAGCTTCCTGGTGAACCAACTTGATTCATTCACCATTTGTACATCTCAGTCGAACAGGGTGCATCAAAACTCCAGTTCAGTCACCCATTATTTCGTTATTCATAAGTGATAACACGGGTAATCGGTAGTAGGTTAGCACAGCTGCCTTTTCTGACCAATCCTGGCATCACTCGCTGAATTAGCGACTCCTAAAAGAGTTTTAATGCAAAACAAACCCCTGGAATAAACACCCTGATGTATCAGTGAACTGTTCATCCTCGATTTAGCATAAAAACGAGCTAAAAGCGTATCAACATTGCCTAGTTTGTTTCCTGTTTAGAAGGGATTTAGACCTCCTCTTCCTCCATTCTCAGACGCCAGCAGCAGCCGCCGGAGAGACAGCAGAGTTCACTCGTAAGATTCCCAGATCCACCTGGAAAACTCTGTTAAACGTGGTAAAAAGCCTGTTTAAACCCCCCACCCCCCGCCAGTGGCTTCTCATGTCTAGACGAGGCTGCGGTGTGATCTCAAGTTTGTTGTCGACTCGCCTCTAAAAGCGTGCAAGAAGCTAGCTGGTAGCAGGCTAGCTCGCTAAGCTAACTGTTAGCAGGGTCGGCTAGCCTAGCTAGCAGCAGTCAACAAAAGATTTGTGCGTTGCTGACAATGTTGGTGGTGAATGCTGCTGCCGTGGCGTGAAGCCACGCTGTCTGCGGTCGTGTCGGTCCCTCCACCGTGGGGAGGAGAAGCCACGTCGGTAGTTTAACCTTATTGCGGGGGGAAAAGTTGTTGTGTTTTTGTGACCTGTAGCAGAAGTTGGACGATGCATCTCCTCCGGACGTGCTCGGGTACCTTGAAGAAGGGCCTTGTGCACTTTTAGCCTGGGAAAAGTTCAGAGCATTTGGGGATGGGGAAACGGGCTCTCCTGCGTGCACACGGGTCTCGGACGCTCCCGTGGGGTCAGAGCTGGTCAGATGAGTCGCCTCTTCCGCGTGTTTGCCAATAAAAGGGAAGGGGAATATGGAGCTAACCATAAGGATGTAGTTAGCTTTCCGTAGTGTGCTCCCAGTCACCAATTGAACTGGGCCTTAGTAGTTCACAGACAAGTTCAGATGTTCTTCTAAAAACGTGCTTGCATGCTTCTGATGTGGGGTTATTTAATGAAATGTGTTATTGATCAGTGAAGCTAGAAGTGTTCTAATCAATGGATTCATTTTTCTTCTTTTCCTTTTCTCTCAAGGGGTCTGAATATTGAGTGACAGTAAAACATTATTTTATCCTGACAAAGAAGTCCTTTCGGTCCTTTGGGATCATGGCTAAAGATGTAAGTATATGTTTATCTTGATTGTAAAGTTAATTGTATATCCTGACGTATTTGATAGATCCACAATCTAAACTCTCAAATTATGTCACCTTTTAAGATTAAAATGTAGTTAGTTTCATTTACAAATGGTGCCAATCCATAATTCTTGAGTAAGATATCACACCGAGGCTCCAGATGTAGTTGGTGTGCGCCTGTGTTGTTGCCAGTCATGTTTTACACTAAAAGCTGAAGCTTACAGACCAGAAAATGTTCAGTACATAAATATACACAATCTCATAAATTTGAAAGAATTTATAAACACTTCATTACATAAATTTTAATAATTAAAACAATAATTGTAATATTAATTTAAATGTGCTCATCTTCGTCTGTTTTACTAATATTTTCATCATACATATTATATTCATTAAATGAATCAAGATTGAGACTCCAGACCCAACTAAACTTAATATATTAAATTAAATATTGTAACGACGAAACAACCATTTTTCTACCAGCATAGTATTTGAAATAAAATGTCTGAAACTATAAAGGTGAAATTATTATTTTTTAAGTGTAGTTTTTAAAGAGAGAAAAAAGACTCCACCTTTACTGTCTAAACTTTTCTTCATTTAGTTGAGTTAGGATAACCAAAAGTATTTCCATTTTCTGAGGTCTTGAGTGATGAGTTAATAACTTAATTTCTTAATTTAAAGGTGAAAATTGATGTATCCTTAAACAAACGTGTATTTCATGATTCAGATAGGCCCAGATAAGGATGTGATGGTAATTTAAGTTTCTGATAGGTTAGTTTAAAATATCACACATAAAATTAGGTTTAAGTTTAGTTTGCAAATGCAAGAACTTAAAATTTTGCAAAGTGTTACAAATAAAACTAATGTTTACATTTTTGACGGTATGTCATGACTCATTTGTGGAAAGATTGAAACCACATCTCAACATATCCAGACAGGAAGTTAGACCTTCATCTGAGAGTACTTGTCTTGACAGTGGACACAGATTCTTAACAACATTACAAAACTGTCTTCAGGACAACATTTTCAATGTTTTTGGCACAGTCGTCGCATTGCTCTGCCCCCAGTCATAAAACCTGACCAAATTACGGCCATTCAGTTTGGAGGAGCTGACCAAGATAACAAACAATGGCAAGAAGATTACGTGAGGATGCCGAAAATTTAATCCAATTTTAAATGCAATCCTATTCCACAATAGAATTTCAATAATTTTTGAAACTCAACATCAAAGCAAAAAGAGTTTTTTTAAATTTATTTAAATAATATGTAAATTTAAAACTACAAATTAAGGTGTTTATTAATTTTTTCTCCATGATTTGCAGAGGACAGAATCATCAAAACATCAAAGATGCAAAAGTTTGTAGAAACAACAAATAATATTGAGGCTTACCTAAAGGAATAGTTGCTAATATTATTGGACAATTAATGTTGCAACCTAAGGTTTCCAGTGGAGTCCCGCTTTTACTCCGTTCACGCTTTCATAATACATCTTTTTATTTATTTGTTTATTTTTTTGCAGGCTGGTTTGCTTGAAACAAACGCAGAGCTAAAAGTTTTCATCGATCAGAATCTGAGCCCCAGCAAAGGTAAACCCTAATTTTAGCTTAAAATTGATAAAAGCCTGTCTAACCCATTTTTTTATAGCAAGCATTCAGGTGAACGCCTTGTTGTTTGAAAGTGAACAACAGGGGGCAATGGAGATTCACTGCTGGTCTCCTCGTCTTATTGTCTTAGGTGTTCTGTCCTTGGTTACGGTCCAGCCCACAGCTGCCCCCAAACAGCTTCTACCCAAAACTCTCGGGCCGTCTAACGTCAACGTTGCTGCTCACATGCAGCATGTGCCACACATGGTGAGTTTGTGGGTAAAAAACAACAATATTTCATTGCTCAGTGGGCCCCAATGATAAAACAACTACTAAACTACATTTGTATGGTTCTAAAAATGACCTAAAATTAATATATACTTCTCCCTTCAGTTAATTTCATATAGCGTAAGCCCCCTTTTATCATTGTGAGGTGACCGCGGGCAGAGGGTAGGTGCAGGCGGTTGATCCTAAGCTTATCAACCCTACAGTCAGCAGGATTACACCAATCATCTCATTATGTTGAAACAATGTATACACAACGGAAATCAGCTTACATATCACCTTAGCAAAGGAATAGATCACCTATCCTCTGGAGCTTTCTTCATATTAATACCGGGGATGCTTTTGCTCACCAGAAGTCCAAAAATGTTTTCCCCAGAACGCTGATGTTGGATCGTTTAGATACAGTGTGTTAGTTTATACCTAAGCGCCACGTCGATTCAAACCTCGCATCCAACCACGTCAGTCTGATTTTAGCCTACCTGCATCTTGTCGTGAACCTCCCTTTGAATAGAAATGTGCTTTATAACGAGTCAGACTGTATCGTTGCAGAATAACTCACCTGATCACAATTAAAGATAACACGCCAACTAATGTTTTATCATGAATTATTAGTGAACTGATCAGTGCGTATTAGGACTGCAACTTAGTATTATTTTCGTATTCTATGGATCTGTAAAAGAGGAAATTTAGATGGCACAAAAAAACTTGCTGCTTTAGGATCCTGTTACTATAATAGTTCAATAATCAGAATAACAAAAATGTGATGGAAACATATTTAGCGTAAGGCTAATCTGCTGACATTGTTTTGAAGAAACCAATTGATAATTGAATAGCAGAAGGGTCTTTCATCTTAAAGGCATCTTCGTAGCTTTTTGATGAATCGCTGCTATAAGTATGTTCTTTCAGCAAATACATTTACATTTATTCATTTAGCGGACGCTTTTATCCAAAGCGACTTACAAAAAGAGGATTTAACATTGAACTATGACGCAATTTACCTGGAATATGCAATTACAGCATTAAGGTAAACACAGAAGGCCCAAGTACCATACACTGAGTGCTAACTAATTTCAGCAGGGGAAATAATAGACTATTTTAGAGCATTGTATTCTCCAGTTAAAAATTGTATTATTACTAAAATAGTTATAAATAAAGTTATATAAAATAGTTAAATAATTGATTCATCCCCATTAATGCAGTTAGCTGTTACACCCTCAAAGCTTACACTTATTATGCTAACATACACACTCATCGACTTATCATTTTCATGTTTTTCTGCTGCTATATTTAAAAGTATATATTTAATTGCATTATTTAATGTTTAAAGCCTAAACTACGGTTACATTTAGTCATTTCTATTTTAAATTATGTTAATGTAAAACATTTGATAAAGCTGTTCACTCATTAAACCCTGAATTAGTTTTTAAATGTCAGGTTGATGCTAACATTGTTTCACTGTTTTGACACCATTTAAATCCTGTTAAATAAAAGGCATACTTGAAGAGGGCTTAATTTTATGTTGCATACAATCACTGCCCGGTCAGATCCTCACCACCACTCCTTCTCCTGCAGGTGATTGGAACGCCACAGAGGCCGACGGTATCAAACACGATTTTGGTGAACAGTCCGCACACGCCCAGTTCCCAGTTCCTAACTCAGAGTCAGCCAACTGATGCCTCGCCCTGGTCTTCAGGGTACGTTCTTTAAGGGCTGAGTTTAAAATAAACTCTCTATTGTTGCAGAGCTTTGTGAAGCTTAAATCCGATATAAAGTGACTTGCAAACGTATTTGTGCCCCTTACATATTTATTACATTTTGTTAGATTTCATACCATCAAATCATGTGTTATTTTTTAATTTACTCCAAAGGCCAACACATAAGGCTTGTTTTTGTTTTAGTTCTGCTGGAATAGGACAAAAACAATGTTGGCTTTTGTTTGCATCGACCCCTCTTTGTTAATTGCTTGCAGAACTTCATTGAGTGGAGTAAAAGCTGCCCACCTTTTGGCTTGGCCTATCCAGAAACTTACATTCTGCTTTCTCTTCTTTGTAGAAAGCTCTAGCTTTGTTATATTGGATGGAAAACCTCTGTAAACAGCAATTACTAGCCTTGACTCAGATTCCTAATGTGATTTTAGATGCGCAAGTTTTCTTAAAACACAATCGGTGAGTCTCTGGTTTAAGAAAGATACCGTGCTGCTAAAAGCTCTTGACTGTGGAAGTGGTGCGTTCAAGGTCGATCTCATTTCTTTATCCTGAGAGTCTTTGGCAAACTTTAAACAGGATTTTTTTTATGCCTAGGTTTGTGGCACCCTTTCATTAAGGCAAAATTAATTCAATGTGTATCCAATTTCTTTGTTGTTTATAGCAATGTATTGGTGATTGAAAATTACAAAGAGCTCTGTTCAATCCAAAAACTGCAAACCTACCATAGCCTAGTATATTGTTCTTTTTTTAAGACACTACTTTAAATATCTCTGGAGTCTTATCTCAGTTTCCCGCTTTGTTCTTTTCCCGCTTTGTTCTTTATCATGCCGTTTATTCACCAACGTTCTCCAACAAACCTCTGAGACGTTCTCATGAAACCCGGACCTGTACTGATATTCAATTACACACTTGTTACCACCATTTAGCATAAAGCTAGAAGAACGTTTGCAATTACACTGACTGGGGCGACGTGTTTTGCTCACAGGAAGCGGGGTAAGAAAGGGGAGAAGAACGGAAAGGGCCTTAGACATTTCTCCATGAAAGTGTGCGAGAAGGTGCAGAAGAAAGGAGTCACCACCTACAACGAAGTGGCCGATGAACTTGTCGCAGAATTCAGCTCTTCAGACAACCACATGTCACCTAATGACTCAGTGAGTGTTGCAGGCTTTTCCTTCCCCCATATGAGACAGATGGAAAGTGTCTGTGGATTGTTTCCATTTTTTTTGGCGGGGTTACATTCAACAGATTATGTAAACCAAATGTTTTTATCCTATCCCTTTTTTTTCTTTCTTTTTTTTTACAGCATGTTTATGACCAGAAGAACATACGGCGGCGTGTTTACGATGCGCTCAACGTTCTCATGGCCATGAACATCATCTCCAAAGAGAAGAAGGAAATCAAGTGGATTGGCTTGCCCACCAACTCGGCACAGGAGTGCCAAAACCTGGAGGTGCGGTCGCAGAAGAGAGCTTTGCCACCTTGGGTGTCCTTCTGCATTATTTTGCTCAACTTACACGTCATAACTAATTAATTGAATTGCTCTTCAGGTGGAAAGACAAAGGAGACTGGAAAGGATCAAGCAGAAACAATCACAGCTACAGGAGCTCATACTGCAGGTGGATCCCCATACTAATACACTGGTGTAAAATAACATATTCTCCTTTTTTAACACTTAAATGAAGTAATCAAACCCTACTGGTTTAATTATAAATTTGCTTTAATTAGCAGATTTAAGTTCAGTGTAAGTTGTCACATATATCATCATCATTTCACTTATCATTTCGACACAAAGTAAAGCTTCAGATTAAGGAAAAGCAACACATCTCGCCATGTTCAAAAAGAAATTCAAGTAAGATTGAACCTGAAAAGGGTTTAGGCCTCAGTGAGAGCCATTATCCAGGGGATCCTTTCTAACTTCAGACGGTCTGCTGAAATGATTCAAGTACGTTTATGACGGATCACAGAGCTCATTAAAAAACATGAGATCTAAGAAATTAGATTTAAAAGTATTACAGATGCCATACCATAACATGTCTGGTGTCTTACTTTAGTCCATGTGTTGTCTTTTACAGCAAATAGCCTTTAAGAACCTCGTCAAGAGAAATAAAGAGACAGAGCAGCAAGCAAACAGACCCCCACCTCCAAACTCCATCATCCACCTTCCGTTTATCATCGTCAACACCAGCAAGAAGACGGTCATCGACTGCAGCATCTCCAACGACAAGTACGTGATTTCGGACTGTTTATGTTCAACTTGGGATAGGGTGGAAGAGAAATAACTCCGGTCTTCATTGGTTGTTTTGCTGCAGCCTTTGAACACGTCCCAAGTCCACACATCTTATGTTATACTCTTATGTCTATTATTAATGAAAATTGTCACAAAAAAATTCGACATCATACAAAGTTTAAACATGGAAAATTAATCTGAAACTTTTAGGGTTATTTTGGCCCATCTCCAACTGTATTGTAACTACATGCTGAATTACAAATTTGTCACAATTATTTTACGATTTAAAGTGTTTTAAGAAGTTCTGCAGAGTAAAAAAGGGGGAACAAGAGGAACAAACCAAATAAATTTATAGAAGTTGTACATTAGCTAAATAACCAAAGGAAAAGATATAAAAAAAGGCTGGATACATTACATTAGGATTTGATCTCAAAGCAAGAACATCAAGATTTATCGAGAATAAGTGGTAAATTACATCAAAATTACCCATTTATAAAATACAATTTTAGTGTGTTGATTTTAACCTACAATAACATTTTCATAAATCACATTTGTGTTTTTCATAGACCATAGAAAATAAGATTATACTCATTTTATGATTTCCTTATAAATTTCTTTAATAAGAAGAAGCAATTTGCTACTCTCTCTCTCTCTCTCACTCTCTCTCTCACTCTGTATCTGTTGTAGTGAACTTGACAAAAAACAATTGACAAAAGAGCAAAGTTTTGAAAGTTGAAAGTGTTAAGACAAAGTCCCTCTGTTTTATTTTGTGATCCAAACATTTGGCTTCGAACATCTGGGAAAATTCACTCCTAAAATGAGATGAACAGCATCATCGTTTACCCCGATCTCACATTAGATTTTAATTACAGCACCATGTCTTTCCATAATCAACCTCAAATATCACGCTTCACAGTGTCTGTCGCTCTGTTCCCCAACCCCAGGTTCGAGTATTTGTTCAACTTCGACAGCATGTTTGAGATCCATGACGACATCGAGGTGCTGAAACGTATGGGCATGGCCTGCGGTCTGGAGGTGGGGAATTGCTCTCCAGAGAATCTGAAAATCGCACGAAGCCTGGTGCCGAAAGCCCTGGAGCCTTATGTTATAGGTGAATATTTCACCATCCCTCTGAGAAGAGGTTGTTTTAAACAGTTGGACTAAATTTAGGTTTCTTTAAAAAGTTTGTACATGCATGGATGAATAAATCTATTTTTTTAATTATTATTATTTTCCCTGAAGAGATGGCAAAAGGCCCCATCAGTAATGTCTACATAACTGGAGTCTCCTCGGCCAACGGAGCCCGTTACACTGCAAGGTGAGGGGTCTGCTGCAGACTTTACACTTAGGCACTATTCCCACTTTATCCAATCTCGTCTTAACTTCCTCCTTCCCGTTTTTCGTAGCGACGGCTGCACCGACGGCACCATGGCGTCCAGCTCAAACGACTCTCACTACAGCGGGTCTCGCGTTGAGACCCCCGTTTCCTACATGGAGGACGATGAAGACGAGGACGAGTACGAGGAAAACGATGAAGACTAAACCTCCAGCAGCTCGCCTCTCCAACGAGCAGAGTCCTTCAAACCAGTCACCACGGGAATCTAACCCGCCCACCCCCCCTCTTTTTGTTTTTTTATTTTTTGTGTGTGCTTCTTGAACCCCTCCCCGTCCCCACCCCTGTTTCTCAAGCCTTTATCTCTGTCTGGCTTTCTCAGGGCTGTTGATGAATATTGAACAAGCAGAGGCGGCGTCTGCACCCATATCGCTCTGCTACCGAATCACGTGCACCACAGCTCTGGGGGAGGTGCGATCCAAGGGAACCGTGTTGTTTTTGTATTTTTTTTTTTTGGACTCTGTCACCTGAAGTCTTTGTATGTCTAACCCTTTTTTCAATAAGCCATCCCACTATAAAGAAAAAAAACCACACACTGCTGTTGGAGAATGTAAAACATATCTGTTTAAATAGTTACTCTATTATTATTATAATTTTTTACTTTATTTTGCTACGGCAGACGGACATTATGACCCAAATGTTCCCAAAGCGTTTGCGTTAACGTGCAGCGGTGTCGCCGGGACTCCCATCAGAACCGCATATCTGTTTCGTGTTCTCTGCACAATGATTCACAAGTTGTCCAATAAGTTGGGTTTGGCTTCCTCCTGTTTTGTAGGCAGCTGCTTTCTGATCCTGTTTGCTAGTTTTGTTTTTGTATATGTTTTTTTTTTTTTTCCTCGTTTGTTTTGTATTCTGGAGTTGAGAAAATTTTCACCCCTGCCCCTCTTAACGCCTCGGTAGTGTTTACAAACAAAGTGGCAGCATCGAGGTAAAGACTCATAACCCAGGCTCCTGATAGGTAAATAAGCTTTGTTTGTTAATTAAGTAAATAAATCCTACAAAGATTGTAGCTTATAGTACCCTTTTAGAGGCCAGTGGTTAAGATAGACCTTTTGGAAATGATTGATGTAACACAATGTGTGGTTGTATAGATCTTTATGTATTCCCTTCGAAGATCTCCCTTTTAAAACTGAGCAACACATGTACTGACTTCCAAATACCTTTTCTGTAATCTAATATAAGTTTGCAAATTAAAAATATAGATTGTTTTAATATGTTTGCATCAGCTGTTTTTTAAGTAAACCATGCTTTGTTGACGATGATGCACATGATTATTTTTTATTTATCCTCAAGGGCCCCGACTACAAACAAATCTCCAACTGGTTGTACAATTTTAACCAACTCGTGCCGACTACAGCCGACATTTTATTACATCTATTTTTGTGCTCTTTACATAATTTAATACCCACAAATTACAACTAAGGAGTCACAATTGGAATGAAATTGTAAATCTTGATAAGGAAGATGTTTATGTCTGTTCGATGTCGACAAGTCGCATTTCTTTCATAGTAGCTAAAAGCTCTGTCTCGCAAGCAAAACAGATCAGTTTAGGAATACAAAATTACTATTAAAAACATTTGAAGAGCTCAAAATGATCAAGATTGCATCTGAACTATTTGTAGAACCTGGCGTGGGTCCAGTCTGAACACTCAGAAGACAGAACATTTATTTTTAAGTTCATCACAAAAGATTGCATGG
Source organism: Orestias chungarensis (assembly GCA_032876305.1). NCBI lineage: Eukaryota > Metazoa > Chordata > Actinopteri > Cyprinodontiformes > Cyprinodontidae > Orestias > Orestias chungarensis. The sequence continues at coordinate 455,653 of JAVLVB010000239.1, read as the reverse complement.
AGAAATCGTTCACAATTTTAAGTTAAGCTAAGAGATCTAAAAAAAAAAAAAAAAAGGAGCAATGCCTGACCTCAATTAAAAGTTTTTGACTTCTGAGCTTATAAAGGTCTATAAAGCACTTTCTAATTGTTTGAGACCAGTGTAGTACGGTGAGAGCTGTGATCAACAAATGAAGAAATCCCAGTAGCAAGACGATCATTCCCAGGGATCGATACCTGACCAAGATTGAAGGTAAAATTGATGAGTCGTCCTAAAGGTCAGAAACAAACCTTGGACAACATCTGAAGAGCTGCAAGCCTCTGTTATCTGCTGTCGAGGTCATTGTTGGTAAATAAAATGAAAGAGTGAGGAAATCTAGCGTTCATATGATTAGAAGCTTGTCTGACATTTTATGATCCCTTATACTATTGATTGAACGTTGAGTGTCCTGTAACAGCTTTGGTAGGGTTAAGTTTCTGAAAAATTGTGTGGTGCGGTGATGGTAGGGTGACCAGCTGGTGCTGCTTGGCTCATGAATGACTTGCTCCTACTGGCGCTACCATAATTTTAGCTCACCAGCAGACAATCCTTTAAATTCAGGCACACTTTAGTTTTGACTCATGATAGTTATTCAAAAGCACACCATCTTAAAAAAACGATAAAATATTAATTTTAACACTAAAGTATTTAGAATGGTCTAGTCGAAGCACAGCTTAAAAACAAATTGAATTGTTTTAATTGTCATATTCTGCACAAGTGATTTAGCATCTATATATCAATGTTGATATTTCAGAATTGTATTGGCAATCAATAATTTAAAAAAGTCTATATCCAGTGATCTTTTCCTGTTATTGCAATCTTTTGAATCTACCAGTGGGAGGTCAACCCGAAAAGTTTAGTTCTCTCATATTTCTGAAGGGTCAACTGACCCGAAAAGCCTCCAGAACCACAATAAATAACAAGAGGATGTTATAAACTAGAATACAATGTTTATGTAAAATTATATATGAGATCTGATTCAGTTTTTTAGGATTGTTATGCAGCCTTGAAAAGTCTGTATTTTCTACTTTTTTTTTTGCTTTTGAAGTACAAATTGTCTGGAATAAAGAAAAATAATGGCAAAATTATGCTTTAGACTTTGAATTGTATTTATATAACTTAAATGTATATAATCTGAAAATGTGGATACAATGGAAAGTTAGATAATTTTGAAATGAAAACTATTTATACAGTATGTGCAGAAAGCGAATCTGGCTCTGAGCTTTGTTTCCTTCCTGCGATTCCAGCTCCTACATTTGAGATTAAAAAGGAATTGGCAAAAGCTGTTTTTACTGAATAAATGGATTTGAAAGGAAGTTTTTTATTCAATTAATGATAAATTCTGCCTCCGAAGGCATCAAATGTTTCTTTAATTTCTATTAGATGTGTGGAGGCAAAACCAGCAACTGCACTGGACGTACAAGACTAAAAATGTCACCAGGTCAAAGTTGTGCTAATAAAGGAACATTGAACAGCAGCGCTGGATTTTTTAATTAGAATTATCAAAGTTTATAAAGGTGGGCTAAAAACTGAGGGATACCACATGTTTTCGAACTTCTTTGTACAAAAATGTCTCACTTTGTTTTAAATTATCACATAAACACCTACCGCCTTTGCAACTCTCTATAAAAGATCATTGTACAGAAAACTTTTATGTATGTTCTGGCAATCATTTGCTGATAATTGTGATCATATTTTGCATTCATAATTTTTCCTCAAAGTAGGAACGTAATTAAAAAAGTGAAGTTGCATCCACTGTCTGGCCTTGGATAATTTAAGAGATTTTTCAAACCACAGGAAAATTACAGTATTCTGCTTATGAAGGACCAGTTGACTCTGGCGTACGATTGTCAAGTCGTACTGTTCCAGCAGGTACTCGCACACTTTGTCTGGGGCATTGGGGTGTTAATGGATTACTGAAAGGTGTTGACTCAAGTGTGTGTGTTCCTGTGTGTGTATGTGTGTAGCACAGTCCCTCAAAGTGTGCTGCAGTCGTCTTCGGTTGCATTTTGTCGCTCATGCTTTCCTCTACCGCTCTTCTGTCGCATTTTTTCCTCCTGTTTCCCCGTTCCGTCCGAATTTCTGGAGAGTACTTTGCAGCCCCTGTTCTTTCTTTGCAATGTCTTCCCTTTCCTTTGCCTAACGCTCACCTGCTGTCAACATGGATATCGGAGGACTGACCACCGTGGTAGCAAATTCTGCGTACATCAACGCACGCGGAAGCATTGATGGCTCCAACACTGCAGCGGCTCGGGACAAGAAGTTCCATGCTCGCCTCAAACTACCCCACATAACCATTTGTGAGGGCCTGAGGGACACCCTGGATTTGGCCTTTGACTCGGTCTGTGTAGAACAGCCGATTGGCAAGAGGCTATTTAGGGAGTTCTTGGACGCGAATAAAGAGTATCACGGCGCTTGCCGTTTGTGGAAAGACATCGAGGACTATGACCTGGCAGAGGACTCCGACCGAGGGAAGAAAGCTTCCAAGCTTGTCCAGAGGTACATGGACCAGTCTGCCAAACACTTCTGCCCGTACCTACCTGAGGACGTCATAGCTAAAGTAAAAGATAACCTGGAGGCTGTGGGGGATGACTTGTTCTCCGCATCACTGGCCACGACCCTACGATACCTACGAGAGGCCCCTTACACGTTCTTCCTGGAGAGCATGTACCTGAAGAGGTTCCTGCAATGGAAGTGGCTGGAAATGCAGCCTATGGATGCGGACTGGTTCCTGGACTTCCGCGTGCTGGGAAAAGGAGGGTTTGGAGAGGTGTCTGCCTGTCAGATGAAAGCCACCGGCAAACTTTACGCATGTAAGAAACTCAACAAGAAGAGGCTGAAGAAGAGGAAAGGCAATGAGGTAAAAGCCCCTAATGCTTAGATGCCACTGCAACTGTTTTGTAAGCACAAATATCTTTAGATTCTGTTGGGTAAAACTGTGCTTTATCTTCTTTGTGGATGTTAATGAGGCTTGTACAAAGACTGTGTGCATAAAGAAACCCTTTAGCATCAGTAAAAAAAAAACTAGTTTCCTGATATCAAGAAAAAATTACATTCTAATAAACAAGCCAAACTTTACACGTACTCGCTTTATTCCCATCATCGGATAGTGTATATGTAATGCTGATTGGCTCATCTGTGAAGCTCAATCAGGTGGTGTCATAACAGACAGTGAATTTCAACACACAAAAAAAACACCTTATTAGCACGCAAAATTTGAAATGCAAAGCTCCTGAAATTTTGCAGCCTACCAATTATTACATCTCAGTTGTTTCTAATGGCTGCTGTTTTCAAAAAACATTCAGAAACGATGACTGCGGTTTGATATAGTGTGATAAATAGTTCAGTATTTTGTCAGCAGTGCATCTAATAATGACAGAGTTAAACATCAGACTTTTTTCTTGGATTATACACAGGAAAAAGTGGAAGTTTATTGGTCCTGTACAGCTGAATACAGGATTTGTTTTACACGTCTACCCAGTTTTCTCACTTTTTTACACATCTTAATCAAATAGAAGACCTGTTAGTTGGCTTTTTTTTTGTTCCAAATGAATCTAAATAATAGGTATTTATTTGGCTTTATGTATTAGTAAAAGTCCTCTGTGCTGGCCAGGCTGCACAGGTGCTAATCATCTTTGTCTCTACCTTTGTCTCATTTGGCTTTGGCCTTCAGTATTAAAGAATGAGACAGGGATAGAGTGATTACTGGAGGCTTTACTCAAAAGCTCCTCTGAAGGGAACTCCTTGCACGGTTATATCTTGCCCTTGACTTGCCCGAGGTCATTTTGCAAAATGCACGTTTCACTTCCTCTTGTTTAACGTCACTTATGTCACTTCAAATATGTATATACATATATATATATACTTCATGTTGTTTTGTCTCTCTAGGGGGCAATGGTGGAGAAGAGAATTTTGGAGAAGGTCCACAGTCGCTTTATTGTTTCGTTGGCTTACGCCTTCCAGACAAAGGAGGAGCTTTGTCTGGTCATGACCATCATGAATGGAGGAGACCTCAAGTAAATTCACATTACAAAACACACAAAAGATTGTTTGTATCTTTTCATATCATATTTAATACTATCTTACATCATATTTATTTAAACAAAAACGGTGAGGATAACTGAAATGACAGGTTTAAAGTTCCTATGTGTGATGGAACATTTACACCAATGTCTCATGTAACATCGTGTTTTCTTTATCCTTCATTCATTCGTCATATTTTGCTCGGATAAAACATCCAAACAGCTGCAGATCTGAATACGAATTTGTTATCCAGATGAAGAATCTCAGAAACATTCGTGCTCAGCAGATGGGCAAAAGTTCAGAATGAGTTGATGCAAATGTGTCCCCAAAGGAATGCTTTATTAAGACAGAACAAGGCATCCATTTAAAAAAAAACGTAATCTTTTGCGGGGTTCCTCTAAAGCGCTGACCTCGTATCATCATTAAAAGTTAAATACAAGTTCAACATTATTTTTTTTAACGAAAAACGAATCGTTGTTTTTTAAGTTTATGTTCTTGTTTGAAATCTAACACACGAAACCTAAAAATTCCTAAGATCAATGTTTTTGATTTATAGACCATGCTGCAAATGTTTAGCAATATTCTTCGCATTTAAAAAGACAAAACTCTTGTGTGTTTGTTTCCGCTTAGGTACCATGTCTACCTGGTGGATGAGAACAACCCTGGTTTTGATGGACCCAGAGCTTGTTTCTACATAGCTCAGATCATTCAGGGTCTGGAGCACCTCCACCAGAAAAGAATCATCTACCGTGATCTAAAACCAGAGAATGTGCTGCTTGACAACGATGGTAGGTGCTTTTAGTGAAACCTGAGTGTTTGTTAAACTTTTTTTTTTGGTCTTCTATTTGGTTTGATTGTATAATCTGATTTGTTTAAACAGGTAATGTTCGTATATCTGACTTGGGTCTTGCTGTAGAGCTGAAAGAAGGTAAAACCATGACTAAAGGCTATGCTGGAACACCAGGTACGACTCATTTTACCTTGATATCTTCTCACAGAACATTTTCTTGTGTGTATTTCTCCTAATTGTTATTACTGCTGCTGCTCCACCTCCTCTTCCTTTTCTCTTCCCCTGCAATATATGTCTCTTTATGACTATCATGGCCTGTCTTTTTTGCTAATTGATCCAGATGAAAGTAAAATATTGTTAAATTAACAAAAGCAAGTATGCAGCAGGAAATTATCCCATATTTCACCTTTCACATAACAAATCTACCCTAACATGGTGGGACAACCAGACCCACCACTCTGTTTGCATAAGCCACCAGGACAGTATAGAAATGCAATAATAATTGGTTTAAAAAAAGCTTAATTTTCTCAAATTTTTCTTCCTCTTACAGGTTACATGGCTCCAGAGATGCTGAAAGGAGATAAATATGACACCTCTGTGGACTACTTTACTCTGGGAGTAACTCTGTACGAGTTCATTGCTGCCAAGAATCCGTTCAGAAACAGAGGAGAAAAGGTTTGTTTTGGTTTGGAGCTGCAGGTGTTGATTTGTTCAGAAATGCCGGAGTTCAGAGGGCAAGTCAGCTGATGAGATGTTGTTTGTCGACTGCCTAGGTTGAACGAGAAGAGATGAAGGACCGCATGCTGACTCGAGTGGTGACGTATCCGGATAATTTCAGTGAACACGCGAAGTCGCTGTGTGACGGGCTGCTGGCCAAAGAGGTTGGTCAGAGGATGGGGTTCAAGAACGAATGCTGCGATGAAATCCGAGCACACCCCTTTTTTAAAGACATTAACTGGAGAAAACTAAATGCAGGTAAAGAGCCTCGAATCTGTAAGAACCACAATTTAACTATATTTATTGTAGGACCGTCTGTGATAGTCCAACGTAAGCTATTACCTCATTATGATGTGTAAAAAAAAAAAAGAAAAGTACATATGCATATGTGTACATCATTTTCTCTGATATTTGTACTTAAAATACAATTAAGTTCCACTAATTGCCTTCAGAAGTGAATTATTGGGAAGTAGAGCCCCCGCAACATACCCACCATGAAACACGGTGGTGGCTGAATCATATTTTGGGGACACGTTTCCTCAGTTTGGAAAGAGAAGAAAGTAAAGTTGAAAGAGAGAAGAAGGAAAACCTGAAAGAGGCTTTCAGAAGGAAAAAGACACAAAGCACAACTTTTTTTGTAAAATAAGTCTTTATAATTTTCCTTCTACTTGCCAATTGTTGCTTTTAGTTTTTCTATCACATAAGATCCTTATAAAATTCATGTATGCTGGTGAATGGTTTGTGACAAAATATATATATTTTTCAATGTCAGTGTAAGCAGAGGTGGGTAAATAATCAATTACAGTAACGTGAGTCAAAGTTTTGGAAAAACAAAAAAAAATGTTATACTAGTTTTACTGCGCCATGTTTTTTTGGCTTCTACTTGAGTACTATTATTAGGAATTATCGCTACTCCTAATTGTTTAAAACTTCTGGATACTCCACCCACTGTATATAACTTCAATGAGACAAAAAAATGCATATTTTAACCAAATATGCTCGAGAAACAGACACAAACCCACAGCTTATGTCATTTCCAGTCTGCCTGGCCATTTGGAAATCAATTGAATAAACAACAAACACTAAACTGTGTTTTGTTACTTGAATCCTTAACATAAATACACTACGTTTTAGTTTGATGAGTTCTATATAAAAAAAATATAGATTTGCAAAGGTATTTCTGCAGCTTCATATTTGTTGTTTTGTAATTATGTTATTCATAGATGTGACATAACGTTATATTTTTTGTCTGATGAAATCATTGTAGAATACAGTCCTAATACAGCTGACCTGTTTTTAAGCAGTTACTCGAAACTGAGTAGCCTTTTTACAAATTAAATTTCTTTACTGTTGAGTTATTTCCAATTTAATTAAGTTAAAAAAAATAGTTAAATTGCTGCTACTCTCGAATACAAATTTTGCTACTTTTCTCCCCTCTGTCTATAAGGGCTGGTAAAGCTTTAACATATTTATTTTTCTCTACTCCTTAGGTATTCTTCCACCTCCTTTCGTCCCCGACCCTAAGGTAGTCTATGCCAAGGATCTGGATGACGTTGGTGCTTTCTCCTCGGTTAGGGGAGTTGCTTTGGAGGATACAGATAAGACATTTTTCGACGAGTTTGCCACAGGCAACATCCCCATCCCCTGGCAAGAGGAGATGATCGACATGGGCATTTATGGAGAGCTGAACCTCTGGGGGCCTGAAGGAACCATCCCAAACGATCTCCGCAGGGAGTCGATCCTAGAGCAACCAAAATCCTCAACCTGCTGCACATCATAAAGTCGTTGGAACACAAAATAAATGAACACAACAGTTTATAGACTTGTGTTTCTTTAGGAGATGCAACAAAAACTCCCCCAGGAAGGACTAAATTTTCTTCTGAACTTTCTGAATAGAAGTGGAAATTTTTCTACTGCTTTCCTTACTTGGAAACGTAAAGGTGAAGCTTGAACTACGCAAGGACTTAATTTAGTTAAAAACAAGTAATTCCAAACAATATTACTTTGTTTTGTATCTTTATGCTCTGATTTAATATGAGGCTTTTACATGTAAAACACTTTTAACATAGGATTTATAGATTCGGTTTTTAGTAGATGCCATTTTTAAGAACTAGTTTTTTCTTTTTTTTGTATAGGATTAAAAAACGTATTTTGTTCAATGCTACAATTCCCAAAACCTCAAACGATTAACGTTTTTTGTTTTTTAACGAAAATAATTCTTAAACCTTTATTTATTAATCAAATATGATCACTTATAATGAATGGAGCACTTTATTTGTGTCGGTATTTTCTGGGGTATATAGCATTGGGAGACAAATTAACAGCAAAGTGACTTATTTCTGAAAAAACATGTTCATCAGAAGTAGGAAATGTTTAAAAAGATTGAAATAAAAGAGTTTCTTCACATGAAAACGTGTGTCAGGAACTTTGCTTATTGCAATTGACTCCAGCCAAGGCATTCCATACAAGCATGTATCAAAACTAAAATTAGTTTTATAAATATTTCTCTTTTTTTACAAGCTTACATTGAAATTGTTTCATTTAGGTTTTTGTTTTTATGTTGTTTTTGTGTGATATTACTGCCAATTACACACCAAATTGGAAATGAAGCCAGCCAATCGTTTCCCTGTATTGATTTAAAAGAGAAACCTTAAATGTAGGGAGTTTTGTAACTTTAAATTTCCAGCTCCTTTATTCACTCTTTTGCTGTGGCTTTATATATCCACACATTCTCTCGCGGTAGCTCGGCAAGCAGTGTTGCATTAAAGCTGCTTTTAAACAACTCTGCGAACCTCAGGTCCGACTGGAATCGAACTTTGTTCGACCAGATTATGGTTGTCCTGCTCCCTGGTCTGCAGAAGTGAAGCATAGTGTTCAGCAGTTCCTGAAGAAGGTCGTGGTGATACACCACATCAGCTGCAAGCACGTAGTCGTAGTGGTAGGACGGAAAGGGGAAGTCTCGCTCAAGGTCCTGACCCCAGGAGAGGGCGGCCACCTGAGAGATGTAGCGAGAATGGCCTCTGGTGTTTCGCCGAAGGTTGAAGGAGAGATTGGGTAAAATGTCAGGTAGATCAGTGGCCGTCACCCAAGCACCTGTGCAAGACAAGAGAGATCTTTTACAAATTTATTTAAAAGCCAAAAAAACCCAACAAAACCAACATGTTTCTATGCTGATGTTTTTCAGTTTTCCAAGATTGGGCTCTGGAGATAGGTTCCAGTAGGTTTGGCTCAGCTGGTGGGAAACACTTTTTATAAGATAGCATGGAAATGTAATCCCTCCATGGGGTGTTGGTCTTCATCTGAGTCTCTTCATAATAAGAGAGCATCCAGAATGCATTTTTGTATTTTCCGCCATTATCCATGTCTCATGACTTTAGGTGGGGTTTGTTTTTAAAACAATAAACTGCTGTTGCATCTTAATGACCCCAGAGGAGGCCCTAACTTGTCTATCATCTGCTCTTATCACTACTCCAGAACCCGACACCAAGATACCTTACTTCTTCACTTAACAAAAAGATAAAGACATGCCTAAAAGGAGCAATTCCACTTGTTCAAATTAAGAACAAGAACATTAGAGACTTACAGACGATAGCTTTGTCCCCATTTACTTAAAACTTGGCACTTAATCGCACCATATTTCATTGTGCAGGTTGTGGCTTTAACATTAATACAAGATCAATCAACCACTAACAAAACCTGACACTGCAATAATACAGTGCATGAATACTCAAATAGTTGGAGACAAAGAGCCTCCCTGTGGCGTCCAACCCACACTAAGAAATAGCCCAAATCTCCTTGTGCTCCTACAGCTCATCCCATGAAATAACACAAGGAACATGAGAGCGGGGCTACTGCAAATCAACAATATACGTATATCCACCGGACAACCAAATTTCTTTTTACGATCTCAAACATTGTCATGTTAAAGATCTGGTCACTTTTTAACGGGCGGCACTCTCACTTCAATCTGATATGAGGTTTATTTAATTGGTCAGAGCATCTTTCTGTGAGTGGTGGAGACATTCAGTCTCTGCTGGTATCACACATTTACATGAAACATTGCCTTCTCCAGAAGATGTTTCCCTCTCAACACTGAGAATAATGATAAATAATATTAAAACCATTTCAGTAGTGCTTTTTTTTTTTACTAAACGAAAAATAACTTTTAATGTCTCTTTAGGATTAACTATATTTTATAATTAACTATAGAAATGGGTGAATCTGACTAGGATAATTTCTATTACAAGCTATATAACATCTCTGCCTATTTTTTCACAACATTTTAAAATATGCTGTAATACCTATTATACTGAAATACATATTCAACTATGTAAACAAATGCTTACCCAACAAACTTGCCACTATGGAGAGCAAGCCAGTTCCAGCTCCAAGTTCTAGCACCGCTTTGTCCATCAAGTTCATTTGTTGCCTGTTGCTCTCTAAGAACCGACTCAGAGATATTGCCTAAAAAGACACAAATTTCGTTCACATTTTCACTTTAACCAGCATTGTCAGTCCCTGATATTGGTCAGATGGGCATTTGCCCAGGAACCGTGGAAAAAACACAAACTTAACATAGGAAATATAACTAATCTTCACATGCAACATGTTTTTCATATATATTTTTTCACAAGCATTCAATGGAGGGTTTCTGTTGCCTTGCTGCTGAAAATACAGTGAATATTTTTGGGTTTGAGTTGCATTTGGGAATTAGATTGTCTGCGTTTTACTGAATGATGGAGGAGCTTACGCCAGGCCAAATAAGAGCCCCGTATGAGTCTATGGACTCCTGGATGTTGATTTCATGACCAACAAAACAAAACGACTCCTTTCCCAGGGCGTAGTAAACACTCGGCTCCCAGACATTTCTTCTGTCCAGACCCTCTCTGGTCATCATGTCTTGCTCTGTCAAAGCGTAACCACAAGAACTCAGATATATTTATACATTAACATTGGTAAAGGTAAAAAAAAAAAAAGACATTTATCAGATTTTTTTTTACCCAGATCAGTTGTTTCTTCCTTGCTCTGTAGTTTCTCATCCTGATTCATTTTACCTTATCTTTGGTAGGACAGGTTTGCTGGATGATGATAACAATCCTTCCACAACTTCAGATTAGTGTTGAGAGATGAAAACTTCACTGATTAAAAAAACATCTTCTGACAAACATCCTAAAGAAGTCTCCTTTTAAAGTATAACACATTTACATATATGCAAACATGACAAGTAGTCCAACAAATTCAGCTCCATTCTAAAGTAAAACACACATTCTGTTCTCAAATACTGGAAAAGAAATGTGTTAATTGAAATGTACAGTTTTGGAAAATGTTAGACATACCTGCAGGGAGACGTAGCCTGGTTTTTTATTTATTGTTTCTCACCTTTGTGAGGTTGTGTTCATATCTTTATAGAGACAACGTCGTCCATTGTCTGTGTCCCGCCTCTGAGAGATCTATGCTTGTCAGAGTACAGAGACAGAGACCCCTCCCAGCTTATAACAGCAGATTGCGATGTATGATGCTTTATCCTCAACAATGCCAAACATGTCCAGTAGGATTTAGCACCTGAACATTTTTTAAAAGCTACCCCCCCCCCCCCCAAACCCAATGACCTTCT
>JAVLVB010000239.1:394751-442596 GCA_032876305.1 Orestias chungarensis | reverse complement strand
GTGTGTGTGTGTGTGTGTGTGTGTGTGTGTGTGTGTGTGTGTGTGTGTGTGTGTGTGTGTGTGTGTGTGTGTGTGTGTGTGTGTGTGTGTGTGTGTGCTGGGAATTCAACAATATATAGGTGGAGCACTCAGCAAAATATAACTGCAGGATAAAGACCTTAGGGTTTGTAATCCTCATATCTGTGTACAAAGGTCAGGAAAAGATTGCGTATGGGTCAGTGGAAAATGAATTGCACAGCAGCATGTAAGTCACAGCAGACTTATAGCTCTATTTGCAGCAGGGGAGTGTAAATATATCACTAAATAGGTGTTAATCCTCAGCAATTTTGAAAGGTGGGTTAGGACTCCAAAATGAAGTAATTTTATTATTATTATTAAATTGAGCATCTTAAAACTATTCGAAAGAAAATGCAGCTTGGGAACATGAAATACCTGAGTGCGTTATTGGTTGATAAGCTATTGGCTAGTGTTTGCAAAGCAGTCAATCCAACAGCACCAATAGTTTTCCGCGATAGCAGAAATAATGGCTTATGTGCAAAGATCTGATTTTTATTTTATTTTCGGTGTGAGATTTATGATGTTAGTGTCATGATCCTTGTTGGTTTTTGTTTGTTAGTATTTGCTAAATTATTGTTTCTAGTTATTTCCTCATTGTGATTAGATGTTTTCTCTTTTTTGTTTCTAGTTTGTCATTTGTTTTTATTGCCTTCCTCTGATGTCTAATATTTCAGTTTTCTTTTCCTTTACTATTATTATTATTATTATGGGTATTCTGTTTTCGTTCTCCCATTGCTTGCACTCCCTTCCTGTGTTGCTCCTCCGTGATCCCAGTTCATTTTGTGCCTTCTAACGCTGTCTGTTCCAGTTCTTTAGGTGATCCTAATGAGTTTGTTTCCCCTCTATATGCCACGTTCTGTCTGCTGCTCTGCTCTACCTCGCCATCCATACTCCATTGTGCTGTCATCAGAAGATCAGAAGAATCAGAAGTGTCTTGGAAGAACACTGGGATATCGGACCAAGACGATCCAACATGTTCAATATCCTGATTTAAAGTTGTAGTGGTCTTTATCACAATTAAATCATGTGGCAGGAAGAACTCATAAAATAATTTTTAGAGCCATCATGATAATCGAGGCGTCCTTAAAAGTCTCAGACGAGGAAGATCAGGTAAAAAAAAGAAGGCATTATTATCTTACCGTGTATACCCAGTATATTCTCTAAGGTGCTTGAAGAAAACAGATAAATGTAGGAGAAGTTTGAATTTGAGGTTAAGTGGTCACTAAAACAAAAAACAAAACAAAAAAATTGCTCTAACTTAGGGTGCTGCTAACATTACTCCCAAACTATGATATCGACTTGTGCCATTTACCACCAGGTAGCTCTAAAATTCACTTTTAACTTGGGCCGACTATGCCATGTCCCAAACGAGTTTGATCTCACCCAATCAGAGATATTTGATACAACTAAAGCAAAAAAAAAAGAGCAAACAAACAAAAAAACGAAACACAAAAAACAAAATCTTTCAGATAAGTTTAGGCAAGTTATATTAATTGACTGTATTATAAAAAACATGTCAGGGATACTTCATAAATTTAGCTAATGGCAACACCTGCAGCTGAGGATTGTGGTTTAGACCCTTTTCATCCTAAATCTGTACAATTATTTTTATATTTATACTTATTTGTATGATAATATTAGATGTTTGTATTTATATTCCTATGAAAAAAAGGTATTATTTAAGCTCTCACACCCACAGGTTTTTGTATTCAGGTGTTTCCAGATAGACCTGAAACTACTACTAAACTATACTCCTGAACTGGGCTTTGGTCACCACTGATTAAATGTTGTGGTAAGTAGTTTTGTGTCTTTTTCAAAGATGTTGGTGATATGCATATGTTGTCTACAACTATGGTTTCGTGGTTCTCTGTGGGAAGAAGACTTGTGGCACATTTTATTTTCTGCCATAATAGTCCCCTTGTGAAAGTAAAGCTGTACGGACTTCTCTTAATATGATTGCATTTTTGCTCTATGCAAAGTGCAGGGATTCACAATAATTACCAATGAAAAGATGGTTTCTTTTTTTTAAAGGATTTCTTTATTAAAAATAGTAACAACACAAAAATAATAATAAAAACAATTGTGTTCCATTTCTTTTACTGTGGATGCATGAGGTTTGGTCTGATTTTACATACAACAGCAAAACACCCCAACCAGGTGACACTAATAAATGAAATGTAGCTTAAATTTGATTGGAACATGGCAAGAATATGACATTACTACAGTATTCAAGAGCCCCACTCATTTAATCTGGTAGAAAAAGCTGAAAACAAACCTGATATCTTGTCTGAAGAAAAAAAAAAACAGCTAAAATCTTAATCTACACACTTGACTGAGAAATTATATTGTGTTTCTTTTTACTTAACAGATTTATTGTTTGATAATAATTGAAAACCCTCTAAAACAAACAGTCAGGTAAAAAAAGAACAGCTTGTAGATCATCCTCTGAGTTTATTGAGCAGGATAGGAACAAATGAAAGCTTGGGGTTCCCAACATGTGAAGTCATTAAACTTTCCATTACCTGAAAAATATAGATAGAAATATTATGTGTAAAAATAATTAACAATGTTAATATTTTATTGTAACTTAAAACATTTAAGTGCACAAAGACAAAGTTGTGATAATAATTGTCACGTAGCGATCAATGACTCGAGCAGAGGTGTAATTGCGGGAAAGAATAATTTATTGAGGGGAAGAATAATGAACAGAACATAAATCGAAGCAACGGCAAAGCGGAAACGGAACGAGGCGGAACTGGAACGTAAACAAAACAGAGAACTGATGCGAGACGCGGGGACTACAATTGTGAATAAATAAAACAATGGAAATAAACAAACCAGCATAAGACCACGGGAAGGGGAAATAAACCAACAGACGAAATAACAACAATAATAATAATAATCACAAGGGAGGAGATAAACTGAGACAGGAAACTGGGGAGAAAAGATGGGGGAGGATGCACTGGAAACCGGAGACTACAAGAAAAAAAAACCCAAAGTAAATACCAGGACGGAACCAGGGGAGAATAACAATGGAGAATAGCCGGGACAGAGAATACAGCGAGCAAGAGTTGAAAAGGCTTACTGGGAGACGTGGAGGAACAAGCTAGCGATGACGCAGAGAGACGAGGAGGGAAATCAGATGATCCAGTAAGTGAATGAATTAACCAGGCTTAAATACTGAGGAGCAGGAGGTGGAGTGGTGGAGATGATGATTGGAAAATTGCAAGCAGATGTGAGTGATAATGGCGAGAAAACACAGATAGAAGAGGGACAGAGCAGGGGAAACTAGAGATCACAGAATATAACAAAAACAAAGACTAAACCAAAATGGAAAACAATAACTAATGATAACAAAGTAACCCAAAGCAACTACAACAAATTAAACAGCAAACTAACAGGGAACAAAAACACATATCACACACACAGGGAGAAAGAGAGAGCAGACAGCTAGGGAGAAAACAAAAACTCAACCAAACTAGAAAATCACCTGAACAAAACAATAACTAAATATAAATAATGATAACAACAACAAAATAATAATGAACTGAACCAAACCAAAAACACGGATCATGACAATAATCATCATTTACTGGGCCTTGAAAACGTTTTGCGGTCTTAAAGATTTCTTCTGTTGTTGCTTTATTGACGTGTTTTAAATGTTATTAGACACTTTTAAAATCATGGTTTAACAAAGTGATAAGTTACTTTTACAAAAACACCAGGATGTCTTGATGACTTTTTTCTTGAAATTTATGAAATTATCATAAAAAAAAACACCTAGTTGTATTTGCTCAGGTTATCTTTGTCTGATATTAAAAGTTGCTTGATAAACTGAAACACTAAAGTGTGACGATAAAACAGAAACAGAAGAAAGATTGAAGCCTAAAAGGCTCCCCCTGATGATAAACCAGGTAAACTTCATAAATCACACAGAATACATTTTAGTGTTGGACTGAATAATAAACTATTTCGCACAGGATTAACAAATTAGCCATGTGGAAAATCTGTTATCATTGTTAGTTTATTTCCTTTCCACACACGTCTGCTATGCCTTCTGTCACCCACATTGATATGTGAAAAATCTGTACAATATGTGCTCAATTAAACAAGCAGCATGGCTTGTGACAATAAATCACATCTACACATCACTTCCTTATTTTTCTGCACTAAACTCACAACTCAACCACACAGCTTCACAGCTTATGGTAGTTTTAACCAAAGTGCTCTACAATGTCTGCAGATGTTTTTTTTAAAATGGATATATAAGTACAGTAAGAGCTGCTTCATTTCATAACACGTAATCTGCTTTTTAAACATTAAGCTAGCTTTCTCACATATGTTGCTCACACAAGCACATCAGGGCAGTTGATTAAATGATTATATGGGTGTCCTTGTGAATTACAGTGAATATGAAGAGGGTTATTCAGGGCACACAGGAGGCAGAGTAGTGTAGTTGGATTTTTTAAAATGTTTTTACTTTAACTTTCTGGTAAACTTTTAGAAACTTTTGATTTCTGGCAAATGATGGAACATTTTCAAAAGTTAATGGTTTGTTTAAAAGCAACACTAAAGAAGTTTCAGTTTTGGTTGATGTTGGCGGCCACTGTGGACAAAAGTGGTAGTGTAAGTCGACATAGATCACCCAAGTTATGAAAAATGTTATGGAGGTTGAAAAGTTACACAGTGTTGCTTTAAGGTTTTAAAAAACTTCACTTTCAGAGTTCAAAGATTACACTATCACATAGGTCCTCTCAAATTGTTCCGTATTGACTCATGACAAACCATCCATGCCTCTTATTTCATACTTGTTGGGGTTCAGTACTTATCTCCATCAATCATTGGGGAAGAGAAAGGGATTGGTTGTAAGCCCATCAAACGCCAACACAGAGACACACAGGCCAAACAACCATGCACACACTTACATCTTAGGACATTTAAGAGAGGTCAGTTACCCTAACAGAGATGATTTTGGACTGTAAAATATACATAAATATTTCCAACCTTAGCGTCCTCGAAAAATAGATTCATATTAAATATTATTCAAATTTCTACATAATATAATGCTTACCCATAATTTCTATACAATTCTCCACACCGGATGTGTTGTTTGGCTCGCCTGAGAGCCAGTCCTGATAGCTCCAACGGGATCCATCCAACCAGATAAAGCGGTAGCTCTGAAAAAGCAGCAAAACCAGAATTAGAACCCATCAGATCAGATCAACTGTTTGTAATTATAGCACTTGAAGAATAAATCATCGATATTTCTAACTGTGCTGTGCTGGCTCAAAGATTGAGCAAACAGTTTCCAACACTTTACGGCCTCCTGTTGGCTAAATCACTAAAAAACCTTTAAAGGACATGTTGACTTGAGCAGCATTCAGACTAAAAAAAACCTTCATAGGTTTATTTTATTTTTATTTTTTTAGACAGTTTTACCTTGCAGACAGACCTTAGGCCATGATTTGAAACACTAAAACTGTACATATGGTATTTAATTCAATTTTAAATAAATAGAATAAAAACTAGAAATAGAAATTATGAATAAAATAACGACTTTCAACTTACATAAACTATGCATAGCACATGTGCTACCATTCCACAATTAAATGATTAGTACATTTAACTTAATATAATTTCCCTGTATCAGAAAAACTTCCTAGTCTGTCAACATATTTTTATTGGCAATGACAATAAGGTGATTCTGGTCCTGATAATACACATTTTAGAATGTGATAGTCACGCATTCATCACTGAATACATTTTTATCTGGAAAAAAATAGTTATTCTAACTGCAATAATAATAATAATAATAATAATAATAATAATAATAATAATAATAATAATAATAATCAACAGTACTTAGGGCCTAATTTACCCTTGTGTTGACTCTGTGTTATTATTACACACATAACAAGTAAATTATTATTCCCTGATTAAGGGATACACACATCCAGTCGTCGTCCTCCAATCCAGGTGCGCGTATATCCTCCGCTTTGCTGCACAAGCCGCCTCAGCTCCTGATGGACATGTGGGCTTGTGATGGAGGCCAGGTGACCTCCTGAAAACTGTCCTTGGCAAAAGAACTAAAGGTAAACAAAAAAAACAAAAAACAGACATAAAAAAAGATGAAGGTTGGATGGTGTAAATATATTTTTGTAAAGAAGTCCAAAATCAAATTGATTTCAAAGGTAAAAGAGAACATATGATTACCTCGGCATCTTCATAATTCTTTGGTATTTTGAAGAACTGGTGACACTTCCCATCTAAAATAATGCTAGGACAATAGCGCTCCCCTGTGGAAGAAAAAAATTAAACATGCTTTTGATTTTCTAAACGGTGGCAGTTTAAAGAATGATTTCACATGTACATTTAACTTGAGTGGCTGCTAATGCCCTCTCCTACCATGTAAGATCAAATAGGCTGCTGTGTGAAACTACAAACATGTACTTTAAAAATATCTATTTGTTGTTGTACATGCTTTACAATATGACATTAAAGAGCTATTCTATTAAATAAAAATTTTTAGCTTTAAAAGGACATTTACTGCATCAATGCATTTACTTTTAAAACAAATGTTAAAAATTAAAACAGAAAGTAACTTTTTTTTTTTACACAACCTCTTTTATAACCCAAGAACTGAGTCAGAAATGAGCCCTTAGATATGTAAAGTATTTAAACTTAAAGAAATGAAACGTTACACTCCCAGCATCCTGTTTGAGGACTGGCGATCATTTGTAGGCTTTAACTTTAAAACAACGTTTTTTCTTCACTTGCCTCGCACGTGTGTTTCATCTCCCATCTTTATTGCAAAACCTTCAGCCTGCATGCCTTGCTCCTGTGAGAACTGATCTGGTGCTTCTTCGGCCCTCACATACATCTGCATCCCTTCCTCTTCCTCTGGAAGATAGTTTCCTGACAGTGGCATTGGCTGCTGCAGTTCCGGGTCCATTGGTTCCTCATCCAGAACCGTAACATCTGGATTCTCCTCCCCTGCTGCTTCTTGCTCATCTAATAGATTGTTTTTCTTTTTCTCCACAAAATCGTCTTCTTCTGCAACCATATCTTCCTCTTCTTCTTCTTCTTCTTCCTTCTCTGGCCATTGTGCAGCCGCAGCATTCTCTTCCTCAAGAGCCTCTCTTATACCCATTTCATCTTCTGACAGCTCTGGGTCGTCCACCTCCTCTTCAGGCTCATCACCATCTTCCTCTGGTTGTAACTCCATTTCTCCTTCAGCATCCCCATCATTTAACGCAAGCGCCTCTTCTGGTTCTAACTCCATTTCTCTTTCAGCATCCCCATCATTTAACGCAAGCGCCTCTTCTGGTTCTAGCTCCATGTGAACACCAGCTGCAGCCCTAACTTCTGATTGCACACTGAATCCAGGGTCTATTTTTTCTTCTTCTTCCTCCAACTCATATAGAGGCTGTCCGTCAACTTCTACTTTCACCTCAGATTGCACCGGAAAGTCAGGCTCCTCTATAACGTCTGACTCTTGAGACACTTCTCCTTCCACTGGTTCTTCTGGTGCTGAGTACGGCTCTGGGTGCAACTCTTCCTCCACAATTTGTGTGTTCACCTCCTGAACCTCATTGGGCCTCTCATTGGTCTCAGGTTCAGGTTTTACCTCCTGATGCTTTTTGGGGCTTGGTAAAACCTGGGGTCCAGGATGTTCCACAACAACATGACCCTGGACAGGTACCAGGTCACCAGCAACTGGGGAAGGTTTGTTTTCTTCTGCAACTGGAATTTGACCTGCTTGAAATGTAAATGTTGGCATCCCCAGAGCCACTGTAGAGAAAAAAATTATGCAAACAATTAAACAAACAGTAGGGGTTAGTAAACAGATTAATGATCTTTGGGAACAGGGCTGTAAAAACGCTAATGGAGCTCAACATTTATTTATTTATTTATTGTCATCTTACGTCCAAGTCAGTTCAGTTTATTTGTTTAGCACGTTTCAGCAGCAAGGCAGTTCAAAGTGAAAGGAGCAATTTATGTTGTCATCAACTCATCAAGATCAACAATTTAATTAATTAGTGATCTACAGTAGAGTGTAAACCTTAAACACGGAGGAGCATAAAAACTGAACGCTGTGTCTCCACGTTTGGTTCTGGTTCTGGGTATGCAGAGTAAGCTGGAATTAGAAGACCTGAGTGGTCTGGAGGGCGGATATGTTGTGGGTCTTTTGTTGGGATTTTGAATGAAAAACCATCATAAAAGGTGTTTACCACTGGGAAGTGAAGACGATATATGGGTACTATTTTATTTTTTATATATATATATATATATATATGGTATAGTGGCCTGACAGTGAAGATCAAAAATAAAATGCAGGTTATGCAGAACAACATAATCCGTTTTGTATTAGGTAAACCTTCTAGGTATCATGTCACTCCTAATGATTTTAAGAAAGTGGATTTTCTGCCTGTAAGGCTAAGGGTTAAAACAGTTAAAACTGAATCACATGTTCAACATTACCAATGGGATAGCCCCTAAATATTTGGGCTCCCAAATTGTAATGGTGCATATTCAACATGCCCATGAAACAAGAGCAAGTGTCCGCTCCTGTAAGGTACCATCTGCAAAGAGCGCGGCACGTAACTCTCTCTTTTATACTGGGATTATGCTATGGAATAGCCTTCCATTAAATAATAAAGCGGCAGAAACAAAAATTGTTTTTAAGCAAAGGGTTAGAGTTTTGTTGTGGAATAAAGTAGAGAACTAGGAATGTGATGGTATACTTGTATGTGAGATTTGTTGCACGTGTATGTATGTATTGTCCTTTCCATCAGGGACCATGTTGGAAACAAGTGTTTTACACTTTTACATGTCCTCCCTTGGATACATTGTTTTTCCTATATCCTTAAGTAAACCAAACCAAACCAAAACAGATATTTATTTTTTTAACCATTTTTTTATAAATAAAAGTCTATTGCAACATTTTTTTACCAAGTAAATTAACCAGTAAATACCATCAGCCAGGGTGTAAACATAATCCTGTATTGTTATTAAACATAGAAGCGACCAACACACCCCAAGGTTACTTAGACTCTGGGGGGATAATCTGTTGAAACGGGTACAAACTTTTTATTTTTCACATTATACACAGTTGTATATGATGTGAAAAATAATAAGTTAGGGGGGATTGTAACATGTTTTTTTTTTTTTTTAAGCACTGTCATCTTTTGTGTGAGACCTCTCTGTAAGTATCCTGAAAGAAATCCAAACATTTTATTTGTGCTGTAAATCCAATTAGGATTAAGCAACATTTTAAAATAATAGAAAACTGTTAGTGAGGTTCTGACAAGTAACTTTACTGGAAAACAACACCAGACAGAGAGGTGTAAGCATCAAGTAAACAGCACAGACAGGAAAGGATGAAATCTGTTCCGTTCTTGTGAGAGCTTAAAGCTAATTCTCCTACCTGTAAAGCTCATGAAGAGCAGCACCAGAGTCTTCATCTTAATCTCCAAACTTTGCTTCAGGCTTCCAGATCAGGACTGTTTTGAACGCCTCTAATGTTCTTCCAGCTCTGTGTTTTGAAAACTAACTCTATGGTGTTCCTCTAATCTCTTTTAACAGCGCTCACCCAACCTCTTTTTCTTTCTTTCATGTAAGTCATAAAGTACAGCAATAACCCTGACCTGATTTTGTCAAAGGATTACATATTTTTTCCCTTTTTGCTTCCTCTTGGCATTGATACAGACATATTCATGAGGGAAGGTTTAAACAACAATGCCCTCATAATTACATGAAGAAAATAAAGAAAAAAAAGGATTACAAGGATTTTGAAATGATAACAATTACACTATGAATATTTGATCTAAATATTTAGAGCTATTAAACAGCATTAGTATTATTATGCTATTTGCTCATACAGAATGCGACAAATAAAGACTGTTTTAAAATAAATGAAATAAATAAGGCTTCAATAAGGAATATATATATATATTTATATATATATATATATATATATATATATATATATATATATATATATATATATATATATATATATATATATATATATATATATATATATATATATATATACACACACACACACACACAAACACACACACACACACACACACACACACACACACACACACACACACACACACACACACACACACACATAAACATATATTTTAATAGCCAATTTGGAAAAAAACATTTTATTTTACAGTCAGTTTCAACTCAACGTACCAGGAAACAAAATGATTTACATGGTACCTGCAAGTTAGACTCTGACCTCAGTTTAGAAATACACAAATATTAACTACATGTCTTATGGCCTGACTATGTTGTTTCCTTGTTTCATCGATGCCACAAATCCCCAAAAGATAACTAGATAAAATGTTTATTGTTCTGTTTTATCACGTTGTTGTTAAATTGTTACAAGTGGTTAACCTTCTTATGTTTTTCGTTACATTTTTATTGTTTAACGGTAGGTTTCATCTCGCGGGCATAAGTAGTTCACAGTGATCAATTTCTAAATCAAGGATGGACTTGGACCCAAAATTATTCTTCTCATGCATATTGAGGTAAAACTTCCCCGATTTTATCAGGAGATAACATCAATTCAACATCACTAAGCATCAATTATAACTTTGATTAGCAACAAACATTATATATGGAGCTGGTGTAAACAAAGGCTCAGTATTCTGAATATCACCTGAATATCTGAATATCAATAAATGTTAAGTAAGGCGGAAATAATTCATAACAATTTTACAGTACTAAAGAAAGCTCTTTAGATGTAAGGTTAGTAATAAAATATTTAAAAAATCATACAAATTTATTTGCAAGATTCCCAGAAGAAATTGCTTTGCTTACATCCAAGTAATTTTGTGCTTTTACAGAGTGTTTAGCTTCAGCCAAGTTTAAGGAAAGCACCTGTTGAGCCGATGACTGAAGTTGCACTGCTGGTTTAAAGTCAACTTTTTGATATTTCATACAAGGAGCTTTATCTCAGATAGTTTGTTTAGGCCAAACCTGTCGAGTGAGCAGCGGACAGGGAGCAGTTTTTTTGCACACATGTGTCTGTGTGAGTGTGTCACTGCGTATTACATGACATCAGTATGTCCTGCTCAGAGCACAGCAGCTGGGCCTGTTGATTGTGAACAGGTGCTACAGCTGAGAGTTTAGCCGATAGCGTTTCACTGACCCTCTCTGTGTGCGCCTTTGCACACGTGTCTGCATGTGGGGCTTATCTGTGTGTCGTCGTGAGCGCACGGTGCCACAAGTGCGAGCAAGTGTGCGCCTTAACCACTGCGGGCAACAATATGCTGTTGTGTGACTGCTGCTGGTTAGAAACCTTATAGCCAAGGACGAAGAGGCTCAACGGCAGCTGTCTCATCTCTGCACACCCAACAGCGTTGACACATGGAAGCCCTCTGGGTCATCCTTTACGCTGAGTTAGGGAATCACTTTCTGTATACTTTGAGATGATTAAATAAAAAGAAAAGATGTTCCTTAAAAGCTTTGCTGTGAGCTTGCAAAATTAGTTACAAACTCAATGGCAAAACAGAGACTTGTTGGTATCAGGGTCAGACCATGTTTAACTAGATGAAAATATGAGAGAAATGCATGTAAGTGATGCGGATTTCAGAGTGTGTTCATGATACTGCAGTTAGGTTTACTATTAAAATCTGGAAACAGAAATTATAGAATTGGTTAATTCCTCCCAAAATAATAAGCTTCAGATACAATATCAACACCAGTTCAAAGAAAGAACCTGAAAGAAACTTTATTAGGAGCATTAGTTTGGTTAATTACTTGGTTAATTGGTGGCTAGCTTCAAAACCCAAAAAACTGAATCGGTCAACCGCATGTAAGCGACTTAGTCAGATTATTTATACACATAATTTTTTTAATTAACTAATTTAGTAAATACAGTTAGGTTGATTAAATTCTCAAAAAATATATTTTTTAAAAACCCACATTTTTGAGATAATGATGATTTTCTGTTTATTATTGATATAAAAAACTATATTTTTGAACATTTATTCACAAAATAATTTGGCCTAAATTAAAATGTATGTTTAATTTAAACATAAAGTTTGTTTTTAAAAGTGACTTTTAATTTAATATATAATTTGGACGTGTTGATTTTTATTAATTTATTTAATGAGATCATGAAACTTTCAGTACTACAAGTGTTAATAAATAACTTAAAGCTTTAATGTTCAAAATTTTTTCTAAGTGTGGCAGCCACTCTGGTTATTGAACTCACAAACACAGCAGAAAATCTGAGTACAGATGGGATTTTCTAATTCACGGCCACATTTGTAAAACTTCCAACCCATCTATGCAGGCAACTGTTTTGAATTTCCTCCAATTGTGCATAATCTTCCTTTTTAGAGGAATACAAAATTCAAAATCTGTTGAGATCTCTTTTGATCACTAATTAAAATCATAATCTGCTGCCTATGGTGTTATGTGACTTTAAAAGTCAGGAACAAACCAAGCTAAATGTCTTAGATTTAAAGAGGAAACCTCCTTTAAAGTGCTGATGGTCCACTTGTTGATCAAAGGTTGTGTAATTTGTAGCCATAAAGCAGATATAGATGCTGGTGTCCTTATTTACTTCTATCAAAAAATAGAAAATTAATAAAAAAATAAATAAATTACATTCTTTTTGTCATACCTGCTTATTAGGTGAGACACAGTGTACAATCTGGGCCGGTCGACACTCAAAGGCAGGTTTAAATTATGTTTTACTGAAAAATGTTACATTTCTTTACATTTTATTGTTGATTTGTAGATGTACGAAGGGTTTTCTAATTTTTGCACATGACTGCCAGAAACCCTCCTCCTGTCTTCATTCTACATTACGCCCACACAACTTTAGACAGGTTTGGATAAGCAGATTTAAAAAAAAGACCCTCTCCTTTGTGTTTATCACCGTAGCAATCAGAACAACTGACGAATTTACAGTGTGGACTTCAAATCAAAAGGCAAAATTTTCAGTATAAATTTTGTAATTCCTGTTTTTACATATGCTAAACCAGCAGGATCAATGGCACAAATCTTGTAGTCTTCAGATACTCAGTGGTCTAAATGTTGAGACGGGTCAAAACACAGACCCTTGTCCTGCTCTTATTTCCTCTGAGTGTGTGTGTCTGCAGAGTGAACCCCTGTCTCCCTCCCTCACACCCTGTCAGTTGTACAGCATTCATGAGTGCCCGCAGCTCTTGCTGCAGATGAAACCTGAAGGATAGGCTGTCGAGAATTTGCAGACAAACTTTATCTGCTCCAGACCGACCAAATCCCCTCAGACCTAAGCTCCAGAACCAGGACGGACCATAAAACACCATGAAGATGCTGCCGCTGCCGCTGCTCATACTCGTTTTACACAGTAAGTTGTTCTCAATTGGAGAGTTCTAGCATTTTAAAACAAATATGAGTAGTTTTTTAATAAAGCTATTCTGTTTTCCTTGTATTCCTTTTGGGAAATTGTTGTTAAGTGACTTAAAAAAAGCCAAACAATTTAGAGAAACAAGAAACACTTGAGAGACAGCGAAAATGAAATTATAATTGCTGCAATTGTTAAGTGTTAAGCGTGCAAACTCTTTAAATCTTAACTTTCTGCATTTCTAACACAAAGATTTATTTAGCTGATGCTGCAAATCCAGGTTTTTTTGTCATAATGTAACCTAACAGATGTTTTGATTAATCTGTGCACAGAAAAAAGGTTCACGAATTAGAGTTACAGGGCTTCTTTGTACTGATTTATAGTCTTTGTGATTGAGCTTTTGCAGACCCCGTTGTGTAGTGGGAGGAGGGCGTTCAGTGTTAAGGGACTGATATTGTGAAGGGAGTGGCTGAGCCTCATGTTTACAGTTAGCGGGCTCTGATGCTATTTGAACCCAGAGATCCACAGGCTGATGAAACGAATCACACAGAGCTGCTAAGGAGTTTGAGGTCCGGTCGTTTGAGTTGTAAAAGATGGCCTTACTTTGACCCTCCTGTTAATTGGACAGATGAAAATAAGAACTCGCTATCAGTAAAAAAAAAAAATGCACTTGATGTTTCTGTAGGAATTTTAAACAACATGCTTATGCCAGTAATCACATCTTTAGTATTCTGATCTCCCTCATGTTTGGAGCTGATGTTCTTACAAAGATTAAAAAGGTTGTCGCCATTTTTTTTCCAGACAGTTGTTTTGACCATTTCCAAATAAATCCATTTATTTTCAGTTCCTGAAAGGAACAACAAAAAGTTGTATTTTCAAGTGTGCTTTCCTTTTTCTCTGCTTTGAGAACAGAACATATTTGCTTGTTTAAATAGACGGCAAAGATCCAGAACAAATACTAATGTTAAGGGTGAAGGTAAATCTTGGGGGTCAGGCTTCAATCAGATCCTTACAAATGTACGTGCCTCTGTGTGTGGTGTGTCAGCTGAGGTGGGTAAAGTTACAGTCATACAGGCTGTCTTTGTGTGCATGAAGAGCACATGCATGTGGTGCAAACACTCAAACACATACACTGAAAGGCATCTTCAAGCATGCATCTGTGGTAGAAGCTTCAACCGCATGCAGTTCCTTGTTTCATTACAACCACAACCTAAGCAGAAGGAAGAGGGTACTCAGTTTTTAAAACGTTTTACAAGAAGCAATCAGAAAAGTGCGGCATGTCGTTGTTTTCACATGCTTGCCGAAGCCGAACTGTCGACGTCTGTTCTGGTGTTTGTCAGACGTTTTTGCTCACACAACCTCCATGGTCCACAAAAAAACACTGAGCAGAACCACTGTGACACCAACACTTTGCTGCATTATGTGTTACGGTGTTTTGACATACAGATGTGGTTCACAAGACAATGGTGGTGACAGAGAGGGACGTTTAAATAATGATTGACGAGCTGGAAAACCTAAATTTATTTTCCAATAAATCGGAAAGAGTTAGTAAAATGTTAGCTTGCTGCATTGGAGCATACCTGAGCAGGAGGTGTTTTGCTCTAAAATGTGCGGATTATAGATGGTGAGATTTACCTTATCACTTTTTGGAGTGAAAAACAACAGACACAACCCCCGAACATAGCAATACAAAGGTAAAACATGGTGGTGGAGGAATCATTCTTTGGGAATGCTTTCTCAGAACAAGGAAGGAGAACAAAGTTAATGGGAAATCGGATGGGAACAGATGCAGTAAAATCTGGAAAAAAAGCTGTAAAAGACTTGATTGTAAGGTTGAACTTCGCCTTCCAACAACAATAAGGTTGTAAACCTACAACAAGAGCTGTTAACACTTGTATTTCACGCTAATTGTTGGGTATACTTTCCATGCTTTCAGTGTTGTGAATGCATGTGTCTGTTTGGCGTCTGTGAATGTGTGTGTTTGGGTTTTAGCACCGGATGAACAGACAGATCACGAAGGGAGGTTATCAGGTCAGGCTAAAGGATTTTGTCAGAGGGTGATTCATTACCAGCATTCCTGCTCAACAGTGTTCCTGGCACCACCAGGATGTAACCACATACTTCATATGTTTCTTTGTCTGTCTGTTCATTTGTTCAAACTTTTAAGAACCTGCGTCTCACAATTTAGAAATAATGTTGGGCTTAGGTTTTAGGCTTTTGGTTTCAGTTCACCTCTGTTTATGTGTAGGATGTTTGGAATCAGGAAACATTATTTAAATTAAACATTATTTATTTACATTTGTACAGCTTTGTTAGGGAGGGTTTAGTTTCATTACTTATTTTTTTATTTTTACTTGTTTTGTGGAAATCTAGGGAGTCCTGACAACAGACCTGATAATCCAATGGTTTTTAAACAAATCTAAATTTAATTGAAGCAATTAACCATTTTTTAAAGTTCTTATTTATAAAAGAATCTCCATATAAGAGGGGTTGTAATTGTACTCTTTATTTATTTTTGTATAATAAAGTAACATATTACAATTGCCCTGAACTTCTTCAACTTCTTCACTTTATCTTAATTCCCATTATTATAATCCACAAGTTGTTAAGATCCTTGCTGATTTTTTTTATGGACCAATATGAGAACACATAATTAAAGAATATCTGTTTAGTGCAATGTAATCAAGGTCAAGTGTGCCTTGTGTGGATGATATTGTTGTTAATGTGTAAGCAATCCTTTACTAGATAAACTGTAACGGAGATAAGACTGATGTTCTTCCTGCTTTAGGTCACACGTGTCTGTCGGTGACAGTAAGCACCGGTAAACCCAAAGTGGAGATCCATGAGCACACAGGTAGGCCTGCATATTTATCTGCATTTAAAGTCCCACTAATAATATCCTAATCAGGACTTTTTCCTCCCTGAAACTGATCCATTGGCTTTTATGACAGAAATTTACTGATACAACTCCCAGTAATGTACACACATCCCCTCCACCCCTACAGCCCTCTAGTAAAAGTTAATCTTTTTAAGTATCTATGATCAACAGGATTTTTTTGGAACGCTGTGTATAATTGCAATTCCTGGTCACACCCAGGACTAGCTATCACCAGATATGTGCAATTATTTAAATACATATAATTTAAACAAAGTCTTTCAACACAACGTGAGAAAAATAATATAATCTATGAAAAGGTACATCAATCTGTATCATCGAGAGATTTTGCACTATAGTTAAGTGAGAGCAAATACCAACCTATAATTTCCAATAGAGGCGGCCAACTGGAAACACTCCGAGAATGCATCAGCGACTCGTCAAGGAGTTCAAAGGGGCCCAAAACATCTTTGTGTCTTGTCTCAGATAAAGTCACTGTTCAGGATTTATCAGTAAGAAGGAGAATGGGAAAAAAAAAGAAGAAAATGGCATTTAGTCAAGAGTTTCAAGGTGAGATTTACCAATGACCAACAAGAGCATAAAGACCATAGAGGTCTCAGATTTGACCTAAAAACATCTTAATAATCCTGAATACTCTTCTGAAAAATGATTGCTGACATGTGGAACCTTTTGGAACCAATTTCCTTTCCATTTGGGACGAATATTGATTTTATTTCATTTAGCTTTGGAATAAAAGGAATTCCTGATGGATTGATTGATTGCTTGTGTTTAGTTAAATCCAGTTTTACTAACAGCTTTCTAGTAAAATACCATTAAACTGTAATTGTGGGTGTACAGTGGTGCTAATAGGATAGTCCTGCTTTGTATGAAGATGTACCATATGTTGTACAGGTCAAAACAATAATTTCTTCTCTCTTGTAATAAATCCTGACATTGAATGTCTTGACACAATTTGTGACCTCGGGCGAAAAGGCACTTTGATTTTGTAGCTGAACAACAATCCAAAGCCCACCAGCAGGTCTATCTCTAAAAAGCTCAACAAATGTTCCAACTAAATAAATGTGGCTTGACCTTTAACGCGCTGTTCCTGCTCAAAACTCCTCTGCTGTGGACAGACCTCATGCCAAAAACATGACAGATCTGTCATTTGATTGCTTTTTGACCGTTTTGTTCTCTGCCTCTTAAGATGCTGTTTTGTCCTGCGAGTTCAAGACTGAAAAAGATCAGAACCCTCGAATTGAGTGGAAAAAGAAAGGAAAAGGAGTGACTTTTGTTTATTTTGACAATAAATTTGCAAGTGAGTCAATTTTCTTAAAATGTATATTTCATATTCAGACATTTATTTATGAAGCAGACTTTTGGACCCAATTTTTCCCTGTTTTTCACGTTTTGTGTGCCTTCTATCTCAGAGTCCTTCGCAGGACGGGCTAAGATAGAGGGAGCGACGCTGACGATACACGCAGTCACCCAGAAAGACTCAGGAGAATATCGTTGCGAGGTGACGGCCACTGAAGACCATGTTAACCTCGGAGAGGCCACCGTGACTCTTAATGTGCTCGGTATGTCAAAACTGAAGACTGATTGTGAAGTTAAGATGTAATGTAATGGATTGTTTAATAAAATCTATTAAAGAGGACTCTTCATTTCATAACAAATTTGGATTTTAGATATTTTTAACGGTGGTAATTTATATCCATCAAGTCCAGAAACTAAATACCCAGTTATCCACGGTATATCATACCAGTAAAAATAAACTTTATCATTTTAATTAAATAAATGCTGTAGAAATTAATGTCCAGGAAAGGGCAATTTAGCAGTCACAAAAGAAATAGAAAAATATATTAAAGTTGAGAAACTTTAGATTCATCCAAAAATTATGTGCAATTTTTGTACATTTTTAAAATCTTTGATCCGTTGTTTAGTTGAAATATATCTTTACAAGGGAAAAACTAAACATAAGTTTCCAAGAGGAGAGTCCTTACACTTGACTGACGGTGAAAACAACCCATCCATGCTCTGTCTGTTATTTATTGAGCAAGCAGTGCTAAATCTTCTAAAAGTACACTACATTTTACATTTTGAAATAAGATTTGGTTAAAACCTTTCTGGAAAAGTAGTCAATTAATAACATTTAATTATTTGTTCATCAGTTAGGCTACATTATGTTTGTATTAATGCAAGTAATTAAAAGCATACTACCATGTTGCCATGATTAGAAAACAGAGATTGTGAGGCAAACAAGCAGATTTCTTGACACACGTTTACAAAAACAGGAGACCAGGAAAAAGGGCGTTTGGCCGTGCTTCTGTCCTCTGGACACTTTATTGCGTCTTTATATGCATTATAACTGTACCATTATAACATCAGAAGAATGTTTTCAACTAATGTGCATTTTTTTGCCCATTTTTTGCCATCAGTGCCACCACATGTACCGTCATGCGAAGTGCCGAGTTCGGTGTTTGTCGGCGCCGGCCTCGAACTGTTCTGCAAGGACAAGCTGAGCGTGCCTGCAGCCACCTACCGCTGGTACAAAGACAACAAGGCTCTGATGGCAACAGGAGAAGCTCCGTACAGCATTGACACAAACAAGGGCATGCTGGTGAGGGCATTCAATCCAGCTTATATGTTGCTCTATGTGCTGATTTTTGAACCTTTTGGTGTCTAAATTTGTCTCTGATGGTTTGGAGCAGAAGTTTAAAAGTGTTTCCAAAGAAGACACAGGGATGTACCGCTGTGAATCGTATAATAGTGTGGGAGCTCCAAAGAGCTGTGTAGCCAAACAGCTCACAGTTGTTGAAAGTAAGTATCTTTGCAGAGAAGAGAAGAAAAACTAGTCATGTGTCATGTATTGATAATCAAATCCATCAATGCCCTTGCAGATCCATGGAACATGACAATGTTAATAGTGGCTGCGTCAGGATTTGTGGCACTGATCCTTTTCTGCTGCATCTGCATCTGTATCTGGCGCCGCCGAGGCTGCTGCAACAGTGAGTCCTGACATGTAACGGCAAATCTGTGGGCTGAGTTGTGTGAGGAAGAGAAAGAGTCAAAGCATTAGGCTGTGCAAACTTACGAAAATATAGAATGATCTGACATTTTATAAAAAGTGTTTTGCCAATAACTGGATGCAGAATGTTCATTTAGATAAACTTGCATCAGAATATTTGATATTTACATTTACAAAACAATTGGCCATATGTTTTCCCTCTAGTATATGACATGGGTAATATTACGCCTTCATTTAAATTCTCAGGTTTCTTGTCTAAAAAGAGAAGCAGGCATTTTGACTGAAAACAAATCAATCCGAACCTTGTTTCCAATTTGTGTCAGCTAGGAGTAATTTCGGTTTTAAATAAGACATCTATGACTCCAGGCCAATGCTGTCAGTGGATGGTATGAGTGCCAAAAACTCACAATTTGTGTGTATGTACATATAAATATTCTCTATTATGTAATTTCACATTGCCTATAATAATTTATGCTTCAGTGGTATCAAATGGTCCGTCATCCTGTTGTATAGTGAAGGCTTGCGGAAGCAAATACAACCTAAATCTAAAGTCTGACAGTTCCTCCAATCAACCAATGAGGTTTTACAACCAACGTTATGCCTTCTGATGTCAAGCTCTTAATTTAACACATCCTTTGGAGCAAGGCAGGCCTAAAACAGTGCTAAAATAACAGTGATGTTTAATTAGACCTCCGGGACATGATTAGAGCTGAGCATCACAAACTTGTGTAATGTGGCGATCATTATCTTAAGCAACAAATGTCTGATCTGTTTTTATTTTTTCCTCCCAGAAAAAAAATGAGCTAATGATTTTGAACTGACAGTAACATGCAGACCAGTAGAAAGGATACAAGAAAAGTATGAGGTTTAGAATAAACAGCACAATCAAAACCCTTATTTTTCATCAGGAGCAGAGATATAGTTTGGTATCCTGGGATTGTTTTGTAATTTTCTAATAAGTTGTTTAAGGAATTGTTTATCATCAAATGAGGATATAAGTAGCCAAAAATCTTTTCATGTATGAGTGGCCACTTGAAAACATTTTTACTAAAATAGAAAACAAACAACTAAGACGTTACAGTAAAATATATTTTGTAAAAGGACACTCAAGTACTGTTTAAGTGGGAAACATCAGATTTATTATTCAAAAATTATTCAGTCAGACTGAAAATATTAAGTTATGGGTAAATGCTGGAAATTTAAATACAAACATGAAACAATTATTGAAAGTAAGTCACGCAATTACAGATGAACAAAATCAGGCATAAGAAACAACTTTTCATATCAATGTTTGCTAGCCTAAAAATAGTAAACCACTATTTAATTGTTTAATAACAGGATAAGGTACTTCCATCGGAAGTTTAAAGAGTTTGCTTTATCTTTTAGATCTCCAAGAAAAGCACAAAAGGCAATAGAAAGACAGATTGACAATAACACTAGGTTAACAAAGCTTAAAATATGTTCTCACTTGTTTTTACTTAATTAAGGTTGATGACACGTCAAAATAATAATATTTTAGTAAAAGTATAAGGCATGCTAATTTGAAACTACTCCTAAAAGCTACATATTTCTAAAAGGTCACTAAAGTAAATATAACTGAGTAAATATAACTACTTACAACCCTCCTCTGTTGTTTATTGATGTTTTATGGGTTGTACATGACTACATGACAAGGCAAAGGTAAAAGGTAGATTTGTTTTTCACAAAGTATTATTAATAAGGCGACAATTTTTTAAGATTTGTTGTATCAACAAATCAGACTAAAGTAAAACGCTTAAAGGAAATGAAGTCCAAGACTCTACCTGCAAACATTCATAAGTTAAACAGATAATGATTATTTTTGATGATGATCAAAACTACATTTGCAATCATTTTCTGATTGTTTTTCCTTTTCTTACACAGAGAGCAGGAAGACAAAAAGGTGAGCGTCTCTGTTTTCTCTCACTTCATGTGTTCTGTGACTTCAAGCCGAGTTATCTCCTTCTGAGCTCATGCTGAACTATCACCCTTTGTCCTTCAGCACCAAGTCCTACAACCCTCCCCCGCCCCCTCCACCTCCTCCCACCCGCAATGTAAGTGATCAAAACAGTTGTTATCACACCAGGACTTGCTTTGGTTGCATTACTTGAGGTTTGCCATGAAATGCAGCCAATAAGTTGATTATAACACAGGCCACAGGTTGGTTCAGGGAAAAGATTCACTGCATTTTCCTCTTTGCTCTTTACAGCTCAAGCACTACAAACAAACGCAGTCCTTCATGATCTGAAGGGATCCCGCAGCATGCAGAGAAATTTTGAGCTGTCAGGCCAAAGGAATCATTTTACAAGCACTTCTGCCTAGTAGGTTTTGTCCAGTCAAAATCCTGGCAGTACAAAGCCAAATGTACAGCTTTGTTACTTTTCCAAATTCTGTAAAATATTTTTGTCATTTTGCCATTTAATGTTTTTCGATTATTATTTTAAGAGCAAATAATATGTTGAGCTCAAGCCAAATATAGGGTGATGCATTTCTTATTCTGGTAAAACTGTAAATACATTTGGTTGCCAATGTTTCCTATTGGTTTTGGTTGACATTTATATATAAATGTGTAATATTTTATATTCTTTTGGTTTGTTGATCTGATGTTATTTTTCTTGTAAACATTCTTTGAAGTAATCGGTAGAACAGGTGTCTGCACACACTGAACAGTATTTTAGAAGTTTAAAATCTTGTATACTTATATTTTGAGAAAGTCAGCTTATACCTAATAAAAAAAAAACTCAAAGTAAATAAGTGAATTGGGTTTCACGGTTTTCTGTTTCACGAGTGCGATCAAAACAAATAGAAACCAGAACATTGATGGTTTATGCAGATGTCGACATATGATGGTGAGTGTTCAACCTGCCTGTTCTGAGCATGAACAAATCCTCTGGTGGCACCAAGCCTGCGTTCTTCATGATGTGAGCAGGAAACTGACAGTCAGTTGCCTGCAAGTGCATTAATCATCAGAGAGTTTGAAGCAAAACTGGTCAAAAATGGCTTCAACCCAAGGGTACATTTACTTGCTTATTAGTGTATAAATGTATACTGTCTTTCTAATAAATATACCAATGTGTAAAAATGAAGGATAAAGAGGAAGAAAAAAACTATAATAAGGAAGAAAAATGCATGCAGTGTGGTTATATCATACAATTTTAATCAGAACAAAACTTCTAAGTAACCTCTGGATTTTGTTTGCTGCTTCAGAGAAAGGTCATCACACCAAATGGCAGGCTCAGCTATCCTGTACAGACCATCCTTCATCTGTATGTTATCATTGCTTCAGACAAACTTGTGCAAATATTAAAGTTGGTGATGGGGCAGAAACCTCCCAAATATGCAGGGAAACCAAACAAGTAATGAGAAAGTCAAGGTAACATCCTATTGGCTGTAGTTAATATGATGATCGTGGCACAAACAGCTATAAGGATGAACCTGGCTGACGCACACGGATTTTTAGCATGCTGCTTAAATAGGAATATGAACATAAACATGTAGTAGGGTCCTCTGTACCTAATAAAAAATACGAGGGGAACAATACTTGTCTGCAATGGGGTTCCCAAACTTCTGCTGAGTCTTACTGATCACACCATTTATTTAATTCCCTTTATTATTTAATCAACTGGAACGATCATGTTTTATGATCAAACACCTGCTTATTTTATTCTGCTGCATTTAATTTCTAAGGGGTTAAGACAGAAACACTTAGAAGTACAGATAATCTGCAACACAGAGACAGGAACACAGTTGAAGACCCTTAAATTGAAACATCTGCATCCCATTTCACTTGTCTAAATAACTACAGCTTACTATTTCAGAGCAGCTCAAAACTAACAAAGGCAGTGAAAGTAAAAAACAAAAAAAACAACAACAAACATTTATTACGTGTTGCAAATTCTCCTAAGCTTCTCGTTTAGCTCTTGATGTAATAAAACGTTTTATTGATTTTAATGTAAATACTACATGCAAATAACATGAGAACTGAGACTCAATATTTTGGTTATTGTTTTATGGGCAGAAAAGAAAAGTAGGTCGTCACATGTTTAATTTCTCACCACTAGAGAGCAGCAAAGCCACAACCAAAAGGTCCAGGTTCATTGCCAAAGGAGGTATGCAATCTGCCAGCCATTATTCATTATTTGTCTATCAACAGATCCTCTATTGTTCTTCTCCTTTGTACTTCTTGTTCTTGTCATTTTGGTTCCCATATATTTTAAGCTCTGGCGTTTTTGTTTTTTTTTGCTTTCATTTCTGCAGCCTAAAAGCTCTGCAAATGACACATTGCCTATGCCTGTCCTTGAAGTCTGAATAAATGTTTGAGTTGTATGGTGTGCATCCAAAATATCTACCCATTTAATCTCTGAAAAATCTATACCTGCAGACTGCAGATAATAACAGAGATCACCTGACCTATACAATAACCTCTTGGAGTGATTACAGGGTAAGTGGAGCACATCGATCTGCACACACGGCTGCATGGTACATTAGCGGAAACCATTCAGATCAGCTTCACCCCCTGCAAACAAATGACACTGGCTGTGCTCAAAAATGCAAATGCGAGTGTTGTGGCAGCCTGTCAAGAGCAGAGAAAATGGACCCTGGGTCAGAACTGCTTTTGCTTTTAGCACAATGACAATGATGACAACACTTTCTTAGTTTGTTCAGTAATTCACTGCTGAACAGTCTGAGACTTGAGCGTTTGATAGAGTAAAGTAGCAGTTTCTAGTATTTCTCTGTCAGCCTGGGCACGATTGCTCAACTGGAGGCCATTAAATGAAATCCACTCTGCACAATGCATTAAGTGTATTTTGGACCTGTCATGTGGAGTCTATCAATACTAAACAGAGATGCAGAGAGCAAAAAAATAAAACAAAAACCAAAAAAACAAGCATATGTTACAGATGTGGGCCATAATAAAACCTCTGTATTAGATTGATTTTAAGAATACAAATCTAAAAAACTTGTTTGAATATAGAAAAATGTATTATATATAACTATATTACAATTGCAAAATGGTATAGCGCAGCAAGATCCACTCAATAAACATGGCTGTGTTTCTATAGAGGACCTATAGCAATATTTATTGTGTTAGAGAGCATGAAACCATTTTAACCGTGTACCGCTTTGCAGGACGTTGATTACCTCTTTAACAGCAACTACAATTTTCAGATTTCCTGTTGCCATCTAACAGTTTCTGACATTTAGAGAAAATTTTGCCCTCAACCTGATGTTTGAAATGTTGTAGCTTGAGTCTGTTTCTAGTCACTCCACAGAATCTCAGATCTGGGCTCTGGATTTTTTTGGACATTACTTGAAGGATTTAATGGTTCAGCTTCAGCTTTAACATTTTTTACTGATGGTCTCACATTTTCCTCAATCTTCTTATATTACACAATAGGATTCACGAGCGATTCTACGAAGGTAGGGTGGGCTATTTCTGTTTCAGCAAGGAATATACAAGCCGCGACACTTCCACCTTTTTTTGTTCTTTGGTTGGAATTTCTTTCTGGTATCAGTTTTTTTTCATTTCTGATAAATTTATGGTCTGTATGCTATTTCTTAGATTTCTTAGTTTTCAGAAGCAATATCCACATTTAGGCCCTATGTTGATATTTTAGGGTTTGTGGAGACTTCTTTAAGCATCTTACTGCCTGCTCTCAGGGTTACCTACTCAAATGGTATTGACATTTTCTCCCTGGTAAACATTTTGCAATCCTCCAAGGGTGAAATAGTTTAATGTAATTATATTATCTTACAATTATCCTTTAAGTTCTTTGCCAAACTAATTACATGTAACAATCTAAAGACAGAAACAGCATTCAGGTAGTCTTTATTGAAACATTATTTTCTAGGTAAAGTTTTAGGTTTCCTCCAACAAGAGATAAAAACTTTCACTTATGAAACCTGCTGTTCTATGAACAAATGTAATTTCCATTAGATCATTTCAAGCATTGGGAGCAAACACTGTAGTGAACAAGGACCATATTATTTGACAGCTGAACTTTTGCTGGACACTGTGTGAAGTTTCCCTCTAACCAAAGTCAATAAGATCAGTGGACAGAAATATCACATGCAAATAAACCAATATGAGTTTGTGATTGCTGCCTGCAAAGAAGCAAACATGGGACTTCATAGCTGTGTTGGCCTGCTAATGTGAGTAATTGTGCTCAATGAATTATAATTATTACAGAAAAGATAAATAACATGATGTTTATATAAACAATGTGAAAGTTTAGAAACTGAAACAACCTTTACATTATGAGTAGGTTTGCAGACACATAACCTTGATTTGTTGTCCTCACCAAAAGCAACATCATAAATGAATAATTGCTATTTATTAAAAGATAAGACTTATGTGAGAAACATTAGTCATATGTTTATCAGGCTGACATTTTAGATGACTTTGTGAAAGATTTGGATTGAAATCTTTGCCTGGCTTAAATAATCTAATTAAATCATGAAACAATAAACTACGGTAATCTCACATTAATATGATTTTCAAAAACGTGTTATTTTCATAGATCCTAAACACTTTCCTTATTAAATATTTTAAACCCAATTGTCAAATGGAAGACATGTAAAAAGACAGCTTTTACGTTTCATTTCAATTCTCTGCTATGATGCCAGAGTGGAAAGAGACGCATGCCGCAACAACCCAACCAAGTGAATCAGTTCAGGCTTTAACATGTGCAGGAACATTTTGCAATTTGTTTTTGGCTGCCCTGTCAGCGATTCTGTTAATTAATTCATCCCAGAAGATCTCTAATCCACCTCCATGTCCACCTGGCCCAAAGCTCATACATTCTGATTTTAGATTTTCCTACATTAAGCAGAGTTACCAGTTCCTATCCCTCTGCACGAGATAGGAAACAATGTTTAACCAGGTTTTCTCTCATTTGGGTTTGTTAAAGCAGTGTCACATCTAAAACCTGCAGCTTAGTAGATCAAAATATTATTTGCACACTTAAAAACTAAAATGTACGTAGTGATACCATCAATTGGATACAAATAGATTTTTATGTATCTCCAGATTTATGTTTTGGATTTGGCAGATTATTTAAAGTTGCAGTAAATGGGAGGACTTTATTGAGGAAACATGATTTCGGTGGCCAGACATTTAGAGCATTAAAAGCTGTGTGGGACCTTTATAGTGCTAGAAAACAAGAGAAAAGGTCTACAGAGAGGTAATAAGAAGCTTACATACACACAAGACAGTTACCTAGATTATAAAAAAAAGTGCATTTAGAAAAGTGTTGTTTGTTTTACTTTGAGTTTTTTTCTGCTTTGGAGCATAAAGTTTTTTTTTTAACCAAAGTAAAAAAAAAATGCTGCAAAAATTTTGTTAAAGTGAAAAATTAGCCACCTCAGCATGATCTGGAGCTTCCTCTTGCCATTTGGATATGATTAGACTATTGCACTGAATTGTGAACCAAAAATCATTTGATTGTGAAACGCCGCCGAAGTTTGTTTCCTTGAAGCATTTCCTTGTATGTAAAGGAATGTTGAATGGAGGGGTTTGAGGGGTGGCTACATTTTATAGAGACCAATCTCAAGTAAGAAGCAAGGATTTCCTGATCCTTTGATCAAAACAAATATGCACTGCAAGAAAATTTTTGAAATCTTGAAGGGGAATTCCTATTTTTGTTTTATATATACATTCCATCTTCTTTTTACATTTATTGTAATCAGTGTAGGCTCCCGGCACGAACACACAATGCTGCTTCCATCACCAGAAAAAAGTTATGGTATATTCCCTTGTTTATATTATAAAATCTGTTTCACAATCGACACAGAATTTTAATTTAGGTACAAAATAAACTTTCAGAAAGTTATTCCTAATCACCACATCAGTAATTTTAAACATTGCTGGAAATTTTAGTGTCTGGGACTGTCTGTGTGGTTGCTTTTAAAAAAGCTTGCATCAATGCTTTAAGTAAACGCGTCTTGGAATGAACTACTATCAGCACCTATTTAAATACAGCTCCAAAACAGCTCCACTGCACGGCGTAGTTAATTATTTTTAGTTTTGTTCTTTTAATCAAATATCTTAATATCTGTTCACACTTGATCGCAGATTCAGTGGTCGCAACATCACATTTGTAGATGCATTTGTTTCCGTAAGACAGCGACAGTTGTGAGAGCGTAAAAAATATTTCAGCAGCTGAGTCTGAGTGGGCGGCGGCTGTTGGATAAATTCTGTTTCAGGGTGCCTATTTTTTCCCTGGTTTTTAAATTCAACTACAAGCCATTTTTTTAAAGACATCCCACGTTTTGAGCTAAAATCTTGTTTCCCTGGAGCCTGTTTGTGTGTTGATGTACTCTCCTCCAGGAGCACAATGCACAAAACACATGACCATGTTTCACAGTAGGAATTATTATTTTTTTGCTACCAATTCTGCTAAAAAGAAGTCTTGCTTTGATTCTTTAACATTGTTGTTGCATGTGTTTCTTCCCTACAGTTTGACACTCATTTACAGCCCGTGTAACCCTCTGCAATAGGTAATGCAAAGCTTACATCATACAGACATCAATGTGTGTAGGCCTGAGGGAAATTGTTGTGGTACTGGCAGAAGGAAGACGACCACTAGTACAGAGCTCACCACAGGAAACGCTCCTCTTCCCTGTGTGACTACAAAAATAGCAGCATTTAAAACATTTAGACTTCAACAGACGATGTTCCCTACAGTTTCATTAAATCTTTATGGTCTGGGTCTCTTTTATGATGCAAAGAGTCTTGCAATAGGGGCTGCTACACATCTGTATGCCAACCAATATTGAGAAGTAGGACCAAAAAGTTTGCCTTCTTTTTCATTTCCATTTTGTGCCTTCCATCTGGACTGCATTGCAATTTACCAACGTTCACTGTCAAAGCTGCAATGCATAATTACAGGAGAAATTGTGGATGGAAATGGTTTTTGCTTCAACTGATGCATGCACACAAACACAACTTCCTGTCCCCCCTGAACAGTCTATCCATCAGTATTTTGACTCACACTGAACACCGTTGCCTATTTGAGCACAAACAGCAACGATGTAAGCAGACTTTTGTACCAATTAAATATTTTCTCTTTGTATTTGCATGTGCATGTGAGGCCAGTTTTACCACTATGTGTGATTTGAATATCTGAAAATCACAGTGATTTGATGCTTATTAACCCAGTTACCCTGAGATGTGCTGTTTTCTTCATAATTACTCAAGCTGTTCAGCTTCTTCACTCATTATCTTTGAATTTTTTCAAAGCAAAAAAACCCCTTGAAATTCTTTCACAATTCCTAGCATGTCTAACTTTTAGCCTTGTTTACTGGCTTTAATGTGCAGATAATAATTCTCAAAACAAAAACAAAGATAACATACTTGTGATCATATGCTTCTGCATGAGAGTTTATGCATAACATTGACAGCCACAATATCCCAAATGAACAGGCATCGAATGACTTATTGCCAAGTTTCTAATAATTGTTACTGATTCAGTTTGGTTCAGTTTACTAACTTTAATAGTGTGAATTGACAATAAATGTTACTTTAATTTACTTTCACAAGACGAGTAGATGTAGTTAATATCCTAGAAAACAATTTTACAGTTTGTATATTTTGTCAGAGAGTAACTGCCCTGACTGAGACATGAAACAAACACAATTGTGTGCGTAGTTGTTTCACGTCTACGGACAATTTTCAGAGGAGGAAGTTGGAAAACACAGAGAAAATCTTTTAGTACATATTTAAACAAAATGCACCACAGAGCCACCCGAATAAATCAGTTAAAGTTTTTACTGTATACCACAGTAAATGAAGTCCAGTAAAGAGAAGAGCATAGACTAATGCGAACTTTATATAGAAAAAAACTAAAACACACACAATACGCAGGTGCCAGGGCAGAAGCACTTCAAAATTCAGACTACATAGGTAAAAACATCCATATTGCATATAGTGCATATCTGGAGAGAAGTAGAAAGTAGAACCAGAAGTGGATAAAGGAGAACTGGCCAGTACATCCTCCAAAAGTGTCACGTTGCGATCAATGACTCGAGCAGAGGTGGAATTGCAGGAAAGAATAATTTATTGAGGGGAGGAATAATGAACGGAACATAAATCGGAGCAAGAGAGCGGAAGCGGGACTAAAAACGTAAATAAAGCGGAGAACTGAAGCGAGAAATAAACGTAAATAAACACAACAAACAAATAAACAAACCAGCTAAAGAACACGGGAAGGGGAAATAAACTAACAGACTAAATAACAATAATAATCACGAGGGGGAAATAAATTAACAGACTTAATAACAACAATAATAATCACGAGGGGGGGAAGCACGGGAAACCCGAGACTACAGAAAACAAAACCCAAAGTAAATGCAAGGACGGGACCAAGGGAGAAATAAGGATGGAGAAGAGCCAGGACAGAGAACTCAGCGAGCAGGAGAGGAGGCTTACAGGAGACGTGGATGAACATGCAGATGACGCAGAGAGACGAGGACGGAAAATCAGCAGACGATCCAGCTGTGAATGAATGAATGAATGCAGCTTAAGTAAGAAGGAACCGGGGTTGGATTGGTGGAGAAGAGGATTAGATAATTTAGAACAGATGTGAATGATGAGAAAAGATTAGGGAACACACACTCATACACACACACATAAACATAGGGAGAAAGAGAGAGCAGACAGCGAGGGGGAAAACAAAGACTCAACCAAACTAGAAAATAACTTAAACAAAGCAATAACTAAATATAAATAATGAAAACAACAACAAACTGAACCAAACCAAAACACCGATCATGACAAAAAATACAAATACATGAAACCTCTGGCCTGTTTTAAAAGTTGACAGTGTGTCTGATTCACAGAAAAAAAAAAAATAGCAGCTGGTTTCACTAGACTGGAGTGTGACCATTAAAATATCTGCCTCCCATTTGACTTTGAGAAACATTAGTGACAACCACTAAACATGTACATGAAAACAAGTTTATTTCTTTTTGGCTCTTGGCAGAAATAAAACAATAATGGCAAGCTTTTGACTCCTAATGCAGATAACGTATCTCACGACATTTACCTTCCTGAAGCAGCAACATGTCCTGCAGTGTAATAAAACATAGTGATATCCTTCTTCTACAAGGATGACAACACCCTCACCGCCGGCACTAATGCAATTATGTTGGCCGATATTTGTTGTGAGCATATGTGGAGATCGATCCCTCTCTTACTGTGATGTTACAAAACAGGCTTTTCAACAAATTACAGCCTTCAACTGACAGGATACGCTGTGTACCTATAAATGTATCTAACATGTAGCTTGCTACTGTTCTGTGTTCATAGTACAAACATCTTCCTTGGATGCCAGAATGTGTCTGAAATGTTGAATATAATCTTTGATTTAGGGTCGTCAAACTAAAACACCAAATTAACATTAGCAAGCTTGTGCATTTTGTTGAATTAGAGAGCAAGGTCTGTTTTGTACAGCAGCTGATAATCAAAACAACCTGGTTTCTTTGGATCAGTCAATACCAGCAGACTGATCTATAAACAAAGTCTCTGAACTAACCTATACTTATTAGTAGGAATCACTTAAAACAATATTCCCATATTAAAAAGCCAGATACTAATAACTACATAATATATAACGTTATAGTTATTAGATTAGTCAATGAAAAAAATATAGAGACAGCTAAATAATTTGCAAGTGCATTTGTTTTGACTTTTTTTGTCTCTCTTTTAGGTAATGAATCACATATACATGTAAGGACAAAAATAACTTAATTAAAAGAAAAAGCAGTTTTTCATATGACAGAGAGAAACTGGTATCTAAACCAAAGTGGTCCTATTTTTGGAAGAGATTCTAAACTGAAATGTCACTTCCTGATACATTGTTGCCAGTAAGACACTTGATAATCTCCATACATTCACTGCCAAAAAGCTCATCCAGGCCTCAGAGATATTTTGGAATTTTCTTTTTTATCTGTGAGATACAGAAAATTATCAGATGACTTTTCAGAATATCTCTGTCCATGCCGATGACTGTGCTGCAGTCTGCCATTTGATAAGGCTGATTAACATTCAAGAGGAACCCTCACAGTCAAGTACTCCCAGTGTTATGCTTTAACTTGTTCCCCACAGCGGAGCAGAGGGGAGGGAAATGAGGACGGACTAGAAAAAGAGGCAGAAAACATCCAGATTTGTATGGGAAAAGTAGAAATTCTCTGACAAACGCCTTGTATTGGATTCCTGTCATGACTTTTGGATAAAAACTCCCACAAAGGATCCCCGAACAGGCTTTTCAATGCTTGCACCATCCCACTCCCATAGGACTTCAGTGGCTGAGAGTGTGCTGCTGCATACAAGCTCTCGTATTGTCGCACCACTGGCTTGTTGCTGATAGTTGGATGCTACTTTTTGTCTCTTCAGCAAAGTGTAGAACACGTCACGCTGCATTTCATCGCAGTGTAGATGGGAGGGACAAATCGGGGAGCCTTCAGCTGTACCTGAGTGTTGAGCCGGCACTGATCCGCCGGCCACAGGGGCCATGATTGGGCCTGATCGCTGTGTGATTTGAGCATCCTCTGGCTCACGGCTTGTCAATATCTGTCGTGGCACAGGGATTGAGAAAAAGGAATGTGCACGATTATAGAAGTACTACAATAGACACAACTAACTATGTATGCCTGGTCACAGTGCCATGCAAATGTATTCATTGAAACATTTTTACATTTTGTCCCCTTGCAATCACAAGCTCTAAGGATTTTCCTTTGGATTTTGTGTTTTTGATGTAACTGATCAAGGACAGTTTTAACGAAAAAATAAAATAAAATAAAATAATATCAGCAAACTATACAGTGCATTTGTAAGTCGTTATGATTTTAGACAGTAGTCCAAATGTTCAGGAATAATTTAATTTAAATTTTGTTTGTACATTTTAAAGAGTGCAGATGGTAAAGTTGTGTCAGCAGATCATCTCACCTCAGCGGTGGATCTCTGCACCTCCTCCAAGTTTGCATGGACAAGTTGGCTGCATCCCAGAATATTGCTACTCTCAAAACCCGTCATTTGATAAGTCCAAAGAATGTAGGATATTATTTTTTACTTTTGCATATGTCTGCAAAGGGACTCTGCATTATTCATGGTTTTGTGGGAAATTCTAGGTATCTGGTGGATTCACATGTTCTTCTTTGACACATTTTTACCGTATACTGCAGGTAACCGCTCACAGAACCGGTTTCATATAGAGGGTTCTCATGTATGGTAATCTGCTTGGGTTTATTAAAAGGACTGAGAGGAGCGTCCCAGGCTGCAGGATTATAAAGG
The DNA here is from genome assembly GCA_032876305.1 of Orestias chungarensis. Classification (NCBI taxonomy): domain Eukaryota; kingdom Metazoa; phylum Chordata; class Actinopteri; order Cyprinodontiformes; family Cyprinodontidae; genus Orestias; species Orestias chungarensis. The sequence goes on along the minus strand of JAVLVB010000239.1, from coordinate 409,964 downwards.
AATAACCAGAGGTGGAGCAGAGCTGAATGCATCCATACATGAGGTGGACAGATCTTATCCTCCCCTGAGTCGGCCTGTTTTCATCCTGTTTTCAGGCTCATCTTCTCTCTTCTCGTTTCTGTTTTTTTTTCTTCTTCTCCTGAATCCTCTGAACTGGTAGAAGACAGGACAGGACTCCCGGCTTATTAAACCCAAAGCGTACAGGAGGAGTTTTTCATGTGTAAACGATTTGCATAAGAAGATTTTGCTCCATCCATGCCCTTGTTTCTGTATGCAGTACACATGAAACCTTCTTTAAAAAAATAAGTCGGGCCTGCCACGGTCTTGTTCCAGTATCGGTGAGTATTATTTATTCTTTCCCTTATCCTTTCTTCCTTCTGATTAACTGAGAGGGTGTTTTCGCAGCAGGCCACTTTTGATGTGCTGGCTTTGATTAGAACGAGTTAAAAATACCAACTTAACCGCTCTGTCTACTCCGTCCTGCCTTCTGTCTCCACTGTCTGTTCACCTCTCCCACTCCATCTGCTTCTATCGCCTGATTCGTTTCTTCATATCACTTCCCTTTGTCTCTGTCTCCCTGTGTGATTAAAGATTTTGCTTCATGCATTATCATTTTCCTTCCTTCCCCGCTATGATTGCATTTTTTTTTCTTTTTCTTTTGCCGTGCTTCATCTTTCTTGTGCCAGAGGCCCTGCTCTTGATTATAGCTTTGCTCTCCGTGATTACAACCTCTTGTCCTGGTGAGGAGTGTTGTCTTCCTGGTGTCCTCTTTCTCTAACAGCTTCAGTGACCTTGGTGGAATAACAAAGCCATAATAAAATCACAAAACTATCTAAAATACATTTAGTTTTTTTTAAGTTTGAAACAGGTATACCCTCTCTTAAAGATATAGCCTACAACATCTATTTGATAATAATTGACAATACGTTTTATTTGTAAGAAAATAATGACAGATCTATGCAAAATTAGATAACCCCAGTTTTTAACAAAGCTGAAGTACGTCATTTTTTACTTTATTTATTTTTAAATAAAACCATTAAATAATACAAACCAGATTCCTAAAAAGTTGGGACACTAAACAAATTGTGAATAAAAACTGAATGCAATGATGTGGAGATGGCAAATGTCAATATTTTATTTGTAATAGAACATAGATGACAGATCTAAAGTTTAATCTGAGTAAATGTAACAATTTAAATGAAAAATATGTTGATTAAAAGTGTCACAGTGTCAACAAATCCCAAAAAAGTTGGGACAAGTAGCAATAAGTGGCTGGAAAAAGGAAATTGACCATACAACGAACAGCTGGAAGACCAATTAGTACTAATTACGTCAATTGATAACATGATTGGGTATAAAAAGAGCTTCTCAGAGTGTCAGTGTCTGTCCGAAGCCAAGATGGTAAGAGGATCACCAATTCCACTATTGCTACGCAGAAAGATAGTGCAGCAATACCAGAATGGTTTTACCCAGCGTAAAATAGTAAAAACGTTTAAGTTATCATCATCATCAACCATGCATAGCATCATCAAAAGATTCAGAGAATCTGGAACAATTGCTTTGCCTAAGGGTCAAGGCCGTAAAACTCTACTGGATGCTCCTGATCTTCGGGCCCTTAAACGTCACTGCACCTCAAACAGGAATGCCACTGTCAAGGAAATAACAGAATGGGCTCAGGAATACTTCCAGAAAGCATTGTCAGTGAACACAATCCACCGTTGCCAGCTGAAACTCTACAGTGCAAAGAGGAAGCCATTTCTAAGCAAGCTCCACAAGCTCAGACGTTTGCACGGGGCCAGGTGTCTTTTAAAATGGAGTATGGCAAAATGGAGATAATCTGTGGTCAGATGAGTCAATTTTGAATAAGTAGGATGTGGATAATTTGTTAATGTAAATATCACCTTTCCACCAGATGTGGTTCATTTAATCTCCTTCTGTTTTACTTGTTTTTTCCTAGGACATCAGGAGAAAGTGTAACACATTTTTACAGCATGTAAACAAATACTGGAAAAGAAATGTATAATACAACTAGGCTCATTGAATACTCAACCCATCATTTGTTGTTCCTTAAATCCCAAGTTTTATGGAATAGTAGGTTTGGTTTGGCTCTCAATAGCTATTAAAAATGGCAAAATAAATTGTTTATAGGGAAAATACAAAATATGATTTATTAAGATATAAATCTAGAAATGCACTGCTCAAGGTGGCAACATTTTTGAGCAGCTCTCTTACTTTTGCCATGATTTTTTTTTTCTTTTAAAAACTATAATTGCACCATATTTGTCAGAAACGGTGGAATTTTAGAACAAATTTTGAACAAATCCTCTCTCTCATTTTGTTCGCCATTCAGATTTAAGGTTTTGTTTTGATGCATAACCACAGCAACAAGGTTGGGACGACTGATTAACATCACAGAAGCCTAAATTATTCCTCAACTGGAGCCTTAAATCCCAGATGAGTTAAAATAGAACATTGTGGATCCAGACCAGAAGCAAAAAAACGACAAAGACAAAGTGTAACTTTCACTAATCTTTGGCATCGATCATCAAGCTAGATCCTGTGGACTTTTAGGAAGTTACTGTGCAGAGAAGGAACCATTACAAAATGAAGAACATTACGGACAACCCTTGGAATCTTCTTCGTCATAGTTTTATATCGCGAATTGGTTTTTTTCAGTCAGAGGCTTCTTCAGTTCCGTAGTCACGCAGAAACAGGATTGGCTTCTAAGACAATCCAACTGCTGACCAAATACAAATCTTATGCTCCACAAAGATTTCACATCATTTTTAAACTTATCAAAGATACAGCACTCCCAGTCCTCGTTACAAAACTTGTCAAGTAAAAGCAACAAATTAATAAAATGTCACCGTTATAAATCCAACTTAAATTGTGTTACATCTATTTAAACAAACAAAATATCCTAATCTTCAATCACATTAAGGCCACAAAACGCACAGACTCAATGTAGTGCATTTTTATTTACTTATGTCTGCTGCATGAAGTACCCCAGGATATCTTAGCTAAATTTAATGTTTTGATTCAGTCAGATACTCTTTCTTAAATCACTTGTCATTTTCAAAGTTTTAAAATCATTGAAAAAAATTGTTTTAATAAGTTTAGATTGCACTTCAATTTAGCTATAAATATTGTTTAAATCAGAAATGGTTTATAATTCCCTCTCTTCATCTAACAGCTGTAAAGCAACAGAGGATCTCCGGTCTCTGCTTTGTGAAGAAGAGATCCCATCTCGTTCCTCTGGTCTGAAGAGCAGTAATATTTTACATTTTTATCAAAACCCCAGACACCAACACGATAGAACTGAATGGAGCCAACAACTAAATCAAAAAGTTTGAAGATAGACCACATCAGGTACGCTCTGTTTATTATCATCAGTGAAGTTAACGAGTTAATGACAAACCAGTGGTTGATTCAAAATGCCAAATCTATCCATAGATAAAGTTGTTGAAGCTTTTCTGTTTGCATATCTTTCTGAAGTGAATTATTTGATATTATGAGGCAATCCAATTTCCTTGTTTAACACAAGTCATTTAAAATATTTTATATGTTTTGTAACTTTACTTCAATCTCTGAATCAAATTCAACCTGAGAGTGAAAAAAACCCTAATCCCCTGATGATAAAACATAAATATGGTCAATACAGCACTGCCCTTTAAGAAGTTTCTTTGCTCAGCCACCAGAATATTTTGTTCTGCTACGGTGATTTAATGCTGACCAAACAGATGTGGTTTAGTGGTTTTCTGGGGTCAACCTTTAAATATTTTGGAATTGGTTTTATGATTAATTAAATCTACTTGGATGGAAAATTATAACTTGAGAAACGAATTTGAAAAAGCCTTGGTTTCACTTGGAATCTGCTTTACCATCTGCTTTTATAAAAATATTTGCTCTAGCTTTCCATTTTTCTTTTTGTACCTCCAGTTAAAATGATGCCATAATTCACCATAATATTATTATCAAACATATTTTTATGGTTATATACTTGATTTAAATATTGATCATCAAATAACAAAGTTCAATCACATCAATGGAAGTTCCCATAATCAAGAAAAGTATTAAATTCTTACTACCAAGCCGAGGCTCCACCTGATTGTCAGACAGTGCTAACATTAGGTGTTTGACCATATCATAAAACTGTGGTTCAATAAGTGTAGTGCCTTAAATTCACTTGATATAGTTTAATTCATGAATATTTTGTATAAAATGTCTGTAACCAACATTGACTTAAAGCTTTTTCTGGAGTTGTGAAGATATTTTTCTGGAATTACAAATGTTATTATGAAAATTCAAGATATTTTCCTGGAATTACAAATGTTATCATGAAAATAACAGTCTGAGTTGACATAAATTACAAACCCACAATTCTTTTTTTCTTTTCACAGACAAGGAATATAATTTTCTTTGTGTATTGTGTGATATTCTTAATGTCGTGGAGTATTTTCATCTTGTGAAGAGAGGAACATGCTGATAAAGACTGGATCTTCAGTCCTTCAGTCCTGCTGATATCACTTCCAGACTTATGACTCCTTTGCAGTGCAGCCAGAAATCCATCCAAGCAGGGGCAGTATTAGAAATGGGTGTTATGTCTGCAAACTGTGTTACTGGTGGGAAGGAGAGCGAGAAAATTAATGTTTGCCAAGAAGAATTACATTCTTTTCCTTTTTTCTGTATCGATAAAAGAAGAAAAGGTAATAGAAAATGGCACTGAATCCCTGCATGGAGAAAACTATCAGCTCCACCATCTGCTGATCTGTGACCGGCTGTATATTTGATTAAATGAAACAAATAAAAAGCAAAGCTGTGTGGCGTGTTGATATAGCAGGATATGATATGATACCAAAGGGAACACACTGGTGCAGGAAATGCATGCTGTGGGCTGCTGACACTCAAGGCAATAAAGCTCATTTTTATATTTTTATATTACATACAAACAGAAAGTGCCGGTAAGAAACTATGACTAATTAATTTAGATGCTTTCAGAAAAGCTATGCTGAGCAATCACAGATGTTGAGAATGTTTGGTTTCTCCTTGTTAAAGCCTAAGTCATAAAGAAATACAAAGAAACAGAATCTTCAGGACACCTAAGGTGGTACAATTAATATTTAAAAAGAACGTTCCACTTAAAATTTAATGTGTACCAGAAGGTTTTGCCCAATTCAAAACAAGTAATTCAGATCTAAAATGCTCACATTTATATTCAACCTGACTATAATGGATCAGCTACGAACGGTTTTGTGCCTGCATGATTAATTTGGAGTCTGGAGGCAAAGAGCTTTTGCTCTTCATAGAGCTTAAGCAGCAACACAGCTGATTGCTGAAAAGTCTAAGAATTTGTACTTAATCTTTGCCTTAAAGGGTCTCAAACACCACCAAAACATCACTAGATTTATTACTGGAAACTTTAGAGTGCAACCTTTGGTGTTACTTTTTTTCCTACAGATAAAACAAAGACGTAAGCACATTACAGCGTTAAAGCAACTTTTACCTGGTGTTTGAAAAACTTTCACTTTTGCTATCTGTATGTCTTAGCAGGTGTCAGAGATTAGATGTTTGATATACAATAAAACTAAAAATAAATAGATTTTCTTAAAAGCGTTCTGCAAATATGGTGAATTGTGATTTTAAATAGTAAACACAAGCCACATAAAAACAGAAATTTCACTATGATAATCCCTATAATATAAAACTAATTGTACAATAAAAAATGTGTAGATCAGGTAAATCTAAAACATGCTCTAATCAGTGTGTAATCCACCGCCATTCCTTAATTTAAAGTCATAAAAAAGTGGTGTTTTCAGTTTAAACATCTAGTTACCATATTAGTTGTACGAAAACTTTAATCATCTGTTTATGTTTCAGAATAACAATGGTCAAACATATTTGGATCAAATTACAGATTTCTATATGCTGTTGTTTCATCTGCGTATGAAGACATACATTAAAATTATTTCCACTTATATTTTCATTGCATCAACAACACGGAAATATAAATATATAACAAAATATAAAATCAGATGCATAAAAAACATAAATGGTTTGACATTCCCCAAAATTTGAAATCTCCTTCTTAAGAAAAGTCAACTAAAGAAATTCTGTTGGTATGATTTCATCACCCTCTGCCGTATAGATATTAAAATATTTAGGGTGCACTCTGAAAAAATAAAGAAGCTTAGCAGCAGCAGAAACCCCAGAGAAACACTCCTGCTCACATTACTGAATCATTTAAATCCGCTGGGTGCTTTCCCTTTTAACATGTTAACGGAAGAAGTCAGACAGAATAAAGAGGAGGAACAGAGAAAACGACAAAGTTCATAAGAGGAATGAAGGCAGCCTCAGAGGTTTGGACCCACAAGAGCAGATGCGGATCCATTTTCAAATGTTCCTCTTTTCCTTTTCTCTCCCTTTGTCAATCTTGCCTCGCTGCATCCGTCATAGTTGTCACTGCTTTCCTTTGGCTCCACATGTATAAGTTGGTCTTCCTCCAATTGTTGTAGCACAAGCTCTGTCTTTCTGTGCTCTTACAACTGATCAGGTGTGATCAAATGCTGGCGGAAGTGGGATGCTTGCTTCAGTTCAAGGCCAAAGCATGGATTAACCAAATATCTCCTTAAAAATACCTGCCCTTTTATTTTTATTGCATCTAAAAACATGTCACTACCAAAAACATTTGCTGCATTAAATACATGAATAAGTTTTCAAGAAGAACTCAAACGTGTCTTTGGGTTTGCAGCAAACAGATTTATTATTTGTTTGGGGATTATTAGTTTGTGGCTTTAGGTGGATGGCTGTGTTGTTATTTTCAGTTGTGTCACCCTTTTTCAATTTTTTGGATAATGCAATTCAAATGCAGAGCAGTAACATGCTTCATAACCCAATTGTGGTTTAAAGTTCTCCACAATTTTATCTCTGACCCTGATCTGCCTTTTGTACATACAAGTCCTTTCTAAACGCCAGACTTTCTCTGGTCCCGTATCGGTTTTTCACGCTAGTTTAAATAAGCCTTTGGTTTTTTTTGTACAAAGAAACCTTAAGTGAACAGGATCTCAGCAGTCTATTTAGTGTTAATTGATTTTTTATCCATTGTTCCCTTTTATTTGTACTTCCCAATCATGTACTACTTTGTGTTGATCTATTTCACAAACTCCTAATAAAATCTGCTTTTCGTTGCAAAGGTTTTACTAGATATTCAAACTACCTTTTGTTTTCACCCAAGAACCATTTCTTGCCTACACGTTGAGAGCACACAGACATTTTAGAAACCCCAACAACCTCTGTTGTTTGTTTATTTATTGCTCCTTTTGACTCCGCTTCTCCTCCTACTCACGAGGTCCTGAGTCTGCTACGCATTTGGATGTCTGTCTGTCGACCTTTGGCATTTCTGTGTTTTACTCGGCTGTAGATCACAGCCCTGCCACCCCTGGCTGTTTACCACTCTCTGTCTCCCCATCTGTTCAAAAGCCGACACCAACCCCCTCTTCTCAGATCTCTAGGTACTCTACCCTCTCACCGGCCTCATGATCACTGATTTGTAACACTTTGCACTGGTTGCCGTTCCTACAGGATGACGGAAAGTCACACAGGAAACACATTTAGTGATGCTTCGCAGAGGAAACAGATATTTAGGTCTGTGTTCATGTGAAACCACAATTACAGAGATAGAAACGTCTGATACAGGTCAGAAGAAAAAACCGTCAAGCATTTTTCTAAAACTATATCTGTTTACCATCTGATTATCATCTTGTGTTTAACACTTGCGTCAGCAAGAGCACGACAGTCAAATTGCTTTAAAAAAAATCTAACACCACCCACTGGCCACAACTTGTTAATCTCCCAAAAACTAGATTTTAACCGCGGTTAAAGCGGTTCTTCAGCAGCATTTTTACATTACACAGCTTTTTCCATAATAAGGAAGCTAAGCCAGTACCGATGTTCATGACTGATTCAATCTAAAAAAACAATAAAGCACTAATAAGGCTTTCTATATCCACAGATCAAACTTGGAGCCAGGTATATTAGGTTTGTTTTTCACTATTCTGATTTTCTTTGGATAAGGGTCACCTTCTTAGACAAACACACACACACACTTTCCTTTGAGTTCCAATCAGGTGTCATGAATTTCTATAGCCTAATACTAACTATTACTAGTACATGCCTAACCTTAAATCTAACCAGAGCCCCAACGCAAAAAAAAAAAAACCCATCTGTCCTCGTGGGACCATGTTTTGTCAGGAGAATTCGGTCCCCACAAGAATAGTATTTGTTCCAGAAACTATCCTCACAATGCAGTAAAAAAAGCCAATCTACACACACACAGTCAGATAACAACTGTTTATGTTGAGAAAGGCAAACTTTCTGCTGATCAGTGTCCTGTCTGAACAGGAAGCTAATTTTGGCTGATATGACAAACATTCTTTCTTTCGCAGATGGACAATATGATATTGGAGGGAAATGCTGAAATATTGCTGGGTTATTCTCTAAATCTGCCTCGGATGTTCTACATGCGTCCATTAAAAAACTGAAACATTAAAAGTTTTTTTGTTTTGTTTTGTTTTTGCTTTGAAATCAGGACCTATTTTTTTCCCGACGCTACATCCAGAGCAACACCTTTGATTATTTGCAAAAAGATACACTTTAGTCAAAACTCTTCTACTAAATTATGTAATCCTTACTCTCTTATCAAAACATCCAACTCATCCATCATACGGGGAGATTGTGTTTGATTCAGCTAAACATTCCTGTGCTTTTCTTAAATTCACCAACACAAATAACACTGGTTGTGCAAATAATTGGAATAAAAATTTTTTTGTTTTCAATAAATGCCTAGAAAAGACAACAATAACCAAAAAAACACCCTTAAAGCAACACTAAAGAAGTTCAGTTTTGGTTGATTTTGGTGGCCAGTGTGGACAAAAGCTGTAGTGTTTTGCCTGAATGAAGACTGTATTTCCCCATTAGGACCAGCGCAAAGAGTTGTAAAATCCCGATCTCCCGGTCGCCTGCTGTTGGATTTACGTAAATTTCTGTTTCCAGTCGCTGTGTGAAGGATGAATAGCAATGAACTAATGAATCTAATTGTGGCGAAACAATGTGATACGATGATTTTGAAAAAAAGAAAAGGAGGAGCTGACGTATGCCGAAAATTATTTAGCAGTTTTTTAGTTGTTTTATTCCTGCCACCCTCCTTAAAGTTGTTTAGTGCCAGTTAAAGTTATATGGACCCCCTCGGGCAATGACAGAGGTGTCATTCAACGAGCTGTAAGTCAACGTATAATCACAGAAGTTATGAAAATATTTTATGAAGGTGGAAAAGTTACTTAGTGTTGCTTTAATATGATTAGCCTCTGTTGGCCTACCTGGTTCTGCCCACAGAGCCGTGTTAACATCACAAGCTTTGCTATCATTAGCAAGATCATTCACCTTAGACAACCATAAGAAGAGCTCCCTTATGTGGTTTATGAAGGGGGGTGGGTCTGATGGTGTAAAACTATAAACTGCAGTTGTTGGTGAAACAAATGTCCCAGATGGCAACATACCTCAGTCCCTTTTGGATGTAATCAAACATTCACGGACGAACTCAATGCTGGATTGACATGACATAAAGGAGCACCCCATTCTGTAATATGGCTGCATACAGTATAATGTTTCCATGTCACAAATTCTTCATTTATCTTCTCACTCAACAATAAATATGAATTCTCTGTTGGAAAACAGCTTATGGGAAAGTTTACTCTTTTGTGTCTCAGCAACACCAAACAAAATGGAACTGAAGAACAGGAAAATCCAGCTGTTTGTTTTCCTATGGTTGCCTGAGGTCACTGCTGTAGATGAGTTGGAGCTGAAGGTCATGTTTTTCACCCTGTTTTATTGCTTATTCAGCTTTATCTCTGAGGGGCAGCAGGCAGGCCTTTGGATACCATTCGCCTCGTCCAGCTGCTCTTTCATGTGTCTGAAGTCCTTTTAGGAGCAACAGGATTCCCTGCAGAATTAGGGTTATATTTGTTTATCAGTATTAAACAACGCAGCTGAGAATCTCGCTCTGTATGTGTGTTTTTTTTCCACATGTTAGCTTAGGAAAGCCCCAGGGAACTTTTATGTAATCTAAGTCATGAGGCATATCTGATGCAGCGCTGGTGATCAAATTATAAGCAGTTTATGAAATTGTCTGGGTGTTTTATAAGCTCAGGATAAAGTAAATTAGTCTTTTCAAAAGGTTTTGTTAAAAATAATCACTTATTTTCTCCAATTTTTCTTAGTATTTTCTGGTATGTCAATTGTTGATTTTATGTTTTGTTTTTTTCTTGCACAATTTGATCTTTAAATAGAAATCTTTTCTAGCATTCTGTATATTTGTAACACCTTAAACACAGAAAGTGCACTTAAATCAGTGCTTCTTTTTTGTGTTTATGTTCGGTACTCTCAAATCTACAGTCGGTTATCACAGACGGGTTAGGATCTACTGGACGCTTATTTCAGTTAAAAGGAGGATTTTCCTACCCACTGTTGCCAAATGTATGAGTATCAGTATGAGGGCAAGCAAGTGATTGTCTGCTGTCACTACGTGATGGTCCAGAAGAGTGAAGTCATTTAGCTGCATTTCCTTAGCTAAAAAATAATTTGAAAAATTAACCAATCTTTTTTTCTTTCCTGATCATTTATTTTAAATTCTGCACTTTAGTGTGATCAATAAATATCAAACACAAAATAAAAGAAATTAATCATATTAATTCTCTTGACCCAAAGACACAAAGCCATGAAAAAATATTTACAACACCATCCGTAGCCAGAAAACAAAAAAATCTAATTATTATATTCCATATTCATCTATCTAATTACAAAACTGGGTGATCAACACAAGTTAATGAATGATCTACTTGAAATGCAGCATAACATGGTTGAGCAAATGTCAAATTATTGTGGTAAAGTAGAAGCCCCCATATGCGGGAAACGATGCTGCCCAGGAAATGCACTTATCTTGAACAAAATGCAACATGTCAAAAGTGCTCTAATGCTACTTTCCAAAAGTTAGAGATTATTCTTTGACAGCTGTTTAGTAACTATGTAATCAGTTGTTACATGTTCAGTTTACTACATCAAAAAGTACAGATGGATTTTTGGGATTTCCACTTTAAATGAGTGCAAGTCAAAAAGATTTTTTGGGTTACATGACCCACCATAAAACAAGTTAATGTTTATATACAGACCAAGTAGACGGACATGCAGACTACAAGTTTGAAATATTGAGGTCATTCCATAATTAGTTATTACACAAAATAACTAAATGTGTAAATTATGACCAAAAGCTCATGTTTCTTATATTTGTCTTGTATTCTAATTCATTTATTTTATCCATTGCAATGGATATAAAAACCACAGTAATTACAGGAAATGTCTTTATTTCTTTTTCATTTGACACACGATGGAACAGGATTGTTCTTGGAAATTGAAGAGTAAGGTCAAAATAAAAACAAAAGGAAATTACTGGAAAACAGACACTATGTTAATGAGCTGGTTTAAACAGGAAGGCTGTTAATTGTATTGTCTCCCATCCAGTGATCATTCTGCTTATGGATCGTTGAACATTTATCTTAAAAATGTGTCTAGGGTCACATTGGAGATAGGCACCAGCAGACCCACCTGACCCCAACAGGGAAAAGGGTGTACAGAAAATGGATGGATGTTAGATGAGATATTTTGTTAACACTATAGAGATAATAGCATAACCAGATCTCCAGCTCTTTTTAGTTTTATAAACCATGTTAACCTTTCTCACGCTTTTTTCTCTCACATGCTCATAAACCATTTTAGGTAATGAGTTCACTCCCAGCATTTACATTTACATCCAAGTAAGATCACTTTTAAGAGCATGAGAACCTAAACTCTAATACAAAACACAATTGGTTAAGATGTGAAAATATATAAAACGACAACAATTATCACATGATTCAATAGGTATTAACACTAGCTCAAAAAATGTCAGTGTAAAGGTTACTTGTATATAGTCCCCCCCCTTTTTTTAAGCCCTTGATTGCACTTTAGTTCAACTCTCTTGTTTATGATGGGTTTAAGCGAGTTTATTTGAATGTGTGTTCTGCTGTGTTCCTTAAAACCGAATCTTATAGTGAAAAACAAGCATATAAAGTTTGGTTTACAACTTTCTATCTTTTCCTTACAATAAAATTCCAACGTAATGGTTATTTTATTTATGTTCCTATTCATGATTACTCTGTGTACACAATTACAATACCGAATTAAGCCTAATGAAAGAAATTCATCTTCTACAAAAGCTGGAAAGTTTGTCTATGTTCTGTGCTGTACTTTTGCTCAATACTTCTTCAGCTTAGTTTATTAAATCAAAGCAGAAGGCAGGGAGTCAGTCGGCATGCGTCTCAGATAGATTGCATTGTTGGGTTTGTTGTCCTTCTTCTACCTCTTGACACCTGCTCATAGATTGTCTGTCGGGTTCATATAGTGCACTGTAGTCAAACAGTGGGATACCTGGGTTTTGAAACAGGTATTGCCTCTTTTTGCAACTTTTGTTGTCCTGCTTAAAAATGAAATCAGTATCTCCACATAATGTTTCAGCAGATCATTCTTTCAGTAAGTTACTGTAAACAACTCTACTGACTTTGTTCTCAATCAAATGTTTAGATCTAGACGAGTAGACGACATGGCCTCCTAAATTACTGACAGTAGTATCTTCATAGGCATTGTGTCGCTCTTCTTATCCATTTACCCGGGAAGACACTTCTCAAATTGTCTCTACATCAGAAGGTCTTTCCTATAAGGAATGCAACACTTGTAGCTTAAGCCCTTAACACATCTTTGTGTGGTGCCTCCAAAAGGTCTAACTCCACCCGCTGACCACAACTTGTTAACCTCTCACAAACTATTTTTGCTTTTCAATCTTCATAAAGAAAAACTATTGAAACAGACAAATGAAGACTTAGTTGATGTTGTTTGTCTTGTCATTTTGGCTGTGGTTTAACTGAGTTACTATTCATTGTTGTATACTTCAAATTTGATTTACAAAAATCCAGGCCATAGCTCTCTCTAAAGGTTTTGAAACTATTTACATAAAACACATAAACAGATTTCAATGAAAGAAACAAATTGATCATCTGTTACAACATATTTTAAACTTAATTTTTTCTTTTCATGATCTCCTGAAACATTATAATAAGAAGACCTAAAATGTTTTACTGGCTATATTTGATGAGATTTGTATTTCTTTTAATTTTTACCCTCATGTTTTGAATTGATTTACTGAAATAATATGAAACAAAGTAACACTTTTATGATGTACTTGTATAACATGCAGAAAAATAGCAACCCTGATTATCAACTTTATTGGTGCTTAAACGTAGTCACAAGCTCACCTGCTTTTGTATTGATAGAGCAATCTACTTTTTTTATGTTTCAGAGGCATTCACTTTTGAGATGAACATAATAATAAAGTTTTTGCTGTTTGCCAAACACCACACTCATCTCCAGAGAAAATAATAATATCATAAATAAAACACTTTCACAAGACCACAGTAGTAAGACAAACCTTCGCAGTGAATAGAAAATCACAGCTGACTGAAACAGCGAAAGTGAATTTGCATGTGTTTATGCTCATCTTCTCTTTCTTCCTCTCTTTTATCTGAGAGTCAGTGACCAAATCCGTCTCTCTTGTCTTGGCCGGTCTGCATCCAAAGCAGTCCAGCCAAGCATGAGATGCTTTTAAAACTGTTTTCTCACACAGCGGTGAACTTTTCAGGATATCATGGCAAGTGATCCCAGTCGTGTCAGGCCCTAAATACATCAGTAATGACCAGTGCATCACTCTTTCTCAAGCTACCTTCACACTTGGACGAGTGCATAGAAGGATGGCTGTTCCAGTCATCATTGGCTGCCTGAGGTGAGCTTGAAGCAGGAATATATATTTTTTTTTTAAAGTAGAAAAACAAAACTAAAACACCAACCTCCACCGTGGGTGTTGCTGTGTTACAGGGGATGGATTTTCTCTCTTCACAGTGTGAGCTGCTGCCAAGTCTGAAATCAATCCTGAGAGGGAAAACCAAGAATGCAGGGGGTTGATGCAAACTTGTTCACTCTCTAAAAATACTTCACATTTGTAACATGGAGTTTAGTAAGGAATTAAATATTCTGTGGAACTGTGTTATATAAAACTGAACATTGAGAGTAAAAAGTCCATTACTCTCTAACTACGCTTACTCCCAGAAGAAGCATGGGTAAGACATCATCTGCATCATTTACATTTAGAGTAAAGATTTAAAAGTCAAACCTGCCTGCAAACAAGGAAACAACAACAAATTCCTGCACAGTTTAGTGGAACAAAATTTTAAACTAAACATGTGTGAGGTTAAAAATCTCTTAGCTTGTTAAGTGGTCCAATGCTGTTTTTCACATGTTGGCAGCTCCTAAAATACAATTAATGCAGCTCTAAAAGGGAAAAACCAAAGGCGTATCACACATGTTAAGTATATTAACTGTTAATGATCCTCGCAACTCCAAGCACATAACCATGCATGTAATGGTTCTTTATCAGAGCAGATAGAGCATATGTGATTCCTGTGATGTTTCATTTGTATGTTATCACCTAAAGGACTGAGCAACTTTAATATCATGTTAGCCACTTTAAGCATGAAGCATGCTAGTGTGAAAAAAAGCATAGCTTCTCAAAGCATACTTAAAATTAAGTAAAAAGATATTTACATATGTACAATGTGTTTTCCAAATCTAAAAAGTATAGGTATTGTGTACATATATATATGTATATATATATATATATATATATATATATATGTTATATTTATGCATGTATGATCCCCCCTAAAAAGAATCTTGAAGTCTGGTACTGCTTTAAGTTACATTTCTTTTATCAAACTGTCAAGCCCGTTTTAAAATGTAGCATTTTGGCCTCTTGTTAACATGTGAACAGTATTTGTCTGGACAAACATGCAAGGGTTTGACAATGTGCTATAGAGTGAAATGCAATGCGGATCATGCCCACATTTGTAAACAATGATGTCACTCTTGTCATCTTCAGCTTGCTGACTAAGGCCAAGCTCTCACTTTTGCTCAGGGCAACAGCAACAATGGCAGACCTTTAAACAATTATGAACACTCTGGCTTAATATATGAATGTTGAAAACACACACACACACACACACACACACACACACACACACA
>JAVLVB010000239.1:369824-394651 GCA_032876305.1 Orestias chungarensis | reverse complement strand
TGAAGTGTGTTTTTATTCTCATTGATCATTTGACAGAGAAATACTTCAGAACTATTTAGTCAAATTTTGACTGCACCACTTATATGGAAAATATGCTGTCGATGAAAATAGATGGACTGGACACAAATATGATATATATCAGAATCAGAATCAGAATCAGGCTTTATTGGCCAAGTATGCTCACACATACAAGGAATTTGTTTTTGGTTACACAGATGCGTACACTGCAAGCATCTGTGTAACCAAAAACAAATTCCATCGACAGCATATTTTATATATATATATATATATATATATATATATATATAAACCTTGATTCCATTTGTAATAACTTTCCTTCTGGTACTTCTGCATATCGAACAGGTTTTTGTTCAGACAGCCTCGCCTCCTGCTGTTCCGGATTAATGTCTGAAATCTGCTGGGAGTTGTTTCAAGCAGTTGTGGGAGAATCTACGCGCTCCCACCTGAATCTGTTTCTGCTGCTGGATGGAGTTCAGCAGAAAAAAAGACACAAAAATATGAACCAAGTCCATTTCTTTTTGCACTTGATTCATAACTTACACTACCTTAATGATGAAAACATTGAAATATTTTAAAAAGTAGTTTTGTTTACTTGGTGCATTTAAATTTGTGTTATTAGGAAATGATTGCAGAAACCTATCTTTAACTGATGTTTGGTATTACAGTCTGTATCTAAATTAAATGATCAAAAAAACGTTGATACCAGATAGCTTACATTTTCCTATCAGGTAAAGATCATCGTCAGATCTTGTATCCAATTATACATTTAGCTCACTACCATGAAGTAAGTCTGAAAATACATTTGTGAGTATTTTTTGGAGCAGAATCTTTAAGGGATGAAAGATACAAATTCCCTGACTGAGTACAGCAGTGTGTCTTTAGATGCATTCACAATACATTATTTACATGTATTGTTTTGTGGGAGAACTGCACACGCAAGCAGGTTTGAGAAACTTTTGAAGGAATGCCTATAAAGCCATGATACAAATTATATTCTGTAGAATAGAACAGAAATATCCAACATTATTGTACGGGGATATTTTTTGTTACAGCAGCATCCTTAGGCAAATATACAATATGTAAAAACAGGAAACAGCATAAAGAAAATTCTTCAGGGAGAGAAACCAGAAGAGGGAAGCATACAACTGTAGGGAATAATGGTAAGTGATGGTTAACCTTCTGCTCTACAGAAAATACCTGACCGAACAAATAGTTATTTTCTCCACTTTGAGTTGATTGCTTATTTGCAACATAACTGTCTGAATTTCAGATAATTAAGAACGTCACTAACGCTGGAGATTAATCCACGGTAAAAGTATATACTCAGGGTTGGTTTTAATGCAGCCTTCTCTCCCGAGGTTCACGTTGGAAAAGACAATTTTATTTCAAACCGAAAATTCTTACTTGGAATAATAGAGATTCATTAACTGCCTCAAAATGAAACCAAAATTGAAGCTTTTGCAAGAATAAGATATACTGTAGGCATATACTACTTTTATTGGATCACCTCCCTTCTCCTGACAACAGTAACAAAATAGTTTTTGACATGGACATAAAAGATTTCAACCGAGTTGACACCATATACAGATCCAAGTCCCAACCTTTGAGGTAAATGAACAGAGCGATGGGTATTATCAAGGGAAATTTTATAAACACATGTAGAATCAATTCAGACTCAATTTAAAAGGTGTATTTTGACAAGAGATAAGGAATTTGCACTGCAATAGACCTTAGGAGCAGGAGTATAGCCTAAGGGGAGAGTACAAGTTAATGATGGGGATGCTTTCAGAGGGAATTGACGTTTTCAAAGTAAAGTTTGCTCTCTTACTGTAAAGTGAGGCTGCACGGTGGAGAGGAGGAAGACAGTAAGACCCTGGAGACCAACCCAAGAGTGGTGTGGCAGTTCAGATGGATTTCATGAGGTCCAGTGCTGTCAAAGGGAAGGTTGATGAAGTGCAGGCAAGCAGAGGATTGGTTGACTGACCATGGTGAGAATGAAACCAGAGGTAAACAGACAAGGATGAGGCATGGCCAGGATATCCAGGGTGTCACGGAGGTAATAGAGAGATTAACTTGGGAGGGACGGAGAACAAGGTGAGTGAGCTGTGAACATGGAGAACAGCCACAAAAACAGCTAGAGAAGATTCTTAGAAGGTCTCGGTTAATCATCAGTCGCTGACTGTTCATCCCAGAGCTCCCTTGGTACCTCAGCAAACCCCAGTAGGTTGTCCTTTGGTCTGAGGGCAGCGGGTGTAAGTCAGTGTAAGTCAGGGTTTCTCTGAAAGGTAAGGCCTCAGAGTTGTGCACTACAAACAAACACAATAAAATTTCCCAATGAAACTAGTTTTTTTTTTAATATCAGTGATTTTATTTTGACCTAATTTATTAATGACACAAACTGTCCAAACCAACCCCCATTGTTAAATCACAAATTAGTGGGATTTACAGACTGTTTGTACAATTTTACACACCACACACAGGCAAGATGATCAGTCTGAGGAGGGTCACAAAAAAGGTCCAAGGTGAAAAAAACATCTTACCAACAAAAAATACAAAGTCTATCTCACACATACCTGGAACTACACTGATAATCAGCCACAGATTACGGGTGAAAAAGAATGTGTATTGACTAGAGAAAAGCAAAATCGTTAGATTCCATCGTATGTGGCTAAAGCATTTTGTCATCATGACTCTCTACTTAATGGAGAAATACTGAAGGAAAAAATCTTTTAGTCAGTTTGTGACCTTAAATGCAATCAACAATTTATTTATCAGGTAATCTTTAATACATCACAAAAAAAAGATTGATGATGCAGAATATTTAATTGTGATATGAATGCAAAAACATAGAATAACGTGTTAAGGTAAAAAAACTTCTCTATAATACTTTATTTTAGTGTCAGAATTGAAATTGTTCCAAAAATTAACCAAATATCCAACCAGAGGACTTAATAAAGACTCTGATGCTTTCTTCTGACATAAAAGGGCTTCATTAATTTTGTACGGATTCAAATTAAATCTGGCATAGTAAAACCTACAGTACATTGACTACTGAAGCACAATTTTGCCTGGCACTTTTATACATATTCAAATTATAGATTCAATATGTATTAAAGAAATATAGGTGCTGAAGTAGCACAATACATGGTAAACAAAGGTAAAAGCTAATTCTGCATGCAGGGTCAATTAATAAGCTGACAGATCGAGACTCACTGATACATTAATAATTGAAATATGATGTGAGTCATTGCGATTCTTTTATTGCGTACTGTTAGCGAAACATCAAAGACGGAAAAGTAGAATTGTGATTTTTTCATGAATAGATGAGATAGTTGACATGTCAGAGCTGAGCAGTGAACTCCAAGCCCCCTGCATACTTTACTAACTGGAGTGAAAGTAAAAAAGGAAAGAGACAATTAGCTGAGGAGAAATATACTGTCACAGGGACTTAACAGCATCATGTGAGGCATATTTTTGTCCCACACATTCTGTCTGGGTATTTGCTGTACTACCACAAACAGAAAAAAGCATGCAAATTAAAAGAATGTGTCTTAATAGGGTGGTATTCGCTTTGGCAAGGATTTTATCTTCATAATTTAATATCGACAATGCAAACAATCCCAGCTAAACAGAATAAAGCAGGGCGATGGTCTGCTGATAATAAACTGTTCTCTCTATTGAGTGGACTGGAACATGGTCCAAGTATAGCAATCTTTTATGGTAGATCTTGCCTATGGTGCACTAAACTCTGACTTTACTGGGTTACACAGCTACATTTACCGCAGTCATCTAAATGGGTCCTGTTTACCATCCTCCAATCTTTAATTCTGGTCTGCTAAATCAGCCCCTCTGTCTCTCTCAGTAGCACGTCGTCTTACTAATTACCATTTCAAATCTGTAGTTTGGCTTCCAATTCCCCCTCATTATAATTTATGGGAATTCTGGACAATCTGAAAGGAAAGGAAAGAAGTTTTTAAAGCCCAAACAGAGCTGCAGGGAAATTGCATGGTGCTGCTCTTAACCACACACCCATAAAACAACAATGGTTGCTCTGGCAGTTAAGGTGGTCACACATTGGGTCTGCCTGTACGCTGGGTCATATTATTGTGTACATGTTGTAAATGCGAAACATGAAGGGTCAGTGTGCAGTTTGAAATGAACACGCGTGTTAAAATAATTACCAGTGTGCTCTCAAAAAGGCCACATGAGAAATGAATTATACATTACCACGACTGACAAGCAGTCACACACGTACATATCTGCTGCCTACCTGTTGCGCTTGGGGCACTTTAGCATAACAAGATGAAGTCGTGCTGTTAAATTATGCAGCAGGCCGGGCCAGCTAACGTCAGTCCTTCAAATCATCTTGGAAGTGTTTCGAAATATTTTTGATGTCATGCAAACCCTGGTTGCTCAAAGCCCTGATGGATTAGGCAGCTTCTTTATTACAGAGGCTTACAATTTGTTGTTTCATGCGTAAGCGCTATTCACAATCGATCATGTACGCACAAAACAAAGACAGAATCTCACAGGCAATTTTATAACATACGTCTAAATTAATGGCTTGTTGACACGAGTAGCAAATAAGCCAGTCACGTGGTAGCAACTCTGGACTTGATGAGGATGCATTGTTGGTATTTGAAGTGAGGAAGAAAGGGGATTTAGGCTACTTCAAATGTGGAACTGTTTATGCCAGAAGGTGTGTGTAATCTATAAATGTATTAAAAAAAAATGGTTTGAGTAGATAGAAAAGTGACAGTTTCTCAAATAAGCACTAATTTGAACATCGACCCAAGGTGGAAAATATACTTTTTTGAACACATAGCTCAAATTTGGACTTTGAATACAGCAGCAGATGGTAGGGATCTATGGGAGTTTATTACTTTTTGTTTTGTCTCTTACTTGTACTGTATTCTGAAAACTGAGCTTTATTTATTTTATTCCCTTAGTATTTGAGGGTCATTTTTTGATTAGATTCCTGTATTTCTCATGTTCTGTTTAGTGGTTACTACTGGCTACTCCAATTCCTGCCCAGTTCATTAATTTTTATTCCTGTTCCTTTGCAGTGTTCACATAGTCATGGTGTAATTCCTTGTCATTCTCCCTCAATGCCTCTGATTATGTGTCCCCACAGTTCATTAAACTGATTTGTACATTGTGTCTTAATCCCTTCTCTTTGTGTAAATTGTCTTTCTTTCCTTCACTCTTTTCAATATGTTCTGTTTTTATCATGCCAAACCCGATCTTGTTTCTCTATATACAATTTTTTTTCTCGACTGTTTCAATTTAACTATGCATTATCAACCTTATAAATCTTAGCAGATGTCAAGAACTTAGGCAAAAACCTTTTTGTTCTGTATAATAAACTAATTTCTTTAATTAGAGGCTTAAAACAGCATGAATATGCCTCTTTAATGCATTTGCTTGTTAAACAGAGATGCAATTTAAATCTTTTCTCAGTGAATTCATTGTCTTGACATTCATTGCTTTACACTTTTGAAAGGGTAAATCAGTGTATGTTGTATATTTCTATTGGCTTGTCTGATTTGTTGGTGAATCAAACCCTGGACCGGGAAGCATTTTGTAGAACTATTTCCTTGCAAAGAGAAAGTTTGCATGTTTTCCTGTATGTGTGTGGGTTCACTCTAGGTACCCTGGCTTCCTTCCACAGTCTAAAAACATGACAGTTAGGTTAATTTGGTCTCTGTAAATTGCCCTTAGTGTAAGTATGTGTGAGTTTGTTTTTCCTGTGTGTCTCTACGTTGCGCTGTGACCTGTCCAGGGTTTACCCCGCCTCTCACCCAAGTACCGCTGGAGATATGCAGAGGCTCACCATCAAGGATATGAGAGATTAGCTAATTGTTGGAGCTCAGTTCATATAAACTGCCAAAAAATTTCACAATCATAAAAATGTAAACATCTGCATATTAATGATTTGATAGATTTTTTTCTAATTTCAATCCTGGATTGGCCATTTTTGTGTACCTTGTAATTTTCAGTGATTTATTATTTTTTAAATAAACTAACACATGCAAACACAAAAGAGAGTAGACATTGTTTGCAGCACACTAAAGTTTCAGACCTTAAAAAAAGAAATTATGCCAGGGGCATGAAACTGATACCACTGTCTAGCAGATGTTTCAGAGTGTCTCTCAGTTTCAGTTTTATTCAGGGTTTCCTTTGATCTTTTAAAGATTTTGGAAATCTCATTGTCTTCAAGCAGTTCAATAACTTTATAATATTAACGAAGAGCTTCAGTGACGTTTTGAGCTGGCGTAATCTTGGATTTTAAATTTCAGAAAATTTCATTCAAAATCTCTGTTCATTTTATTGGGTTATTTAACAATAAGAAAGTGTAACACAACCGAAAAATGAGGGGGGGTTTTGTATTTCATTTTCTACTTTGCCCAAAATAACAGACACCTGTTGGATATATTATATTAAAATGGTTATTGTTCAACATTGTTGTCTATTTATCAAAGTATGGTATGTTTAAAATAATTTATCCTCTTTTTAATAATCACTAAAATAATCTTGTATTTGAGTTGCAACAATAAAACCATTCTAATGATTGCGAACCAGGTTCTAGTATGATTCTGCTGGTAATTTGATAAATTATTTTTGCAGATAATCTTCAAGTCTAATCTTTTGTGCTGACCAGATGTTCTCTAATGCTAATGTACTCCAAATAATGAATAAGATACACCCCTGCCAAGGATGTTGACACAGAGAATGTCAGCAAGAAAAACAAAAGGACTGAATTTCCATACTGGTAGTTTTACATTCGCTTTAATCATAAAAAGAGGTAGTGGTAGATTTTACTGTATTCATCTAAATATTCTTTAGATTCTTCATGTCTTTTGTTAAGACCAACAAGCGATGCAACAATCCCAAACAGCTGTGAGTCAAACCAGGTATTAAAAAGGTTCCTGTTTCCACTTTTTGCTTCTACTAGAAATGTGCACATCCAAATATAACTTTTTGTTATAATAATTTAGTATACTGTCCTTTCCACCTCCTGCTGCACTCTTAACTTATCTCACCTTGACAGTAAATTAAGTCCTAAAAACTATCAAATGCATTTAATGAGCCAATAAATAAAAAAAGCCAGAACCAATCTACTAAAAAGATAATTTAACCTCTTTTCTTCTTTTGTAGTATAGAAGTAAAGAAAGTAGCTGAATATGCTAGTTTATGTACTAAGAGGCCATTTCTTCAGTTGATTGACCATTAAAAAAAAGATAGAATAGCTGTGATGATTATGTTCTGTTTAAAGGGTAAACTCTCATATGTGCACATTTTATTTAGTGATTGCTCAGTGATTGCAAGCTCCTTTACATGATTCCTATTCCTGAAATAAGCAATACTGGTCTTGCAAT
Source organism: Orestias chungarensis (assembly GCA_032876305.1). NCBI lineage: Eukaryota > Metazoa > Chordata > Actinopteri > Cyprinodontiformes > Cyprinodontidae > Orestias > Orestias chungarensis. Next base: position 387,251 of record JAVLVB010000239.1, on the reverse strand, counting down.
GCATAACAGATTAAATGAGTAAGATGTTCTGTTCTAGGTAAATATAACTTTGGCCTACCATTCATAACTTTAAATAAATAATTTATTCTTCACGCAATCCACCTCTGCTCGAGTCATTATCGCACCCTTGACAAACACATAACTCTGTAAACCTAACCCTCAGCATAATGCAGCCATGGACTGTTTGGCTTGTCTCATCTGACTTAAATATTTTCCACGCAAAAGTGCATTTATCTTGTACTTGTTGGATGAAACAAAGTTCAATTAAGATTACCAATGTCACTTGTGGACCAGCATGGACCAGCAATTTATCAGTGGGTGACAACTGGAATAAAATGTTTTAAAAAGGTAATTTTGAATATGACATTGATCTCAAGGCTCCTCCGGCTTAACAGAATAGATTTTGTCATTAGCAGTCAGGTGCTAGCTTTCTCTTGACCAAAACTTTACTGTAAGTGTTGTTCAGTGGTTGCCTCATGTGCCACTCAATTAATTAAGTGTAATCCTATAATTGACACAAAATAATCTGGGAGCACTTTGTTTGTTTTAGTTGCTTAAAGTGAAATGCTGAAAAAAAGGCTGCATCAGCCAAATTTCCCACTTCAGAAACCCAACTTCTTTTGTGTCTTCGACTATGTGATTCGCTGTAAGAAAGAATGGAGTAGGCGTTTGTATCTAAAAGTAGATTTGCTGAACGTTGTTTAATCCCTTTACTTGGCCTGACAGTGGAAGGCTTACAGGACATGCATGCATACAGAAGGGCCTTGTGTGCACACTAAATATCTTAATGAGGAGATATCCAAACATGCGAAATCTTTTGAATCCTGTTTAGCAGACAGAACAGGGCTGCAAGCTCACACGGCGGACTGGGCATCATACACACAGACCTGTCCATCAAATAATCGGTCGTCATGGAAACAACCTAGTGCCAGGCGGCCGTGCTAATAAAACAAACGACCAGGCTGAGCTTGGCCTGATTGCATGCCTGGGGATGTTCTGCTTTACAGCCAACAACCATCCTTATCCTTGTCTTCACCAGTTAGACATAACAGAACTGCAGGGAGAGGGAATGTGGCACTGCATCAGTCGCTGGTACCAGAAATATACACAGATACAGGACAAAGTTATAGTATGTGTGCTCAGTTACGTGCTAATGGCACTGTTGTGGGGTCTACTTCTTATTAAAATAGACAGGTCAAACTCTTTTGGCAGTGTAACTCTGGAGACGTTAAAGTAGCTTTACAGAGGTAGACATGGGGCTTCCGCACAGCTCAAGAAGATCCATGTTATCAGTAACATGCAGTCATTAAAGGTATTACATCAAGCTTACATCAGTCAGATAGCAGGGAGATTACAGGCAGAGCAGGGAAACACAACAGATTCAGGAAAAAGGGGAAAAACTGAAAGAAAGAGAGAACGTTGGAACTTTGTGACAGCATATGTGCAAGACAGCCATTACCTTGGGTTGGGTGGAGATGTACTCAGCTTTGGGCTCCTCAGTTGGTTTATAACCTATGCAAAGATTCAAGTGCAAAACTCTACAGTTTAAACATTTTTTAACCCATTGATATTAGATCCCATTTAAAGCTGCCAGAATATCCGAACATTTTGTTCTATTTTTACACAGGCTGCACTTGATATACCCCTGTTGCCGACTAAACAACTTTTATGACCTTTCTTTCAGTGTACAGTAGTACAAGATTTTTTTAACTGACTTTGACGTTTTCCCTTTTCAGGTAGCTGACCCTAAGGTTGGAAAGGTTCCCATTAAGGGGGACAAAATTGTGTGCGTAGTAAAGACTGCCAGTAACTCTCTTTTTGTGACCTTTGACACTTCAAATCAAAGCAAAAAGGAGGACAGACAGTGACGGTGGCTCAGGAGTGAGGAGTTAACCGTTCATCAGTCGTTGCTTCCTTGGATAGAAACCTTTCCTGCTTTGACTTCTGGAGGTGGTCAGTGGGTTGAATGTATGGCAGTTCTGCTTCTCTCAGTCTGCCTCAGGGGAGCAGTGGCTATAATGTAGCTTACCACCATTAGCACATAAATGACTGAAGGAAGCGTAAAACGCTTCTGAGTCCTCCGGACTAGATAAAGTGCTATACTATTGTAGGCTACTCCCCATTATTTCTCCCTCCCACTGTGTCCATTATTGGCAAATAGACGATTATGCAATATGGTTTTTATACAATTACATCTAATGGCTTTTGGAACAGGTAGTAAAAGTTTTTATTTCTGGGAGCTGGCAAAACTACTGCCTTGCTTTTTTGTGTAAAAGAAAGATAAGCAACGCTTTCCGATGCCTATCCGAAAAAATATTGGTTTGCACAACAGTGGAATAAAAATGCAAATAGCATGGTGAATGATGTGGTATGCATCCCAGGTCTGTTGGAAATGATTTTCTGACTTCACACTGCAAGTGTACACCGCATGTAATCTATGCATCTTGACTGCATACATTTCCCATAATTAGTTAGTTTTAATTTACCATGCTAAATACTCTGAGGATGTCCAGCAGCATAAAGTGTTTTTAGAAATACTTTCAATCACAGTTTACATGTGCATGATTAGCATTGGGTTTCTAAAAGGTTTCACTCTTGGATCATCGTTAAACTTTCAGGTTTTTGTCCAGTCAAAGCATTATAATGTAAATAATAAAACAAAGATGTAACAAACCCTTTTTACTTTTTTACAATGACTGAGATTTACTTTTTTCATCTCATGCTATGCTGTGCAGAATCTCTGTCTGCATAGATTAAGGTCCACCTACCTTCATATGCTGGACTGTTGAGTTAATGGAATGCCCACCACCTATTTTAAACCAGATAATAATTTGTACCAGATGGTCAATTGATAAATAACCAAAATCGAGTAAAAATATTACCTAATTAAGGCAGTAATGCTACAGTAAATATATAAGACCCTTTTAAATGCATGTTGTGAGTACTGGTGTAAATAGCATAAGGCAAAAGCCATTTTTAAGACATCACATTTATAGCTACTGTAGGGCTGAGATTGAATTACGTACTCGTTTTTGAAGAGCTGCAGAAATGTGAGAAAAAAAAAATAAAAAATTGCAAAGCTTAGTGATGAGAGTGAACACACATTGCAAACCATGCGGAAAAAAAGGAGAAAAATACTAATTGCCGTTTCACAAAGTGTGAAGCCTACGAGGAATTTACTGTGAGTGGGGGAAAGAAGCTGCAGAGCGCAGTCCTGAAGCACAGGAGACATGAAAAGTATACTCAAAGTGACAAAGTGAACTCTGGCAGTTTGCAATTGGCTTGCAGTGAGCCTATGGGACTGAAGCTGCCATTTCCTCAGAAGTGACAGGTATAGTGTGAACAGATCTGTGAGAGGTCAGCTGGGAAAACTGCAGCTCATAATAATACAGCGACTGGCACAGTCGCACACTCTGTGGATTAGCTGAGATGGAAAATATATATCACCGGAAAGGTTTAGCTTATAGCAATGCTTTGTCAGAATAGCATACCTAAAAGACGTGTGCAAAACACAATTAAATAAGTTGCCACATTAAGCTTACACATCCAAAACATGATTTTTTTCCACAATGCAATTTTTCACACTGGAAACTAAAGACAAAGACAAAAACATACATTTATCTAATGTGTGATGATCAATATTTATATAAAAAAGAGACAAAAAAACTTAAATGTTAAAACCTTGAAGGAAACTTTCATTCAAATTGTTTTATTAGATTTCGTTTTGCTTCATTCTTTTTGAAGCCCTCTGTTTATCAGTATTAAAGGGCAAACTTTATGAGTACTCAAGGCCAAACGACTAATGTGAATTTAGCAGCACTTTCAAGCGCTAAGATGTTAAGTTATGTTATCTCTGCTCATATTTTTGCCTATATTCATTAGGGACATTGTAGGCATGAAAATGAGTTTCATCATAACTGTATTTCCTTTGTTAGGATTTTTCCATCGCGTCTTAAGCAGCATGCAGAAAAATCAGAGCACTGCTGCTCAACTCTCTACAACACCCTTATCTGTTGATCAGCACATTGCTGTCACCTTTGCATCTTCTCCTCCCGCTCCTGTTGGCTGCAGCTTGCTGATGGCTGTTATAGGTGCTGCTGCCTATACAAAGCTTCACAGCCTTTAAATGGGCGTGTGTATCTAATCTTTCGCCTTCATTCTGACCATCGCCTTTGCCTACTCACCTGACTGCATTGAGTGTATCTCTGACTGGTCTTTCAAAGCCCTGCTTCGTCGACCTGGATGTTAATTGTAGCTGCACAGACTTTGGATTTATTCAGTCTCATGCCTCAATGTCCCTCTCAGTTTTACCCAACCCAATTTTTCATTTCTTACATTGAAGCCAGATCATTACAGCACTGACCTTCTGTAACCTTGCCTTTCAACTTGAGTTTTGTTTTCTGTACGTTTCTGCATGTGAAACAAGCCCCCATACCTTTAATTCCTCTTTACACTTCTTCCTGGTTGTGCTACTCTGTCACTCACCATCCTGTCTCTTATCCTTGCTCTGACCTGGGAGCTGCCACCAAGAAGATCTTGCTGACACATTAAAAAACTAAAAGTCAACATCAACAAATTTGCCTTTGCTGGGTGATTTCCATTTTCACTTTTATGGAATGTTGAACTGAAATGATAAACATGAAAGTTTTTTTTTTCTCTAAAGAAGATAATGCAAGCTCTGCAGCCATTTGATTCATTTCAATAATTTTTCACTCACAATTTGTTAGATTTTGAGTTTAATTTGTCTAGTTTGAATTTTTCTTTTCTATTTTGTGTTCCTGTTATTTTTTCCTTAGTCTCTTTACTTACAGCTTGTGTACACTTGTTTTTGTTCTGCTTATTTACCTACATCTGTTGCATGTAGTCATCAGGTTTCAGGTATATATATACTCATTTTTACTGGTCACTCATTCTTGGCAAAAGGATAGCTCAATTGGAAGGTCGCCCCACTTTCACACTGGGGACCTGGGTTAAAATCTTTGCCAGGGCAGGGATATAGACCAGCAGCATCCAGTGTGGGTAATTATTCAAGACCCTTCACACTAAGGCCTACTTTCTCAGTTGATTCAGCTAAAAAAGGCTAAACACATAAATGTATCTTACTGATGTTTTCTGTTACGTACTCACCAGCCTCCTCAGTTTTCCCTGTATCTGCATTTGTATCCTCAAACAACTCTTTTTATAACATTTTCATTCTGAGGTGAATGAATCTATATTGTTGCACACAGAGCATCTGCATAGCCTGGATGTAGGGCATGGCATTGAAGGGCAATCACATTTTGGTAAACTTGTGTAGTAGCAAAGCTTGTACTGATAGTACATATTTACATTCAATTAAAAAAAAGTATAGACTGGCTTACTTGGATACTAATTTAATAAATCCTTAAATATTTGGGGTACTGCCACAATCTTCATGGCTTAAACCAGCTTGGTAACGTTTTGGGACAAAAAACAGTTTTACGGTTGTTCTTTAGGGCTGTTTCAACAAACAGCTACAGCCACAAACATTTTCTCAAGACATGTTTGTGTGTAAAACTACGGATGTGAAGTGTTGGAAAACATTAAAGGAGCAACTACTAATCACTGCTGTTTCTGTTCCGAGTCTCATCAGTGGTGCTACTCGTGCTTCTTTTTAGCTTCTTGTCTAAATGTTTGTATTAGAGCCTCTAAAGGCAAAATGAAATTAATTTCAATCATTAACTTAAATTATTTCTGTTGTTCAAAAAGTCATGTCATGGGAGTAGAAAGATAACAAAAGCTATGAAAATCCTAAATGGATGTGGGAGTGATGGGTGTTTTTATTCAGATTTCATCCGAGTCAGACAGGATGAGTCAGTGTGCCAGGTATGTTACTTACTGCAAGGTACATCTGAAGATGTTATCAGGCTGAAAGAAAAATGACCATGGTGACATCACAGTTACAGAATAATTTCTTATATGGTAGTATGCAGGTTATAAATGTATCAGAAAAATGCAATATTGTTGAACCAGTGTTCAATGTTCACCAGCAATAACTTCTTACTTATCAGGCAGTTACATTCTAAATAAATTAAAATCATGCTAATCTCAAGAAGAAATGTAATCCAATAACAGATGCTGTGCCACCTTATTTTTTTTTGATACTGTGAAGAATTTTTGTATTGACTCTACACAAAGCTACTGTTGTTGTGTCAAAGTCACAGTGAGTATGAAAAAACTCAGTTATGCAGATTTTATTTCAACCAGTGCGAGACCACTGTGTCCATGCGTAAGTATAACTCACCTATTGGTTACCCTTCAAAAAACAAATAGGCTGTAAATGGCAGAGGTAGTAAAATTCAAAGTTTTTTTGTCTCATCAGCCAATGTAAGGAAAATATGAAAAATAGGAAAATTTTCCAACCAGTTATATGACACTTTTGCAAAGCAGAGGAAGAATGATGAGTGGCACAAAGTGTATGAAATTTTTCAATTCAGTGTATTTGTTTAGCGCCAATTTATGACACATGTCATCTGAAACTATGAGGAAAAGAGAGCAAGGAGACACGTGAAGAAGGCTTTAATATGATGTCAGGGCACGGAAGATGTGAAGCAGCGTGAGAGTAAATTTAGGCTGACTGATTTTGGAGCTACGCAAAAAACAGAGTCCAGAAACAGGGTTGATGTCCAGGTAATCATAAGCTTGAGATGTATCCAATCGGGGCAAGGCATGACAGGAAAGTCTGTCAAGGAAATCTGTCGTAAACGTTGCCCTGAAACGTGGCCCCCAAGAAACAAACAGGTTGTAGATGGCAGAGGTAGAAAAATTCAAAGTAGTTTTTTGTCTCATCAGCCAATGTTAGGCAAATACGACAGGTAAGAAATTTTCCAATCGTGTGAAACAAGTCAAGCAATGCAAATTCAGGCTGACAGATTTTAGAGCTACGCAAAAACAGGAGTCCAGAAACAGGGTTGATATCCAGGTAATTATAAGCAGGCGAGGTATCCAATCAGGGCAAGCCATGACTGGAAAGTCTGTCAAGGTCTGGACTTGAGATTGAAAACAGTGAAGAAATGCCAATGGCTTCCAAAAATATATCACTGGTAGTGGTTGAAACCTGTTTATGAAGATAAGAAAACAGGTATGAGGACATTCTCGTGGGAGCCGCACAGTATCAATGATTACGAATTCAGTGCAGGGAGTGGTGAGGAATCACAACATAAGTGAGCTTGTAAAAAAACCTGAACTCTATTTTGATCATGAGGATGTGAATGAATATCTGTACTGCAGGTCTGGGCAAGTTACTGCTTCTTACACAAAACATAATCAAAACTGAAATCCAGCACAACTAACTTAAGCATCCAAAATATGGGAAATTGTTTAACAAATTTTTCCAATTTTATTTCCACCAAATCCATGTAAACCCAGTGCTTTTGCAACAGTAAACCCTGGAGATGTCAGCGAAGTCTAACAGGATTTTTTACATCAGGTAAAGGGTGTTTCACTTATGGGCAAACTGCCACCAGCAATTGGGCAGTTGCTAACGAACCCTATAGATGGATTTACATGTGTTGTCATTTCAATACCAGTTAACAAAAAACTGTGACCTATAGATGAGAATAAACTGGCATAAATGAAAAACACTGTTGGTGATGTTCTACTAAACAAAATGCTTAAAAAACATTCCAGTCAAAAGTAGGTATAAACTCACTACTTCGGATGTACAGTCTGTTTGTACCCAAGTAGATGAAATGAAACTGGAGGAAGGCAAATAATAGTTAAAAAAAGACTGTTGTTCCTGGAAAAGGCTCGTAATTGTAAAACACCTTAAAATATATCCTGATTTTTTCAATCTTTCCTTTTCACAGAGTTCATCCAACATTTTAAAGTACCAGAGAGAGTCAGGACAGAACCAGATGTTTGCTGCTTTTACAACATCCCCATTAACCAGTACTTCTCCCAAAGCATGGGACAAAAAAAGATATATATATATATATATAAGGAGAAGCAGTGTGCCAAAAATAACACTTACAGTCAATACAGTTAACTAAAATTATTAGTTAACACAGATTTCCTTTTTTGTGTTAAATATTCATGCTAAAATGTATTTTTTTTCAGTCACTGGACACAATACCAAGGAAACAAGTTGCTCATTATGCCGATAAGAATCTGTTATTAGTGAAGGATTTTCCAGTTCGACTTGTGTATGCATGTGCATTGTACATTGTTGTATCTTGGTCTTTCTGTAGGATTGCATTAATATATAAACATATTAACATCAAGTGTTGAAGAAGCAATAAACAACATTTATATAAAGGTATTCACCCTTTGGATATGTTGCCCTTTATCTTGCTGTGTAAGATCAATCGCGATCAACAAGACTAGGCTTTCCTGACTAAAAAGTATCATGAATTAATTTAATGTCAAAGTAAAAACTGATTTATACAGGATAATGACAGATTAAACAATGTTTTGACACTGTCCAGCCAATTGGTGCTTGTGTGAAAAGGAGATAATTTGAGTCAAAAACAAGTTAGCTGGCAGGTCTATACACTAATATTACGTATTCCTGGCCATCATTACAGCATGAAGACAAAAACACCATTTCATGTACATCATTAAAAGGTTTTTAAAAATAATACACAGGAAAAAATACAAAAAAATCTCTAAGATCCCCTGCAGTTTAGTTGAATCCAACAATTTGTTTTTGCCTATCCATTAAATTAACCTGTTTATACTGCATTATTTTATAATCATTATTTTGTGTAAATCAGTTTTCACTTTATATAAACAATGACATGGATAGCAGCATCCAAGGTATATAGAGAGTAGGAATAAAGCTTAAATTATTTCAAATGTTTTAAAATAATTTAATATTTAATATATAAATATCCTTTAATCCCTGTTAGTTTTCTCAGTGGAATAATTTAGAATAGCAAGGGTAAGTTTTGTGGTTTTTACATCAATTTTTTTTTGATTTCATTGTTGTTTTGAAGGAGCCTCTTTGCTTTCACTGCTCCTTTATGCACCCCCTATTGTTTGCTTGGAAAAAACATAAAGATGCAACCACTGAATCACTTTATGTTCCTTTTTGTTGTTGTGAGTCACTTATTTGCTAAAGATGTGACAGTTTTCCCAAAACAATTTCACATAGAATCAGGGGAATGCAGAGCTCCTTCCTGCAACCCAAGTAAGTGGGAGGTGAAGTGTTGCATAAGTGGAGCCAAAGGTATAGTACTGAATCGCTGAACAGGAGGCGCATGAGACATTAATAATACAAAACTTCATATTTATTAGAGTCCCCCCCAGCCTGGAGAAGAGTTTATTAATTTACAATTTCTGAGAAGATCTGTACTGGTTAAATAATTCCCATACCTCCTTTATTCAGTATTCATGGAGCCCTACCCTCCCAACCCTGCTCACGCAAAAACGGTACATTTCTGAATGCATACCCTGATAGCACCAGTAAATTAAAATATGCAGATATGAGCATTATTAAAGCTTTAACATAATATCAACTTCAGGATAAAATTTCATTCAACACATTTGATCTGTTGACTGAAGGTGTAGTCTCATCTATGCGCATTCTATTATCCATTTTAAAGAAACAGGGGAAGCAGAGGCTATGCGTCACAGCAGTCGATCCCGCTTTGTCATGCAGCTTGTACCAGCAGGTACAAAGCAAAGGTGTTTTGTGTTTGGAACAGTTTCTTAAATCGAAATTTCTTCTTCCTTTTTTCTATGTTGAGTCTGAAAAACACTTTTCACTCAGAATGTTTGGTACAACAAACGCAGCTTGAAGCTGCAACTGTGCAACGCTAGATAACCTTTTTTTTTTTATCTGTTGGTTTGAGAGCGACATGAAAGCAATTGTGCAAATTACACCTGATACCCCATTGTCGCTACCATGGCCGATACACATATAACTGGCCATTACATTAATGATGCACAAAGTACTCATGACTTATTTTTAATGGTCCGTGCCTGCTCCCAGTTTATGTGTTTGTTTGTTTATTGTGTAAACCTCTGAAGCATTATGTACACAAAAAGATATGCCAAAACAAACCCTTAATTCACCTTAGTTTCAGAATGTCACATTTAGATGTGATGGTATATAATGCATCCTGATATGAGGAAAGGCTTTACAAACAGCATGTGATAACTCAGTGTAAGTTAGAAATGCTTTTTTGTCCTGGAGTCCCTTAGAAGTAGCTTCAAGCTCCCACCTAGGGCGCAGTTAGTAAAGAAATAGAACCAACAAATTTAGAGGTAATAGAATATTTAGAGATACTAAATAAATCTAAGTAATTGCTAAAAAAAAGAAAAGAAAAAAAAGAGAAGAAAGTCTTTTAATGTGTCAGACGAAAGCCTGGGGACGTAATGTGTTCAGAGTAATTATGTAGTCTGTTAACAATGAGAGGATGATTTCAGTTCCACAGTAGTAATCCTATACGCCCCCATAATACCATACTTAGTTGGTAAACTCTATTGAAAGAGAAAAAAAACTGCACACATACTTACATTGGTATGACATTTAGCCGTTCTCTCTTGTCCGTCTCTCTCTCACACAAGCATTATTTTCCTCTTTCCTTGTGGGGATTTTCTATTGCCGTCCACTTTGAGGAATTTCTATAGGAAAATTGATCACACCTTAGTCCTAAACCTAACTAGGAACCCTGAAAATAATTTCTTCTAATAGGACCCTGGGCTTTGGGTCCAATTGTGAGTAGTGCACACTCATAACATAGTATTTGTTAAAAAAATTACTTAGTAATAAAACACTAAAACAAACAAACGCATTGCAACTCCTCTAATCCTCATGGAATATGTGATTTTATAAAAAATAATAATTTCTTTATTTGAGATATTATGAAACCAGAATGTAATCTAAGTAATAGTTGGATTGTTCCTAATTAAACCCCGTGTAATTTTGCCCCTGCAATAAAACACTGATTAGTTTTGAAGCATGTTTAGACACCTTGTCAGATCAGATCAGTAAATTTGGAGGTTTGTCAACAGCTTTGACTTTATAATACGGCATTACTGCTTTATAGACTGAAGCAGTGGATGCTGTTAATCATACCCTTTTTTTTTTTAGAGGAAACATTATTGTTTTTTTACTAGTAAATACTAACATTGTTCAGGTAAGTTATCCATTAGATAGTTCTAAGATGCCAAAGCAAGAAAACTGTGGTAGTGGAGTGATATGCAGAGGGATTTTGTATGCAGAGTAAAACGTTGTTCTCTGCTTTACAATTGCTTGGTGTAAATTTATGATCTAATTTGAATCTTGAATTAACTAACCTACTAAAAAAAGGAAATTCTTTTAAAACTAGCACACACTAACAAAAACAGAGAGATCTGGGTAATTATGTCCTGCATGAAAGTACCAGTTTAAACACTGAAACTAGTCTCTCTATATTCTCCACAGCAGGGGTGCCGAACACATCGATCGTAGAGAGGTGTGCGGGTCGATCGCACGGCATTAAAGGAAGTAGATGACCGCATCCATCCTTCCGTTTGTCTTTTGACTCACATGGCAGCAAAATGATGGGCATTTAAGCACGCATACACATGCTAACTCTACATTTGCGTTAGCGGGTAGCGAGTCTCTCAGTCTCTCTTAGCAGAGATGGAGCTTGAGGAGCCCCCTGAAATCTACTTGCATATATAAACACGTATATGTACTGTATGTACCTATAGACTTATCCGCGTCTGCTTGTGCTCGGGGAGAAACACACACATTCCAAATTGGGTTAATGCAGTTATGCAAGACAAGCTAATATGTCTTACGTTAGGTATTTGGGTTTATCACCTCCTACTTAGTGAGAGTCAAACTAGTGGAACCCATGCTTCATGACTGAGTGGAAATTATCTGGTTTTATTGCTGAAAATACATACTATTACAACAGCTAGCCAATACCAGCCAGTTTTCTTATCCCCAATCACAACGCACTAATTCACTTGTTACGTCATTTCCAGATCCAAGTTCTGAATTTTGAGACAAACTAAATGTAATATAAATTTTTGACTGATGCATGCTTGATATCTACGAATAAATTGCAGCTCGAATATGTGTTTGGTGATGAATATTTATAACCTTTTTATTAGTTATCAAATTGGGATTTCCCCACATTAAAGGTAAGGTGTTACAATATAACTTACAACATGACATTTTTGTATCTCTTTTTTGCATCACGCTGTATGTATTGCTGTACGTATGTATGTGTGTTTGCATTTTTTATCTATTCAGACCAAATGTTCCCAAATCAACTACAACATTTTCACAGGCACAACATCAACCAGACTTTGGTAGCAGCAGGGATTTTATCAGACCTTTATTGTCATCTAAAGTCATTTCACTCAGTTAACTGTTTAGAATCTTTGAAAATAAGACTGAACTTTCTCCTGTTTTTCATCAAGTCATCCACAATCTGATGCGTTGTGTGTAAAAACGGAGCACAGACATCTGAAGGTTCATTCATCCTTCTGTCAGTAAACATGTAATCAAATATCTGCATTCTGCTGATCTGAATGAGTCCATTAAGGTATACGCACATAACTCCCTAATCGGTCAAGCCTGTGCGACACAGAGAGACAGATGCCGTGAAATTATTGCGATACAGAAGGCTTAAAACACCCGAGCAACATCAATGGATCACTATGGAAACCGTCACGCTCTTGTAGCTTTCTAATGCCCGCAATTAACTGAGAGCAACAACAAAGTGGGCTGATGAGAGAGAGGGCCAGATGTTCAGGTATGAATTTAGCAGCGACGGAGAAAGCATTATTTTCTGCGCTCTCTGATTCATCTAGATCACAGTTAAAAGCCTGAGGTGATGGTTATGCGGGGTGCTGGAACCACAGGCAAAAAACATGCTGTACATGTGAGCATCTGTAGGAATCTAAATCCACAACTGATAAAACATGTTGGGCATCATAACTTGCAAAACAAGATTTAGGACGCCTTTTTCTACACGTGAGAGGTGTCTTTGGTTGTTTTATCTTTTTCTCTATACTTCAAAGTAAACAAGGAATATCAATATAAGGGAAACTACAACTGCATATATCTCTTTTTTCTGTAAAAGCCTCCACAAGACATATAGGGGACACAGCAAACAAGTGGAACAAGGTTATTCTGATCAGATGAGACCAAATTGAAGCTTTTAGGACGTCATAATGGTACAAAACGAAAACCTTGAATGTTGAAAAGGAGCAGCATCGTGCTTTTCTTCAGTAGGAAAAAGGGAGCCTAACAGGTGATGAAGCTGAATACAAAATTACTTGATACAGGGGCAAGGATTCGCCTTTAAACAGGACAAAACTAAACTTACAGCCTTGGTTACAGTGGAATGGCTAAGAGCAAAGCTTTATTTATGTGTTTTAAATGTCCAGTCAATTGTCAAACCTAAATGCAAATGAGAATATCTGGCAAAAAGTAAGCGTAATCCAATTTGCAAAGAACACGGAGAATGATGTGAGCGCTAAAAAGCTGGTGTAGATATAACCTGTGTTGTGGGAAAAAATCCTTATATTTTTTCACACTCAGTCTTTGAGAATAATATTGTGTTGCTTTAGATGACTGGAATATGATATTCTGATTATATCTGAAAGACATTCTGCTTGTAAAAATCCCAAATGTTGATCAGCTGTAATAAATGCCAGTAAAATTTGTGGTTGAAACAGGCTAAAATGAAAAGAAATTCAGGGGGTATGAATGTGTTTTCAAGGCAGTGTACATAAAATATCAAATGAGAATGATGACTTTGCTATCAAAAAGACAGCAAGAAACCATTTTCATGCAAAGAAACTAGCACACTTCTTCACACACTCTCTCCTTCCTTCCCCTTTAGCTCTACACTACAAAGGCTGCAGTATAATGAAGTGTAGCTGACTGACAGGCACCTGGAGGAAGACGATAAGCACCTGAGTCAGGTGTTCAATAAAGAGCTGCCCACCTGCTCGGGGGCGGTTGAGTATGACAGTAGGAGACATTTTAGAAAGAGGGTCTTAACATATTGCTCAGGGCAAAAAACACATTTTCCGAAGTCCCCCTCTCCCAATCTCCATTTATATTAGTCATGGACTCTGAGCACACCATTAGGTTCATGTGAGTCATCTACTTTCGAAAGCCCCTGATATTGTGCTTCACTTTAAAAAGAACAGCTTGTGTGCAAAAGCGGCCAGCGCCTGTGGTTATTTCAAGGCAAACGCTTGGATTGTTGTTTTTTAACTTCCTAATTCATATGAATGCATTTTTGGCGTCTTTGTGCGTTTGTCATTGAAAATATTTAGTGTTTTTGGGTTCATCCTCTGCTCTTTAAAGGCATCCTTACAGCAGTTCTAGAGAATGATTTAGGAGCAAACAGTAAGTTTGCGCCACCAACTGATCCTACCGTTCACAAACAGCTAGTTAGGTCCTATTGTGCTGTGATTTATTATTCATTGGCACATTTAGCCATACAGCAGTAATTGCAGCATGCAGCCGGAGCGCCTGCATCCGATGAAGCACAAATGAATAAATAAATATATATTTTGGGACCATTTACGCATTTGACATTTACTGACGAGGCAATTAAGGGGGCAATACGCAAACACACACCCTGCATTGCAGCAGAGTCAACCCACAATGCGATACCTTTATATCTGTTACTCAGGCTCTCTGCCATGCTGAAAGCACATGACGCATTGTAATGCAATGGGTGTTTTTTTTTCTGTGAGAATTCAGCAAGACTATGAGCTTTGTTTAACAATTTTGCAGCAGAATTTTTTTTAAGGAAAAGACAATGAAACCAAATCCAGCCAGAAAATAGGAAAACTGATCATGAAGCAGAATGCCCACTAGATCAGGTTGTTTTATTTACCCTAAATAGAAAATGTACAGGAGTTATGTACGTTTTACAGGGCCTTTCACGCTCATCGGCACCAAGTACACAAACTGTTTATCACAACATGGCACACTAAACTAATACTAATAAAAGTACAGATTGCCTCAGTCACACCAATCTTATTCAAAACTTTGTTCAACTGCCTTTTCCAGCATTTAATCCTTTCTTGTAGAATTGTGGTGTTGAAACCTGTGAGGGACCAAGGGACACAGTAATGATTTTCAAGAAAATAGGTTTTATTTACCTTATAATAACAAAATTCAATATTTGAAGGACCCTTTAAAAGAGGTCAAATAAAGAAACTAAACTCAAGGCAAAACTAAAAGGTTTCAACAAAAAACAACAACTTCAAACCAACTGTTCAAAATAAAAAATAAAAACTGACCTCATGCACAACAAACCATAAAAATAAACAAAACCCATGTTTTCAATCCTGCAGTGAAGGTGTTCTGTACAACTCAATATTAATGAATGTTTGTGTGTGGAGTGACTGATTGTGTGGCTGCAGGTGGGGCCATAACACACCCTAATAAAAAATGTTGTATTGACTCATCTGTTTGTCCATTTTTGTTGTTTTTTTTGTTGTTTTTTTGTGTATGTGTCTGAACTTAAAAATATCACAAAAAACATCTATCATTTGTCTGCTGTTGTTAATATTTGTTACTATATAGCTATAAACCTTTTGAATAATATAGAAACAAAGTTGAATGGGTTTTTCTTTTAACATGACTATAATTAAACAAAATTAGATTGTTGTACATATTGTGAATGTTTCATCTGAGGCTCCACAAAGCTGTGACCACAACAGCTATCTTACCAGATGTAGAAACAAGTCACATTGTAGTACATTTGTAGAAACGCAAACTTTGAACAATTTGAAACAACTCCAATAGAAAACTTTCATCTCTATGTGATTTTCTGTCATTTAAGCTTCATTAAATCATGTTAGTTCAAATTTCTGTAAAATAAAAAACTGAGAATTGTTTCAGGGTTTTCTGTTATCTGTACAACATACTGATATTCTCGTTACAATTCAAGTGATCGTCCAATAAAACTCCTACGTATTTAAATGTAGACACCAACTCTTTTCCTTCTTCAGGGACCAACAAATGGATGTTACACTTTTTGAAGCAATAAATCTTTCTGCTTTCTGAAATGTTATCCTTTCTTTGGGCTGTTTAAGAGTTGACATTAACCAACCTACTCCATTCCACTACTCCACTCTTAGACCATAAAACCTTTGTTAGATTTTTTTCAAAGTGGGAGTCTGTGAAGGAATAATTAGTTGTAGCTACCTTACATAGTAAAATATATAACACACCACCTAGGCTTGTTGAAAAAGCAAGTAAATCCTTAAAGGTTGTTGAAAACAAGTATGAGCCATGGACAGGTGGTGAACATAAAACCTTGCATGCTGCTTCAATCCCCCCTAGAAATGTACAGTCTGCAAATTCAAACAACCTAATTACCTCTAGGAGCATACATTTTATCAGAAACAAAAATAGCTCATAAAATAGCTCATAAAAACAGCCTCTTGTTAAACTGTAGACCTTCGCCATTATAAGCCTCTTATCCAAGTGATCCGAACATTTTTATTCAGAGTTCCTTTAAAATAGCCTAAATCAACTAAAAGAGATGGTGTCCGTCTGACTGGCTGGCTGGATTGCACCCATGACCTATTTAATTTCAGGCTTAATGTCATAAGACTCTTTACTACCACAGGTGAGAGAACTTTTTTAACCTATCTTAACTTCGAAGATTAAGTTAGGCCTCTTAGGAAAAATGCTAGCAAAGCTCTCTGATTTGACAATGCAGGCCACATTTCACGCAACCTGTTTGGGATGTTTATTATTCATCCTTGTTGTCTCCTCAGCTTCTGGTGATGAAAAAAGTGTTCTTATGTAAACTTGCACATTGAATTTATCCGTGTTATTAATTCAAAGTCCGGTAAATTATTTAATTGCTGGGACAGACCTAAGTTATCTCCTGCCTTGACTACTGCAACACCCTCCTAACCGGTTTTCCAGCCTGTGCTGTGAGACCGCTGCAGATGATCCAAAATGCTGCAGCCCGCGTGGTTTTCAACCAGTCAAAGCGAGCACATGTCACACCCCTGTTTGCTGAATTCCATTGGTTTTTCTTAGCTGCTCGCATCAAATTCAAATCGGCTCAAATCCAGGCTGGAGCAAAGGTTCACAACAACAGCATTTAGTGTGGGTCCTTAGGCAAGACCCTTCACACTACTGCCTACCTTGTAAGTTGCTGTGGATAAAAGCATCTGTAAAATACATAAACATAAATTACTAATGCTGGCATACAGAGTATTTGACTGATTGGTGCACATCTACCTCAACACCCTTTTCAAAGCTGTATGTCAACTCCTACCCGCTTCACTCCTTCAAAGAGCACAAACTAACACGGCCAACGGCCCCGAGAGGTCCATCTGGGCTCTTCTCATCTCTGGTTCCACGCTGGTGGAACCATCTTACATGCACTATCAGAGCATCAGATTTTCTCTACACCTTCAAGAAATTCTTGTAAACTGAGATATTCCAAAATGATCCCTTGCCCTGAAAGCTCT
>JAVLVB010000239.1:297292-356523 GCA_032876305.1 Orestias chungarensis | reverse complement strand
GCTTCCTCAGCATCCTCCTCTCTGACACCTCCACCACAGACTCCAGTTCCAGTCCCAGGACAGAGCCAGCTCTCCTGATGAGCTTGTTGAGTCTGTTGGTGTCAGCCGTCCTCAGCCGGCTGCCCCAGCACGCGACAGCGTAGAAGATGGCGCTGGCGACCACAGAGTGGTAGAACATCTGCAGCATGGTCCTGCAGACCTTGAAAGATCTGAGCCTCCTGAGGAAGTACAGTCTGCTCTGACCCTTTTTGTAGACAGTGTGTGTGTTCTTAGACCAGTCCAGTTTATTGTCTATGTGGACACCGAGGTATTTGTAGTCCTCCACTATGTCCACAGCTGAGCCGTTGTTGATGACGGGGTCTGGGCGGTTCCACTGTTTCCTGAAGTCCACCACCAGCTCCTTTGTCATCCCGACGTTAAGCTGCAGATGGTTCAGCCCACACCACTCTATCAATACTGCCTAGGATCTCGTGAATCCGCATAACTTTACTAGGTACATGCCTCGCATTTGTTTTAATCGTAAAAAGCACGTATAATTTTATTGCTAGCTCTAATTAGAGGTAGGGTTTCATTTCTTTTGTCCCTGACTGTACGCATTACTGACTGTGGGAGACTCCTTAGGCACCGAGGGAAACTGGAAGTGTAATTTCAGAGGTGTTCTAACCGACAAGGCCAGCAGTTATCTGAAGTCAGTCTTCAAAAGATGCAGTCATTGGGAACAGCTTTGCCCCCTCACCTCTGGCGAAGTGTGCAAGCATTTAGAGAACATGAGAAAACGTGTATCCATTGCATATCCCCTGTAATTAGCTCTGCACACAATATGGTGAAATTCCTGAAAGGAGAGATTGTTGAGACTTGCAGTTCAATCTTGATGTTATGTGTTCCTAAAAAAAATGGGACAAAGGATGTTTTAGCAGCTTATTGCTGCATGTCTTTTATATTCGTTCTCTAAACCATAGGGTGGCTGTTGATCTCAATCTGTGAGCAAAAGTACACTGTCTAAAGTTCAGGCAGAATATAAAGAGGTTAAGAATTCTTGATTCTTGATTCTAAGCCTTTTGAAAATGTCTGTGGAGCGACAGCTTATTGGCTTTATTCTCTGGATACATGGACAAGGATTTTTAACAAATGCAGCAGCTTTCATGTGAAATCCTGATTGACCGAGGGACTGCCAAAATCTCTATTAAAGGCTGTAGTGTGAGAATGAACCCGAACATGCAAAATCCATCAAGATAAAGCTCTTAGTAGGTTTTGATCATATAATAGTTACAATTCTAAAACTTCTTCAGACAAAAGAAGAGATGCAGTGGAATTGGGCCCATTAGTATTGACTAATTTATGTCGATACAATTTATCTTAAACACATTATTCGGACATAAACATTCTCCAGCTTTATCATTTCAAGATGCTGCATATGATTATATTCTCCCGTGCTAATACTTTTGTACCCAAATGCTACAGATATGAACAAACCGTAAATGTAGCTAAATTTATTTTCGGCTACGCAGAATCTCTGTATGCACAGTTCAAGACTTACTCACCTTTTCAAACTTCCCCAGTTACAGTATCTAGTTGCAAATTACGTAAACTAAATACAATTTTAGAGGGCGAAAAAACAGCAAAAGATGATATGGTTCTGTATTTTAGCAACAGTACAAATGTCTGTGCCCCCAGCTTTGTTTGGCAGCCATAGGTGAGGTGAAAAACTGAGTTTCTTTCATGTGACGTTGGGTTTGAGAGCATGTGTTAAAGATGTCCCTATTTAGCAATGAAGGCTTGTCATCAAACACCGCCGCTTCCATATGACTTATCCTATGTTGTGCCTAGGTCATACAATGACTCAACAATAACCTGAACCGCGTTATTGTTCAATGTCGACACTTGTTAAAGAATTACCTTTTAATGTCCAAGTACTGTATCAGTTCCTGTTTGACTTGGCAGCTATAAGTGTTTTTTTTTTCTCAACTTAACAGCCTGCGTGTCTGTACGACATTCTTGCGACACTTTAATACTTGCAACCAAACATTAAATCAAGGTTTATTTCCTTTTACAAATGTAAAACTGGTAGCAGCATGCAAGAACATCTTTTGCACTGCTTGGCGGAAAAAACAGCCTTTACAGAAGTGCAGCGGCCTTGTTCAGTTGTCACTTTTATCTTTTTAACTCTCACGCAAAAGAAAAAAAGTCTTATTTTATTCGTTTTCTGAAAGGACTTATAGGAGTCTTGTTTTGTCTCTGTAAAAAAACAAAATCAAAACAAAAAATTAAAGCAAAAACAAGAAACAATTGGTGTGTGAGTTTTCTATCACAGATGGACTGTTGGGAGTGTGTGAGTGTTTGTGTATGCATGCAGTTGAGCCTTCAGATAAAGATTAATGAGGTTCCAAGCCATGACACTGCAAAAATAGACGTTTTTTGCCTCACTGATGTGATCACTCCTGAAGCTGAAGGAGGATAGAAAGGACAGGACAGACCTAATCTGTCTCACCAGAGTCCGTTTTTAATGGAGTTGGTCCTTTCTGCTCTGACCTTGCAGGGCCTTTTTTTTTTTTTTTTCTTCCCAGCAGTGTGAGGCTTTCTCTCATACATTTGGTCCTTTGGTCTCCATCAATGAACAGAGATTAGAAAGATTTTTGCTTCTAGACTTTCTTATTTGCCCTTATCTATATGTCAAGGCCAGAGTAAAGAATTTGTCAAATATTTACCTGATTAATTAATATGTCAAGCCTTGTACCAGATTTTTTTATTTATTTATTTTTGAATAGGAAATAGACAATTTTCTGTCAATGCTAACCTCATGATCTTATCGTGTTAACATGATAAGTACCTCATCTAGGCTCGTTAATTAACCTTGTTTTTCTTGAATTTCTAATTACGAATAGCACGGATGCCTTTATGTGTCTGTCATTGTTAAATCCTTCCAACTCAACATTGCATGCAGTATAAATAACTACAGCGCATGATAGATACAGTAGGATGTTTGGACCCACGTCAGGGCTCTAGAGTACATCTTTGCAGTTTTAGCACTTGGGTGCCTAATTTTTGGGTAAACTTTTTTTCTTAGGTTACAGATCCTGTTAAAAAAATTAAAAAATAAATGTCCAAAGGGCCATATTGAGTTCACTTTTGTTTACTGGTTTAGACCATGACATGTGCCTAATGTATGTCTGCCACTGAACCACAAAAAACTTTTTTTAGCAGAGTATCTGTATTAACAATCAAATAAAGTTTAAAACAGGAACTGTCCTTAAGTTCAAAAATATGATAGATGTAACACAGTTAATACACCAGACATATATTCCTATTTTTAATTTAAGTGTTTTCCCTTTGAAGTTTGAAGCATTAAAGATGAAATGTTGCTGAACACTTGTGGCAGCAAATGTCTTTGGTAGCTAATTTGTTCACCCTCACAACTTTCAAGAGTATAATAATGACTAACTTTGTTTGTGTTCGTTTGAAGTGACTGGACTAGATTAAAACAGATTATTTTTTTAAGTTTTGCTCATTGCACATCTAGTTAATGATTCAAATTCCTATGTTTTTTGGGTTTCTTTCCAGCAGAGACGGCCATAAATTTTCTATTTTTTGGAGGTCTGGCTCATTCTAAAAGCTTAATGATAAGCCCGCAATATTAATTTTAACCAAAATTTAATCAGCAATGTAATTTCCCTATTAAGGAACCAATAAATGGATTTTTTAAATGCATTATTTTCATTTTTTTTAACCCCGTGGGTATATTATATTAGAATAAATTTTTTAGTCTAGAAGAACTCAACATAAAAAGCTTTTTTGTTGAGAGGCTGAAAGCAGTGGCGCTGGCAATCTACTGTGTATATCTAGAAAATGTATTGTAGTTGGCACTTGGTGAGACAGACAGCGCTTTGCATACCTGGCTCCTCCTTGCTCTGTCTTTTGTTGAATTTAACTTCCTGAAAAATCTGAAATGCATATGTGGTTTCCATGTATTCATTGTGGTCTCTGTATTTTTTCTTTATTTTTTGCCCCTGCTGTGTTTTTGCATATTCGCCGCCATGCAATTGCGAGCCCAAATGTGTGTGATTGGCAGCCACTTGGATGGCTGGAATGAGCTTCATCGCCTGCAGTGTGTTCTCACCTCCTCATGCTAGGTGTCTGTGGCAAGGAGATGGCTAATCTGCTGCTGGTAGTAAGTCACATTCAGATAGAAAATGTGGCCAGCCGAGCGGTGGTAGAGCGACAGCACAGATTACCTGTCATCGCACCATGTGATGTAGCAGGAAATGTATTTCTTCTCCCGGCTTTGGTTGGGTACCGCAATGCTTTAGAGGAAATGTGCACAAACGTACTCAGTGATGCAGTGTGTGCACTTTTTTCCACATGGACATCGCTGCAGCTGAATGTAGGTCACATCTGAGGGAAGACGTGGGGGGTGGGGGGGTGGTGAGCTGTGGAAGTGATGGAAGGAGAAACTCTTTCATTTTGTCATTATGTGGGAGCAGTTGTAGGATTAAGGAAGGAAGTATAGGGAAGCTTAAAGCCTGGAATTTTAAGCCTTTTTCTTTGGTGGTAAAATTTAATACCTTCCAGTTATTGGAGATGCTGTATAGAGAAAAATGTAATTGTATCGTAATCTGACAGAAAATTGGACAGGAGTTCTGTATTTTATTATTTGCTTTGTTGTTTTTTTAACAAGAAGTTAATACTCTTTGACATTGTCCTGTCTAGACTTGCTCATTTGTCTGTGCTTTTGTTACTTTCAGCCTAATGGCTGTTCCTAACAGCAGCACTTTAGGGTTTGAAGATGTAATGAAGTGCAGCGGAGCCTTCGGAGAGCTCAGATGCTGCCAGCATAATTACACAGGGTGAAGTCTGCTCTCCCACATGGTAATAACCTCGTTGCCTCCAGAGGCTAAATCAGGGTGGACATGTACCTGGGGCTTTATAAAGAGAGGAAGGAAGGTAAAAAGCAACTCATTTAAACGTAGGCTTTTTGCTGCCTATTTATGCTCATTTTGCTTGTCTTCTGGTTTTTAAACCCTAGGAGATTTCTGCTAACTGATACCTTCTGAGATTAACCATGTCTCTTAGGATATTTATTTGTAAAATTAAAATCAGTTCCTTCTAGTTCTTTGCAAAAGCATTCGCAATCTTTGACATTTTGTCACTTAACAACAAAAAGCTTTGGTGTTTCAAATTGGGATGCAGGTTTTTTTTTGTTTTTTGTTTGTCTTTACCAGTTTTGCTCATTTACACTGAACTGACTAAACTGCCACAGATTCTCAAGTGGATTGAGGTCTAGACTTTTACTGGGCCAATCTAACGCATGAATCAGCTTTCATCCAAACCACTCAATTGTGGCTCCGGCTGTATCTCGGCCTACCACTATAGGTCGAAGTTGTACCCAAGTGCCAGATGTTAAAGGTTTCTTCCAGTATTGGCATGTAGCTCCATCCTTGTTTGTATCAACTCTTATCAGCTTCTCTGTCCCTAGGTAAGAAAATCATTTCCAAACTATGATGCTGTGACTTAAACATTTCTGACACAATGTATTGGACCTAGGATAATGCACTCTGTTAGTTTTCTAGTACATTTAGTGTTTTTTTTTGTTTGTAGGCCAAATACGTTTAAGTTATTTCTTATGATACGTCTTCTTAATACCATATTTTTGGAGTGGATGACCAAAAATTGCATGTCAATATATGAATCTTTCTTTTTCAGCATTCTTATGATGGATTGAACAGAACTCTTTCAGATGTTTATAGTATAAGCTTTTGTTTCTCCTTGACCTGCCTGCTTTGAGTCTTCATGGTGTTTTTATTTATACTAATAATGAATGAAACAGATGGACTTAATGTGGTGACGTCTAAAGGAAATCGGGTTCCCCAGATTTTATTTAGAGGTGTCGAAAAAAGGAAAGAGGACTGAATTCAAATATTTGTCACAAATTGTTTGTATTTCAGATTTTGTATTTGTAAAACATTTTAATATATTTTTTCTTATAAAGAAATATAGGTTACTTTGTTTTTATTCTTCACCCAAAAAACGTACACAGGGTTTTAAAAAATGAACACTTTTGGGAGTCACTGTAAACCCGAAACATTTTTGTAATTCCTCTCTTTCTTATACAAAGCAGGCCATGTGACAAAATCAAACTCTACAGTTTCTTCACAGCTTTGCACTTTTATGTCTTACACAGGGATTAATTTGGCTGTCAACAGATAAAAAAATAAAAAATCCTGTTAAACCAAGACTTTATTCAAATTACACCTAAAAGACTCACTGACTTGTAGGAAGTGTGAAGTCAAACATACAATCAGTTTTTTATGAACAGTGATTTAAGAATAATGGATAAAAAATGCAATTGTTGTTCTGAACTTGTTAATCAAATCATCCGGCGAGTTTAAACTGTGCATCTATTCGTCTGTCTTTTAAACAAAGGATGCTACAGTGAAAGAGGGAGCAAACACCTTTTATTTTTGTTTGTCTGTGGTGTGATTGCACCGGAGGCTGCAATCACACCACAGTAAAACTCTAAATCCAGAGAAAAAATAATAATTATACGATCACGGTGACCCAACTTCAAAGTGTCCTTGTCAGCCACAGATCTGAAATACCAAGTCAGTCCAGCAAAGGAAAATCTTATGTTTTTTTCAGAAAAACTGTAGAGGCTAAATGATTGAAGATTAAAACAAAAAATGTTTAAGCTAAAAAAACAAAACGTTATTGTTCCTATTAGGCTTTAAATCATTTTTTCTATATATCGAAGATCATAAATAAGGAAACAAGTGTGTTTTAGTTGGTGTCTGACACCTATATTTATATTTATGACATTAGCTAAAATATGTATTTCTCTTTATCAAGGAATGAAGGAATTTTATTTGTCATCACATCACATGTGGTACATGAGGTGGGATGAAATTTTTAATCCCACGGTCCAGTTTACACCCTGAGAGCAATTTTAAAATAACTACAAAATAAGAATAATATAATAAAATATAAAGAAATATAAGAGAAATAGGATTTTGACTACACAGAAGCTACAATATGGGACTTCGGGAATAGCAGCAATGAAAATTCGGAGTGCAAAATTTGCTGTAGCGGCATGGATGGTTAATAAAGTGACATATTAAAGTGACATTTTAAAGTGTGATATTAAAGTGAACAGTGCTGGTTAAATGAGAAAGTATTTTTTCATTTGTAATTATCCTTGCGTGTGTTTGAGAGTCTCACAGCTTCAGGAATGAAGCTGTTTCTCAGTCTGGTGGTTTTGCACTTGATGCTCCGCAGCCTCCTGCCTGAGGGGAGTGGGGACAAAAAATGAGTGTGCTGGGTGTGTGGAATCCTTCATGATGCCGGAGGCCCTTTTCCTGCATCTGGAGGTGTAAATGTCTGTGGTGCTGGGGAGGCTGACTCCAACAGTTCTCTGTGCAGGCTTCACCACTCTGAAGAGCTTTCGTGTCTGCAGCAGAGCAGCTTCCATGCCACACGTTGATGCTGCAGCACAATACGCTCTCCACCACACATCTGTAGAAGGAGGTGAGGACTGAGCTCCCGAGTCCAGCTCTTCTCAACCTCCTTAGGAAGTATAGCCGCTGGTGTGCCTTCCTGACCAGAATGGAAGTGTTGTTGCTCCAGGTGAGGTTGTTACTCAGGTGTACACCCAAGTACCTGTAGCTGTTGACCACTTCCACCACAGTTCCTCCCATGTGCATGGGGAGGTGGGCATGCTTGCCCCTTCTGAAATTCACAATCATCTCCTTGGTTTTCTTTATATTAATTCAGAGGTTGTTATCTTTGCACCAACCCTCCAGGTGTTCCACCTCCTGCCTGTAGCTGGACTCATCACTGTGATGCATCCAACCACTGCTGTGTCGTCCACAAATTTCACAATATGACAGCCTGGATGGATAGGCGAGCAGTCATATGTGAGCAGTGTGAATAGGAGGGGGCTCAACACACAGCCCTGAGGGGAGCCAGTGCTGAGGGTAATGGAAGGGTAGGAGATGTTTTGAATCCTCACAGACTGCGGCCTGTTGGTCAGGAAGTCCAGGACCCAGTTGCAGATGGAAGAGATCAGTCCAAGTGAGGACAGTTTATTTATCAGAGTCTGAGGAATCATGGTGTTGAAGGCAGATGTGAAGTCCACAAACGGCATACGAACATATGAATCCTTCTGCTCCAGGTGGGTGAGGGCAGTGTGGACCACGGAGGAAATGGCGTCCTCTGTGGATCAAATTTTCCTGTATGCGTACGGGTGTGGATCAACAGTGACGGTGATGTTGGCTTTGATGTGGGTCTGAACCAGTCTTTCAAGGCACTCTGTTACTATCGGTGTGAGGGCTACTGGCCGATAGTCATTCAGACCTGTCACTGCGGAGCTCTTGGGGACCGGGATGATGGTGGCGGTCTTCATGCAGGTGAGGACAGCAGCCTGGATGAGGGAGGCGTTGAAGATGTCCGCCAGCA
The DNA here is from genome assembly GCA_032876305.1 of Orestias chungarensis. Classification (NCBI taxonomy): domain Eukaryota; kingdom Metazoa; phylum Chordata; class Actinopteri; order Cyprinodontiformes; family Cyprinodontidae; genus Orestias; species Orestias chungarensis. Next base: position 348,078 of record JAVLVB010000239.1, on the reverse strand, counting down.
CGTCTGAGAGCTGGTCCACGCACTCTCTCAGCACTCTTTACTGTATATTATTATTATTTGATATATTATGGCATTTTTGTTCATACAAAATCTCCAAAGTTGGCAGTTTCGTTTTATTTTATTTTTAACTCTATAATTTGAATGGATAGTGTTCATTCAAATAAAAAAAGCAAGAACAACACAGTAGCTTATTTTTCTATGCGTCCTATGAAAATGCTTTTGTGCTCTTTTTGCATAAAAAGCTCCAATGCAAATGTGAGTGGAAACATCGAAACTACTGCAGTACTACTACAGTTCATTTTCCAATACTTTGCATTAACCTCATCCCAGAGCTTTGACTATCAGCTGGTAAAAACAAGGCTGTCAAACTTTAGCCCTTTTCATTTTGGACCACATCAACATCATCAATGCTTTTATTTAATGCCTGTTGTGGCAGAATATACTAATAAGACTACCCATTAACAAACCCCTTTTTCCACACTTATCACTCACTCACTCACTCACTCACACTTTAATATTTCCCGATACATTTTTAACATCCACTGAACTCCCTATTGGTACCTTCAGATGTAGCAACTTATTTAGAAATAGTCATTACTGACATCCTGTTTTTAATCAGGGGCTCTGACTTATCTGAAATCTGCTGCCATCAGAAATCTGCCTTGTTTTAAATCAGGATGAGAGCCATTGTGTGCAGTCAGGAATAGGCTGTGATGGCAGGATTTTTTTCACGACATTTTACCTCGACTAAAAGAAAATAGAAAAGACTACAAATTTTAGACAGTCTATGCGTTAATCAGTCCTGGTCATCATATTCATAAAAGCCTGCCAAAGCAAATGCTGCATTTCAATGTATGAAAAGCATTTCACATAATTGATGATAGCTTGTTCAAAAATATATTTTACTGAGTAGGTAATAGACTACATAATAGGCTTGCAGCATCTTGTTCCCAAAGAAAACATTGTCTCACTGTGGCACAGAGTAGTTATCTTGCAATTTGCAGGTTGCACGTTCAGTTCTACCTTCGTCCCGTCGCATGTTAATGTGTCCCTGGGCAAATAACCTTATTAAAGTTTGCATCAGTTGTGAATGTGGCTTCAGTGTAAAGCAATTTGAATTGTCTGTATGATTATGATTATGATTTTTCGGCATATGCTATATGAGTAATGTCTATTTAGCATTTTCCATTGATTGTGAAGTTCTTCAATTTTAAAGGACTGCTAGGATGTAATATTTGCGCACTCCTTACTCATATAGTTCAGATTACAGATTCTCCTTACATTTCTTATGAAACAATAATAGTGTCTTTATGCATCATTTTTATTGGCAACTTAATTGTTAATGGAGTTTCTTCACCATTTGGGGAAAAAAAACAACCCCAAAAACCTCCAGTCCCGTTTTCCGACATTGAATTGACTGTCTTTAGACTATCTAGTTGGTTCACCAAATCTAGTTAAACTTCATAAAGCAAAAACTTCAGCTCCCAAGTGTGAACCCAAAGTGAGATTTGGCTGAGCCAACCTAAACTATCCCTACTCAGCCCACTAATAGCCTCAGTTCCCACTTGGAATTGTGCAAACACCCACGCGGCTCCCACTACAGTCATTTTCCACCATCTTCAAGCATCTCACTGGAAAACCTAACAATGAAAGGCCCACACTGTATTTGTATCTGTACCAGTTTGGAATGAATTTCTGTCTTTGAAGAGACAAAGTTTGATCTTAGATAACTTTTGAAACCTGTGTGAAATAATGCAAAGGATTACTGTTTTATAAATCGCTAAATATGTCAGAAATAATACAACACGGGTTAAATGTCCTTTTCTTTATTTCCATTCATGCAATATTTACGAAGTAATTAAGACTACTCTACCGGACCAAAGTGCTGCACCCACAAATTATTAAATATGTTAGAAAAAAAGGCGTAAGATCAGATGTATGATGTAAGATCAGAAAATAAGCCAAAGGAATCTAAAAAAATATATATCATGTGGTGTCAGACATCAGGGACAAAACATCAGAACAGACCTAATTCACAACATCTAGGTTATTGCTAAATTTAAGCTGCTGCATAGTATAGTTCCCTATGGCTTACAATTAATTTGGTCACACTAAAAAGTAGCTGATCTAAGGGGAAAGCTGCGCTAAGACAGTGCCCTGAGGAATCCCACACGAGCAAAGTGAAGTAGAATACGTGGCTTTCTACTTCAACGCAGATAGTTTCGTCTGCTAAGCAGGATCTGTACTATCCTTAACAGTCATTCTCTAATGTAGTCCTTTTCAACTCCATTGGTGGTAATTTTTAACAAGCAACAAGCAATTTAAGAAACTTTCCATTCCATCAATATTTTTAGATACATTATCAAACAGCCATAAAAATGTTACTATTATTACCTGTTGTTAAACAAACAATGCACGCAACGGGAATTGAAGTTTAGAGGGATGTTTGGATTACTGCTGGTTTCTACTGTTGTATGACAAAGCGCTATCACCACTTAAAAGGGGGCAAACAATGCTTGGAAAACCACCCGACACACCGTAATACTGAAGCACGACTGTTAAAGTAAACACTTATAGTCTAAGAAGGAGAGGACTCAAAATCAGGGAAACAAAAAGTTAATTAAATAAATGGCTAAAAATGAATATGACTACGATAATATTCAAATAATAATACAGTAACTTTGCTTTTGTCTCACTGGAGTTGTTTTTCAGTATCTGCTTGAAATGCTGCAAGGTAGAATAATTAAAAGACTATTTCCCACTTAACAAATCAAGGTTTAATATTTTATCAGGTACAGTAAATAGCATTTGAGTTTTCTTGTGTTGTAGATTAAGGCCTTTTATTTTATACAATCTTCCGTGTATGAGTGCAATTACTGCATGAGCTGCATTATCTTTCTACGATTAATAATTACAGTGGTAATGATTATTTTTTTTGATAAAACTGTATTAAGATCATAACCCGTGAGTAAACCTTAGCTTTTTATTGTGTTTTCTGTCAAAGCCAAACAGTTGTACCTTGCCTGAGCCTAAACTCAAACTTTGGCACAGAACCAATTTAATATGCCTGATACATTTTTCAAAGTGGCGGTGATTAAAGTATTCAGAACATGGGCTTTCTGCCACTAGTCTCCCAGCAGGGCAGCGTGAACTGAATATTCTTTTATATGGCAAAAGCCTATAAGCTACGAGGTCTGTACTTGAATGCTGTCAAATTGTAGCTGAGGTTTTTACTACAATAGGAATATTACAGCGGGCTGAACATGCTTGGTCTTGAATGCCCCAGTTTAGAACCAGGCTCTTTGTAATTCTTCTGCCTTGTACATTTTAAGGGGAATCACATTAGATGCATTTAATTCTGTTTTGGGGACAGATTCAGGTGAATATTTTTGGTGTGAATTATACTCCACAGTTGTTGGCTCAATTGTATGTTGTAGCTGTATGTAATGTATGTCTTTTTTAGCTCTTGTGTAATCTCCTTTCCAAAAGAAGAAAGTAACTGTAGGATGGAAGATACCTTTATCATAATTTCTGCCTTTGCCTGCGTTGTAACTTCACCCTTAGTTCATTAAACTTTGGTTTATGGCTTCATTAATGTTTCTAGAAGCTTTTAATTATTAATCCATGACTTCCTGTTTGTCTTGGGCATTAATATGTAAAGAAATGTATGCCCATACTCTTAAATGAAAGTACAACATTTTACTCGAGTGAGGCAAATCTGTATTATTTTAGTAAGTGAGATACTAGAAAATGGCGGCTCAAAAAAAACCTTTCCATATCTAATGTTAGAAAAATAACTAACAAGAACAAGTGAACTGGAACAAACAAAGCTGAGGAGGGAGAAATAGTAATTCGCCCATGTCCACACTGAAGGAGAGGATAGGTAGGTTCTCAAAAACACGTAGGAACATATGGGGTCATCAAGTCTCCAAAACATCCAGTAGACAGTATCCACTTCCTGTCGGTTTATTTGAGATGCATGCATGAAAGAAGCAGTTTAAATTGTGGTGCTTACTGCTACTGGGACTTTAACTGGAACTGTTTGCTTTGACCCACAGGCAACAAAAACTCCAGGTTGTTCTGGCTTGAAGTAACCAATTACTAGGTGGACAATAATAAAAATTACTATGTTGTTTTGATTTTTATTTCATTTTTTTTGCCACTAAACAAATACAAAAATCTAAAGAAGAAAAATCCGTCAATGCAGATTTCTAATTTTGTTTTGGTTAATGCTAAATGCATATTAAGTGTGGATTTAAAAAAATAGCCTGGACGTTTCAAATCCTAACTTTGAAATATTCCTCATATTGGAGAGGTTCATTAATGTTTGGAATGTCTAAACAAAAGTATTTCTGTAAAGGGTGTATTCATTGTTGGGGTAATCTGCAACCACAAAGTTTTGGATAGTTTTTAAATCAAAACCACAGAAGAGTTGCTTTGTTTAGGATCTGCTAATAATTCTGCTCTTTGACAAAAACATTTTTGGAAGTGCCAGCTGTATCTGTTGATTATCTTCCAGGTGGTTCGGTGTAGCAGACCATCTGGTTAGTCAGGTTAACTGCTTGGTGTATACACATTAAGTCAGACTGCGGTTAGGTAAACAGAGGATTATCAAAGTGTTATTGGCCAGCTGTCAGAACGGTGCCTGTGTACACAAAACAAGCCGTAAACTCTTCAAAGATGAGTTCCTTACCTTTCATTATGTTAGGGGAAACATGGTCATATTTCAGCTTTCTTAATATGAGCCTTAACAAACATTGTATTCTCTCGCTGGTTTTGCTCTACTGAAACGTTGTGGCCCTTTAAAGGATTAACACCGACATCAGCGCGCGTCAGCCAATGGTTCACTGCTGTGTTATTTAAAGACAACAGCAGAAAAGGAAATGAGGTTAACAGGCGTGTGCAGTCCCCAAACAATAAAAATGCATAAGGCAGCCTTTTAAATTTGCAAAGAGATTTGCCTCTTTGCATTGTTTTGATTATTACCTTTGTGCAAACCGCCACAAAAAAAGTTTTGGTCGTTATAAAAAAACCTTTTGGGTAACGAAAATCCGAAAACTGATACATTAAAGCAAAGAGACAGAGGGATTCTGCTGTACCAATATTGCCATGCCTGATAGAGGCGCCTCAACAATAGTCAACGCTACATCGTTTGCCTTTTTGATTTGCAAAAAAAAACAAACAGCTGATTTGCAATTACTCTCTAAACTACAAGCAGGCAGCAACATGGCCAAGCAGTATAGCATGAATGGATTGTGGTGATTGCCAATTTATTTAAGTAATAGAGAAATGACGCTGCAAGCTGGAGGGGAGGAACTGTGCAAAGACAAGACATCAGATTGCAGTAGTTTCCATAGAGATAAATGGAAGTCCTGACCCTGTAATCTGTAATTTTATTAATGGTTCGTACAAGCATAGTTATGCCACCGGCAATTTGTGCAAGACTTGAGCAGTGTTTGCTGTAGAGAAATATCTTCCGGTTGTTCTTTTTTCTTTTTCTTTTTCGTTTAGAGCGAGAGCTGTGTTGTGGGTGGGAGCTTTATAATTCAGGTTTGCAAATCACAATGTACACAAAAATTTGATAAAAAAAATTAATAAACTGAAAAAAAGTCATAAACATTTAACATTTTCATATTTGAATATGTGTTTGATATTTGTAAACAGAGTTTGTAATGACACATTTTGATACTTAACCATTTCTGTTGGTGCAAAGAACTACAGCTCAGATAGAGCATAAGAAGTTTTTTTTTACCCGTCCTGACTATTCTTTTTCAAATATGCTTTTCATTGAACTGCTGAACCAGAAAGGAAACAAGCAAAACAATTTATTTGGGGAAAAATCATTTAAACTGTTTCACTCACTAAGAAAAAACTTTAAATAAAGTTATTTCTAGATCTTATGACCACTGCATAGGTATCACTTTAAATATTCTTGGATTACCAGAGACGTGTTGATACAGATTTTTTTTATTTTTATGAATTGGAAATGCCAGTTTTATAAAAGCATGGTGTTTTGCAGGGACACCATGACCTGGTTGAATGTTCAGAACATATATCACTGTACATGTTGGATAACTTGTCTGACTGTCTCCTGGACCTGCATATCTTTAACCAGATCTCCCTAACAGTCCTCCTGAGAGCACCGAGATGGTTCAGAGCAATTCAGCTTAGGAAAAACACACATATTCAGTCATGAGAATTGAGACGATGTATTTTCCAGATGACATTAGCTCATGCAAATCGTGTTTCTGATGTAGTGTGTGGAAAAACAGAGCCAACCACAACGTTTTAGAGGCGTCTGCACTAATCTTTTCAACACAAAATAAGGTGTGGGAAAAATTAACAAATTATATTAAATATCTTGTGGTGTGCATTCACAACCAGATTTTGCTGCTGTAACGGCTTGAAGTTTTTACCAGCTTTGTACATCTACTGTAGAGACTGAAACGTTAGCTTATACTTGTTTTCTTCAACCTCTGGCAATTTGGATGTAGACCATCTGAGAACATTAGTTGATATGCATTTCTAAATATTTTTTGCGTTTATATTTAGGTCTGGACCTTGACTAAGCCATTTTAACACCTGAATTAACTTTGATTGAAACAATTCTAATTTGCTTTGCCGTGGTGATAGGATTTCTTCCTAGATTGGCCTGTATTTGGCATCCATCTTCCAATCATCTTAAAACTGCTCTCCTGTCACTGTATGATGCTCCCACCAGTGTGTCTAATGAACAGCGTGCTCAGGGTTCCTGCATAAGGTTTTACATGTTGGACATGTTTCTTGCTTATCCCCAATAATGGGCAAATGTTGTATCATGCAAGTTGTTCTGTCAACACATTCTACCATGCGAACTGGGCATCTTCATCTCTTTTTTCACATTTAGCACAGGTCTTACCTTAACCACCTCTTCTTGTCTGGGTTATCAGTTTAAGTGGGACAAGCAGCCAAGTTGCCAGTTAGTTGCCAGTTTTACTTTTTTTAGTCCACACCATACTTTTCATATTTCACCATGTACTGTATTTCATATTTTCATAGATTTTTTTAACTCCAATACAGACATCCATCCTTTTCCTGAAAGAAAGTTTTTTTTGTCTATCCATTTTCATTTATATGCCAAAAGGCTTATTTGTTTTTCGCCATTTCCTGCAAAGTCATTTAGTCACCGTTTGATGTCTGGCATCGCTGCTTTTGCATGCTTCCCTTTTTGTTGTTTCTTTGCGAAGAGCTCACCAGTGAAGCTCTGTCCTACACCTCCGCCTCTCCATCTGTGCTGCACATGTGTGTTGTTTTACCACGGTAACGCGCATCTTGATCGGCATCAGGTGGGTCGAGCTACCAATGCGCACGCATGCCTTCGTGTCTTGCCTCAGGGTGAACGCCTTAGTGGGGTGCAGTGGAGCAGTAATGCATACAGATGACAATTTCTTGTTTGCGACATTGCTTTAAGGCATCTGTTTGTTTTAGGGCTTTTCTTTTTCCTATTATGTGTTTGTTTGTTTGTTTTTCCTTGGTAAGAATGGCATCATTTTCTGGAGGTAAATGTCACATTTTACATTGAGTAAAATTTACCTCCATTTGTTCCGTGAGATCTTGAACTGATACACAGCAGATTACCGTCTATGTTCTGAAGACCCTATTGGCTAAAAGGCAAAAATATGGCGTTCAATTAATTTTTTTTTTCAAAGCAATCAGTTGTTCTATTTTCCATCCAGCTATCCATTGTCCTCCGCTTATCCAGGGTCGGTTTGTGGGGGCAGCAGCCTAAGCAGGGACTTCCCCAGCCACTTGGGCCAGCTCATCCGGGGGAATCCTAATGCGTTCCCAGGCTAGCCGAGAAACATAGTCCCTCCAGCATGTCCTGGGTCTTCCTCTGGGCCTCCTCCCGGTGAGACGTGCCCATAACACCTCACCAGGGAGGCGTCCAGGAGGCATCGTAACCAGATGCCCTAACCACCTCAACTGGCTCCTCTGGATGTGTAGAAGTAGCGGCTCTGCTTGAGTTCCTCCCTCACCCTATCTCTAAGGGAGAGCCCAGACACCCTACGGAGGAACACATATTCGCCCCAAGGTCCACACGCTCTGCCTCCTCCGTGGAAGACGTGTCAGTGGGATTCAGGAGGTGGTGGTGCAGCTCTGTCACTCCCTGAGATGCTGGATGGTGGACCAGAATCGCCTCAAAGCCATATGGAAGTCTTTTTCCATGGTCTTTCCGAACTCCTCCCACGGCCGGGTTTTTTTCTCAGCAACCACCCGAGCCTCATGCCGGACATTACTCCAACTAACAGTTACCATTTGAAATTTTTAGGATTAGTAAAATTTGTCTGATTGGTATTAATGTTAGATTTAGGAGTTGGATATTTATTTTTAGTAGTTTTTTTTTTGTTTTTTTTTTGTTTTTTTTTTCAAAAGCCCCATAAACTAAGATTACTTTGCCTATAAACAATATCCGCAAGCCCAGAAGATCTCATTGCTTCATGAGTTCCAATATGTTTATTAATAAAACCTAAATTCATTGGAGGCGCATCTCTGTAAGTATTTTAGGATCCATTTCAGACAAATTGACTTTTTGCTTGACATTATTTAAAAATCTGAGGAAATCTGAAAGTTTTGCAACTTCTTAAACAGTATTATTGATGGTAAGATGACCTCTGGCAATTACTCAAAGAATAACATTAATATCTTATATACAACCATACATATATGCACTTTAGGAATAAATATCTAACTGTTTGGTCTAATGAAAGAGGATCTATAGTGTTGTTGTTTTTGTCACCATTATCACATGTATAGAAAAAAGGTGAGGCCTGCAGATGTTTGAACACAAAGCAAACTCGGCAATACTGGGTTGGCAGCATCATGTTGTGTGGATATTTTGCCAAATTGCTGAAGTTCAAAAAAGTAGATTATACAATAAAAAAAACATTAGGTTAAAATATTAAGGAATCATCTCAATGTCTTAGTATATGTGTAACGGTTGAGGATAAATGGCTCTTCTAAATGGCATATGACCCAAAACATACCACCCAGTTAGTTACAATGTCCTAAAAAATGAGCTGAAACACTTCATTACACCAATTCTTTCAGCAGGATTGCCAGGCTAAATATTTTACCCAAAACATTTAAAAAGAGTCATATAAATTAGCAGGTGACGCCATCACATTGTAAGATAATGTTGAACATGGTTACATAAAAAGTGTACCTTTAAAGAAAAAAAAGGGCTTAAATAAAGAATGGTTTTGTCTCCTTTATACAGTGGATGTGTTTATCTGCTTTTATGTAAATAAGCCAAATTCATTCATATTCAGCCACAGCCAAATATTTATGCACAGATACATGAGCTTCCATAAGTTTCCATTCAATATTTCCTTTCAGCCACACTGTCATGGCTCCTTGTGGCCTAGTTGCTCTCCACTGCTTTCTCTCCTCTAGTTAAGGGTTAGCATGATAAGCTTTGGTCTTCTGTTTGACCCTGGGAAAGAGTCTGGAAAGAGGCCAGGCTACAAGGCCACCTGAGAACACTTCTGCTTCACTCAGCATGACTCTACAGCTACAGAAACAGGAAGCTGTAATTAGGACTGGAGAAGGCTTAACACTCCCATGCCTGGCTCTTCTGTTCTTTACCACAATCTCTTTTTCTGTTGACAAAAACACTCAAGTATTAAGAGACCAAAACTCATAATTACATGCAGTTGAATGGCTTGTAGACCACGGATCTGAGGCAATTTAATGCTTCATTTGTTCACCTTTGTTGTGGTGTGCCTTGCACAACCCTTCCAACATATTGTCCACGAGAGTATCGTCAACATCAGTTAGTAATTTAATGTGGGCTTCATTGTTACAACGGAAACAAACAAACTGGTTTTCGCATTGTGTAACCCTGATCTGACCCAGAGGTGTGGAATTGAGTCAGACTCGAGTTATAAATTTGGTGACTTTAGACTCGACTTAAGAAATATAAATAGACTTGCAACTCGACTTGGACTTTAACATCAGTAACTTGTGACTTTACTTGGACTTCAGCATTTTGACTCCAAAAGACTTGCTATATTTCTCAAAAACTCATAGATTTAAAAACTGTATTGACACGGACCGCGCTCACTTTCATCTGTTGTTGCTATGGGCCGTCAACACATCCAATCAGATTAGATCCACGTGGTTTTGAACTGACAACCAATCAAATTGCTCACTCATGGGGTCACAAAAGTTACCAAAACTGCCGCTAGGCATCATGGGAAATAAAAGGAAGCAGGCAGTAATTACAAGGAACGAAAAACCATTACACTTTGAAACATAGGTTGTTGCTTCTTCTACTGCTGGTGTAATTAATAATATATTCAATAATATTATTATAAGAATATTTACATAACTACATATATATATTCGGTTCTTGAGAGCAAACCATGTAAAAAAAAAAAAAAAGTAAATCTTTATAAGCGTTTTGAATTGTCATCCCTTTACTGTAGAGAAACGTGTTAGTTATCTGTAGCTGCTACATGAGCTTGAGGAAATGCCACAAAGCATGAAACAATTCTGGCTGTTTACTGGATAATCCTAAACAAGAATAATAACCCATCAGAACATGCCCTTAAATCTATATAGTCTTCCTTTACGCAATATTAAAATGATTAAAGCCACAGCAAAAATCCCACCTACGATGGATAAAAAAAAATTTAACCCATGTTTTGGAGTTGACGGCTTAGAGTCAGCTGAACAAGAAAATGTAATTCGGTTAAACAATTTTGCAAAACGGTGTTTAAAAAGTTAATGGTACTGAGAATGTACTGACATGGACCAGAGTCCTCTGGGTGTATCTTGTGTTGTTTTTGGCTCTTGTGGTCAGATCTCTGTGGTGAGCTTTCGGAGGCTGAGGTTGGCGGCTCAATATATTGAGCTTGTTGGGCTTTTCTTCTGAGTTAATTGGTCTGGCACGTTTTCCTTTCTCTTTTATGTAGCAAGAAACATTGTCCAACTTGGTCACTTTTTAATATACAAATGAATCTGGATGATGAATACGTCAGCTCAACTGTTCATGCATACCTGTCCTTAAAGGATCATTTTAACAATAGTTTGTTAAACTGGACTACACACCCAGTAAATGTTATTTATAGGTCATTTTAATATGGCTCCTTCAGAACTGTGTACATGTTTTACAAAGTTAATGGGCGGAAACTTGATCCACCACAGTTTGTGCTTACCCTAGTTTTGATTAATCAACCAAGAAAAAACCTGTACAGCTTGACTTTTGACATTCCTGACAGATGATCTCTTTAGTTGTTTGAAAGGAGCCAAAGATTTTATTACAGACATTTTTTTCCCCTCTGGATTCAGCCTGTGTGAAAAATGTTTTCTTAGTCATTATCTCTCACTCTTTTCCTATGTGGTCTGTGACTCCCCTAATAGTTTCCAATCCTTTTTAGGGTCCTTTTTGTACCGGACACATAACAGACACATGAGCAGGAAGAAATAAAAGCATCAGTTCAGGTGAGTGTTTCAACTTCACCATAACTATTCCATGTTTCCTTCCGATTTCCAGCAGTAACTTTGTGGGGTTTTTTTTACAGCCCCACCAGTTGACATGTCGGCGAAGTTCTGGCTTTAGGGATTTGTTGTTTGTGGGTCAGCACTACAGGTATCTATGTGAGCGGGAGGTAATAAAGTCCAGCATGAAGCGGTGGAGGAGACCTTTGTTGATGGCCATGCTGGCCTGGGTTCTGTTATTTCTTGCTCTGCTCTCCTACTTCCTGGATGTTCATGTTGATCAGCCTCTGACCTCTGCTGGCTCTTCACTCTCCCAACATCCTGACACCAGGCGGCTGGCATCCATACAAGGCTCCAATCAACAGCATGCCATGTTCGGGTTTAGACCGGAAATGGCATTGCAGTTAACTACTGCTTACCTCCGAGACAAACCAGGACCAGAACCCTCCACCAGCTCCGTACCCTTAGAGACCAGCCTGGAGGTAAGCCAGAAGCCTTATATGAGTTACGGTAGCCAGGAAGCAGCTCGCAACTATCTGGACCCGCAGAGCCTGGCTGCCTGGTCCTCCTTTGGGACAGAGAATGTGGGCTCTCAATCAGACCTTGCCCTCCAGAGTCGTGAGAGAATGTATCAGAACCATATCAACCCCGCACAAAACCATGATGGTGAGGACGAGGAAGATGGCAGAGAAAATGATGACCAAACTTCTAGGAACAAACTTAGGACTGCACAAGATGGGATAATTGGTGGGGAGTCCTCTGATTTGGAAGATTACTATTTCTCCAGGTCTGCATCCGTGGTGCAGAGACTGTGGAAGGGTCGTGTCTCCGCCAGCATGCTGAGTCCACGACTGCAGCGCGCCATGAAGGATTACATGAGTGCCAACAAGCATCATGTTTCCTACACCGGACATCGGAAAAGCTCCCAGAGTGCCAAAAACCTGCTCTGTCAGATGAAAGCCCAGGCTCAGCTGAAAACAGTGGATGGGTTGGAGGAGCCCTTTTCCTCCCTTGGCTGGACAGACTTTGTGCCCTCCCATCCGTTGGAGCATCTTAACAAACTGGACAGGAGTGGCTTCAAAAGCTGTGCAGTGGTCACCTCTGCTGGCGCCATCCTGCGCTCTAGACTGGGAAAGGAAATAGGTGAGTGATGACAACAAATATACAGTTATGAAGCTATAAAAGTTCCTTTTGGTAGATGAACCAAAAAGACATTTTTGTAAGTGTTATAAACATATTTACAAACATTCGTGGCCTTTCCTCCAAAAGAGCCCCAATCTTCCTAAACACTTAAACCAACATGTTTAAATTAATTTTACATTAAAGTTAATGTAGCTCAACTATAAACTTACAGAAGTTTATTGTAAAAGAAAAAAAACCTGATAAAAAGAAATGAATAATAAAATACAAATTTTTTTTATTTAATATAATTATAATTTATATATGACAAATTAATTTAATAAAAGCTCTCTCATGCTTATAAATTCACAAATTCATTCTCGACTGTACTTTCTTATAGACTACCTGAATCTTCTCTAGATGATCTACTAGATGGAGAAGAAGATAATTTATCCATGTCCTAAAGTTTGAAGGCTGTTTCTGGTTCTATTTGAGGAGTATTTGCCACCTAACTAGTAGGTGTATTGCATGTTTGTGTAATGTGCCTTGTACTATTTTCTCTGCCTTTGCTGTGGCAGGTCCTATAATTTGAAATGAGTTACCGTTGAACATTAGACAAGCTGCATCACTGTCTTATTTGAATTCCTTTCTTAAAGTAAATTTCTCTGTCTTGGCTTTTGACAGCAAAGCACATATTGATATTAACTTACAGTTTTTTTATTAATCTTTTTCTCTTCTGTGAAAAACGTTCTATCTAAGTTGGATGCGAGTTGGTCATCAATTGTTGGTTACCTCATTTTTTTAAACCGTGATTGTCAGAGGATTGGCTGTAATAAGCGTCATTGTTGACAGTAGAAATAACTCTGTTTAAAGTGTTAATCACAGTTTTGACAGACAAATTTTCAACAAAAAAAAGATGCAAGTAATATTTTTTTATGTGAAAAATCATGCATATTGTTAGGTGTAGCAGTGCCATAGATGAGGATTAAAAAGATATGATAAAATAAGCTTACTTCTATTAACACACGAGTTGGTGAAAATTCTTCAGCACAGCTTACAAAAAATTTGTAATGATGCATTTTTTGACTTCTAGATTTTGTACAAGTCTTTTAAGTATCATGTGCAAATTTTAAAATAGGCATCTTTAAAACCAATTTGATAGATAATCATACAATGAAAATCGAATCCCCATTTGTAAATCATTGCTGTTTCTATAAAAGTTGGCTTCGAAAACAAAGACTTTCCTGTTTTCTCAGCTAAATGGTTTTATTAAACTGGATATTCAGGGATCAACCAAAGGAAGCTTTTGTGATGCACAATGATACAGACAAAACTGCACTCATTTTACACAGGAAAGTAATATAAAGCACTGTAGAAGAAGAAGTGTCTTGGAATAAAAGTCTGTATGACTTCAAATATTAAAACATATCTTTAGAGGAAATAGTTTTACCTCAACAGGATGACTGAGTAACTGAATGAAGCGTGCCCTTCCACCATCCACTAAAGGCATACCAACAACCCGCACCATGTTGTAACGGGACATTTAAGATTTTTTGTTGTCTAATGCAGTTGGGAACCTTAATGTATTTAACAAATAGGAAGGATTTTGTTTTTATTTCTTTGTTTGTTTGTGCATGTTTGAATTTGTAAGCAGCTTAGGTGGAATTAGGCTGAAGAGATCAGAAAAAAAAAACTCTGACAAGGTCTCAAGCAAATCTGTTTTTCTCCTACGGTACCAAGATAACATTGTTGTCCACCCTGAATTCTTAAAAAAAGTACAAGAAAAATCAGAACATAGAAGTTTATTAGGAAGGAAATGTTCCATTCAAAGGAATTTCAGATATGTGTTTTAATTATTCTACACTGATAGATTGGAGACTTGAACGTTTGTGTATTTCTGTTTGATATACAGTAGATGTGTTAGAGAACAGTAGGGACCTTATTCCTGACCAGTCAGGAAAAGGGCTGTGGAAAAGGTTAAACTGGATTAGGTTATAAAACAAGTGAGAACCTGTCAACAGCACAACACAAGTGTTAGTTTTGAGTTCAACAATTTGGTCTTCATGGTATCCCTCCTTTTTGACACTTGCCACAAGCAATGTGAATGAAACCGTGAACATGTGAAAGAACTCAAATTGATCTTTAAGCCCTGTTTTTGAGAACAAAAAAGTAATACCGCACACCAAAGTGAACACATCATGCTGTGGCAATATTTTCTATTGCACCGACAAGAAAGAGTTGATTGGTAGATGGATGGAGGTAACTATGGGGCAAACCTGGAAGCTACAACCTGCTGGAGGCTGTGAAAGAATAAAAACATTTAAAAACGTTGACCTCGCATCAGGACAACAACCCTATTTACAACCAGAGTTACAGTGTAATGTTATATGAAGTAAAGTATCTGGATTACAAACTGAAATTACCAGACGCCTTTTGCATTGTGATAAAGCCGCAGCTGTTAAAGAAGAGTGACACATTATCTCGACCTCCAAAAAAAGCAAAACGGGTAGACATAACTCAAAAAAACTCAAAAAAACTTTAATAATAATGCAGCCCTGATTCATCATATGGGTACCTGATAAAAACGCTCGTAGGTGTGTTGTATCAACGTGTGACGTCAAGGGTATAAATACCTAAAAACCATGAGCTGTTTTTATCAGATTTCAGAGGATCAACATTTAGGTTTCTGGTGGCTTTCACAGATTAACTCGTCAAGCTGATTGTGTAAAAAATTGAAGCGTGTGGTTTTTACTTTTTATGTCTCATCTACATTAGAACGTGTGTATTCTTGGTTATAAGCGACTATTGGCAGCTATTCTGTAAGTGGGGAGAGTGTGAACTCAGCGACAGATGGCTCACTAGAAAAAGCAAAAACCCCCCTCTGCTAACCAATCAGCCGTCTTCACATTATGCATAGCTTCTTTGCATTCCTGAGACGGATATTCAGAACAAGCACTAGGATTATTTAGGTGGGGTTGAGCTCTATTGATGTTAACTTTATTTTTTGTGACCTTTTAGTTTTCTGATACTATAAAGCATTTGCTGCCCCAGACAGTGTTGTCTTGAAAATAGTGGAACTGAGTAAGCAGATTTCCCAGGAAAATCAGATGCAGGTGCTGTAAACCCGCATTACGCACTTGATCTTGTGGTCAAACTGAAATTAACTTGTTGTGCTGTGTCAGTGGAAACAGCAGTCATCGTGACGTAGTGTTTGTACATTTTTCCTTAAGGTAATATTGCTTGAAGTGCTATTGGGTTCCTGCACATTTACAGAAATGCTGACTAAATGCTTATTCCAGTATACCAGAAGCCTATGACAGTATGTCTTTGAAATGTTCCTCTTTTTTCCGAGAAAGAGACATTTGATTCGACAAACACAAGGAGACGGCTTCAGTTTATCTGTTTATTTTTTTGTCTCGTTTTAAACGGCAAACACTTCAGTCTGTGACTTAGATGAAGAATTTCACGAGCAAACACCCTCCACCTGTTTCTATTCCTAGATATAAGGAACCGAATAAATGCTCCGTATTATTACTCTGTTATTGGTAAAAAAAATTACACATCATTTAAAGCCTGACATTTACCCATTTTCTGTGGAAACCACTTTTTTACCATCTGTCATAAATATCTGATAACATTTTTTTATTTTATGTCATGTTTTACCAAAAATTGTTTGTAGTTCTAAATGCCAGGACGCTTTAACTTATCCTTGCACCGGCTACTCAAAAAGGTTACTGGACATTTCGTCCATTTATCCTCTGGTGTAATTGAGCCAGGTTAGTAAGCCACCTTACCTACACATGTCTTTCCAATTTTGTCCACAAATTTTCTAAGGGACTGAGATCAGGGTTTTGTGATTGGCAAATGCTTTGTGCTTCTAAGGCCACATTGAAACTAACCAACACAACATGATACTGGCATCACACTGAGGGGTTCATTCTCCCTCTGTCCTTCAAATGTACCCAGAGGCATTGACTAAAAAAAATTAGTTTTAGTTTCCTCTTTACATATGAATGTCCTTGTCCATGAGTGTATATGCAAATTTTAAAATGTGTATATAATTTCTTTGTAAATAGTGGCTTCTTCCTTTCAGAACGGTCTACCAGTCCATGTCAGTTAAAGATTTGTTTTACTGTGGATAAGGACCTTGTTCCATCAGCCTCCTTACGAGAGCTTTTGTTTTCCAAAGGGCTCAGGAAAATTCCCGTGGCGTTTCTATTTTTACATTACTGTTTGACTCAATAAACAATGAATGCAACACCTTCAGGCTACTGCAGGTAGTATCGGATAAACTAATTTTATTTGTTTGCATTATCCTCTCTTTCATATCTTACATGTATCTTTTGTTTTTACTTTTAATTGTTAAAGGAATCTGTGCTCAAAGTACATCCTTAAAACAGAGTCACGGGTGTGTCTCCGTTTAACACAGCCACGTTTATTCAATCTGTCATAAATGTAAAAGAAAAAGCAGATATTTTAATCTATTGTTTCACTCATAAATGAAATTGGTAAAAATAAACCTATTTGCATTTTCATTTCCTTCTTTAACATGGCTCATTCCTTCACTTAATTAAAATCAAAAAGATATTTGAGATTTATTTTTCAGAATTTGCCTCCGGCAAATAGGTGCCGAAAACAAAATTCAATTTGACATGCTCTGCCCATAAATTCCTGTCCATATCTTGAAAATGAAAAGGTGTTCTGAATGGCGCACATAAACTCTGTATTTAAAAATAAAATAATAATAATGATAATAATAGTAATAATATTCTCAGTTGCTATATGCACAGTTAAATAAGGCTGTTTTCAGCCTGGATTTAAACATCGCCAGAGTTGAAACCTGTCTCACCTCTTCAGGAAGACTGTTCCAGATTTTAGGAGCATAAAACTGCAATGAACCCTCCCCCTGTTTGGTCCTTACTCTGTGCATCAGCAGGAGGGCACTACCTGAGGTTCTCAGAGTCCGGGCTGGTTCATTTGGCTCTAACATGTCCGATATGTACTTTGGGGCTAAATCATGAAGAGATTTGTTCACAAGCAAGGCTGTTTTAAAATCTATTCTTTGAGTGAAAGGACGCCAGTGAGGAGACTTGAGCACTGGACTAATGTAGTCATATTTCCTGGTCTTGGTCAGAACTCGAGCAGCAGCATTCTGGATGTTCTGAAGCTGTCTTAAGGCCCGTTTAGAAAGCCCAGTGTCCAGGCCGTTACAGTAGTCTAACCTGCTAGAGATAAAAGCATGGATAAGTCTTTCTAGGTCTGGTTTAGAGACTATTCCTCTGATTCTGGCAATGTTTTTAAGATGGTAAAAGGCTGCTGATGTTACTGATCTAATGTGGCTGTTGGAGTTAAGGTCAGAATCGAGTATTACCCCAAGATTTTTGACCTGATTTTTAGGTTCCAGAAAGAGCGTCAGAAGGTAACTGATGACACTTTCTCTTTATTTCTGTGGGCCACAGACAAAGATTTCAGTTTTGTCTGAGTTTAACTGGAGGAAGTTGTTCTGCATCCACAGACTGATCTGTTCAATACAGGGACACAATAAATCAACAGGCCCATGTTCTACTGCTGTCAGCGACATGTAGATCTAAGTGTCCGATGAGAGGGGGCGCTGTGCAAATCTGCATTGTAATACATTGCAAACGTTCAGGGATATTGATTGAATTGCTTTTTGGCACAACACTGGGTCTTTAGCATCATAGGTCACAGCGCTCCTTCTAAGTACTCTCAGTGTACACTAACTTTTGATTTTGAAGGAAGGGAAGTAGTCGTATCTTAAAATTTTTGTAATATTGAGCAGGAATAAATTATTTTGAAAATCCCAACTGACCTAAAGAAGACTAGAGTTATTCTCGCGCAAGCCCAGACAGTGAGAAAATTGTGCTGTCAGCTGTATATCTATACAAATAAGTTTGAAAAATGATTTATATTCATATGGGAGGAAAGACAAATATGAATAGAAATTGTTATTCATGGTCATCAGCAACAAAGTCTCGCCTATACATACTGATGCCGTACAACAGAAGGGGTGTTGGCACAGTGTGTCATCATCCTTCATTTAAAAAACAAAAGTAAAAGAAGGGGTTTGATACTTGCTGCAGCTCAATAATCGAGATGTACCCACAGTAAGAGCCAAAAAATCCTATGTTGCTTATAACAACTTTCCTTTAGGTGAAAATAATTCATTAGTTTAGTCTCAATAGCAAATCAACTGCGTTGGTCTTTCTCTACTTGTGGTCACCCTGCTTTGCTTCCCAAAATGCAGATGTCGTGTGCATTATACAGCTGGAAAATAAAACAACATCTGACTTCTTATCAATGACACATGCAGTTTTACTGCCATTTAAATCATCATCATGCTTCACTTGCTGATGTATCCATGTGAGAGATGTGTTACTCTTGAGTCCAGCATCTGGACCTGATATGGTGGTTGGCTGCCATCATCTGGTTGAGTGGTAGAACAACACCAGTAGTCCAAGAGTAAAGGGAATCATGTTGGCACAGAAAGCCATTCAGTAAGACAGAAACAGAAGGTAGATACTCCTGTGTTAGCTGGTGGAACATGGCATAATGAGAATATAGGGGGAAAAAAAACTAATCTGTTCATTTCATTGTTATATTTTAAAAACAAAAGGCACCTAAAGTGCAGCTGGAGACAAAATTAAATGTCGTCTTGTTCTCTTTTTATTAAACTGCACAGCCAAACATTCTAAAAAAGTTCAGGATTTCTGAGATGGTAATTTATTCATGCGAGCTTTTATTTCTGTTAAATGTGATTATTGTGACTCATTGCATTGTTCGATCAGGTGTCTATAATCTTCCTTTTGACATCAATCTGTAGGGTGCAGGTCTGGAAACGTTTCTAGAAGCAGGTCTTTATGCTTTTTTGTGTTGGGGGAGGTTGCTGGTGAAACGTGACAAAATAAAACAATTAGCGTCTCCATGCAGCTTTGTAGCACCAAACACAGGACCAAAACCGCCAGAAAACAGGGCTCCACAAAACCGTGGACCTCGAACAAATCGGATTCTGTTTACCGCCACACATTCCCCACTTGTATCTTCATTTCCGAATTAAATATAAACATAACTATACTTTTACGTGAAAAGACAACTTGAGAGCCCTTTGAAACCAGTCAGTCTCCTTTATCTTTACACCAGGCAAGAGGCTTCTTACAATTCAGGCTCGGTATGGATAATTAGCACAAGGCATAAAGCAGTTACCCATTTCCTTTACGTGTGTGTGTGTGTGTGTGTGTGTGTGTGTGTGTGTGTGTGTGTGTGTGTGTGTGTGTGTGTGTGTGTGTGTGTGTGTGTTGGCTATTGAAGCTCTAACTCAAGCTACACTTCTTGCCTTGTGATTATCCTCCAAAAATATTTTTATTACCTCCTTTTCACAATCATCTCAGTGTTGCGGCAACATTTCACAACAATCTCAATGACCAGCTTGTTTTAAAAAAAAACAAGTGTGTTGCATTCTTTGCAGTGAGTGTAGTTCCGATTTTATTGGTCTGATCTAACATCTCGAATTTGCCGTTTACTTCAGCTTTTCTTTTGTTTGTATGAAATATACCTGAATATAATAAAAATGGAATACTTTTAATTTATTACTGCGCGCTCGTGTGTATTGCACATATACAAACCACAATGAATTTGAGTAAGTCTGAGGAGAAAATTTTGCAAATAACATACTGCCCTCTGGTGGAAGGATTAGATACGACAATGAGGAGGCCTTCAACGTACACGTTACTGCATTTGTATCAGTATAACCCTTGTTAACCAAGCTTCCACTCTTATTTTAGTTAATACAAAGAAAAATGCTATCAGATGTAGAGACACATTTGGTCCAACCAGTCTAAGTAAGTAAGTAATCACTTGGCAGACAAGACGTGTGGATACAAAAAGCCAAAAATAACAGCAGAATCTCTGGTATTGACATTGTACACATGTATCAGTCATCTAGTCATGACCCTTGTTTTTACTAAATGAAAGATCCCTATTTAATCACGCTCACTTATGAGTGTACACAAAAAATACTTTTTACAAAGACAAAAAACAAAATACATCTAAAATATGCAAAAATAATATTTATTCCTGAAAGTCTTTCCCATTCTAACAGGACAGTTCTTTATTATCAACTAAAAAGATGTTTTCCAAATCCTTTTTTTAAATAAACTTTTTAAAATGTAGTCTTTGACTGTTTTTAACCTGCAGGAATGCCAATCACTGAACAAACAATCAGCATCCAGAAAAGCGCCACAGGAGAGCGATCACATCATTTAGACGTGTTAGTCGGATAAGAATAAAATGAAAAAGTCTCCTTCTGAAATAAGTCATCTTTTAACATGTCACAGAAACTCAAAACTGATCTCCAGAGGCAAATGAAGGGCTTGACTGAGCGTTTCAAAATTGGAAGAGTAGGCTCTGTTTTTATCATTTCATTTTGTCCTTGCTCAAAGTAAGAAGATACTAACGATGTGAACAAAACGTAAGTCTTGTTTTTAAAGCTTTCCTGGAAATCTAGTATAAACAAAGACCTAGAAACAACTCTGGTATGAAAATATCAGACCTCTTTTTATTTTTTTACCTCATGTAAGTTTGGTTTGCTCATTTAGTGTCACCCTGCACTAGATTTCTCATCATTCACACCAGACCGCAACCTCCGACAGTACCTTTAGCTCATGCAAAGCAAACTTCACTTGTACTGTTCAACCCAACTACAGTTAGATGTTTCTCCCTTCTCTCTACTTTAGAGTTAAGGCCAAACTTGTCAAAGAACATCAGCCACAGATTGCCTTTATTAAAGTGGCTTGTTTGTTCAGTGTTTTTCATTTTTTTCATTTGATCAATTTAATAAGTCTATCAGAAAGCAGCACTTTTGTGCTTGTTTTGCAGGACTATCCCTCCTTGAAAGTGGGAGAACTGCGACTGTTTTTGCTTCTTGATATATTTTCCCTTGCAGAAACATTTTGACTAAAGCTTTTTTTTGGAAACTATCTACTTTTAAATAGGAGAAATGTCCCATTTTCTTGAGAAACTATAATGTAAAGTCTATCGCGGTGGCTGAGCTCTGTGTTAGACATGTTTTGAGAATTATACTTGAGGAATAGAGCAGCTGGCCGGGCTCTACTGTTTGCTGAAGGTTTACACGAATGATGGAGTGTCGGATCATCAGGTGAAGGATCATTCATCCGTGTGTCAGTTTTGTGCAAATTAGGGATTGCTAAAGAACTAATCGGTCAGCAAACAGGCTGAAATGTATGTAAATGCCGCACCATCTGTCAAGACGCAGACTTAACAAAGGCAAATAAAAAACAAAGGACATCACATGAAACATTTCACAGTCATGCGGGATGACGATGTGAACTCACCACTCCTCGTTTACTTGAGCACACCACTTCATAGATGCTCAACACAACAGAAGCACAAGAGATAGTTTTGTGGTTGCTCCTAATTATTTTGTCACCTTCAAACTTTGCCTGGATTAATCGATCAGAGGAGCTGTTACTTTGTTTTAGGGTGTTGATGGGGAGGTTCATTTATTTATTTATTTTTTTCAATTTACTGACAGGGAAGACATTCTAACTTGTGATACAGAAAACATAATGTCACCATTTGTTTCAGTAAAATCCTGATAGAGATTTGAATCATAATCTCCCTGCATAATATCCTTGCAAAAAAAAAAAGAAAATAAAGAAACTTAAGACACATTTCCAAACCAATTATCATCATCTCTGAATAATTTTATCCACTTGTGTCGAGCAAAATTGATTGAAAAAATATATTTCTAGGCTTATAACCTAAAGCTGGGTCAACGTATTTTTTGCGACTCCATTATTATTTTTTTTAAACCAGAATGCATAGGTAAAGTTCTACGTGTAACTATGTATATGTAACTGCATGTAGATCTGATGAGACTGTTACTGTTTCTAATATTATTGATAGCAGTATTAGTTATGTGCATTATCATTTAATCCCACTTAGTAATAATTCATTATTTCAATTCTCCTCCCTTCAGATGTTTATAAAAGGATTTTTACTAACTTATTCAGCCCGTGGACACAATTCTGGCTATACAATAATTGTGACCGGCTGGTTAAAACTTAATCAGATAAAGCAGATCATCTGCAGCTAGATGTTACCGTCTCAATAATACCAGTTTAGTTGCAGCTGGTTGAGACGGCCGCTCTTTTTGTTTTCATCTGCAGGTAGCAAGCATTAAAACATCTTCAGAAGACTTTTGTTCTGCAGATGTTAAATTCAAAGTTCAGCTACAAATAGCACTTGGTCTTTGCTGTTATACTATCCCAGCTTTTTACAACTGTCAAAACGAAGCATTTGTTAGAAAATCACACACTCTGATTGTTCCATTAAACTCTTACACTAAATGGAGATTGATATTATTTTCATCAGCTAGAAAAATATTATCATGTTAGCTATTGAAACCAGTTTCCAATTTGATACATATCTGTTGTTATCCTGAGGGAATACGAGGTAAGTTAAATGAATACATTTGAACAAGAACAAAGATGTGCAAGGCATAGAATGTACCTTAGAGGTTATTTTATAATGTCTATAATTTGGCAGCTCATCAGCATTTCCCTATTCTGCACAATCTAACACCGTCTGTTCTTCCACCCTTACATTTATCTTAACTATTACGACACCGTGTTTGGGTTGATATTAGCTAAGTTACTGCCTTGTGGTCTTGTTAATTAGGATCCTGGTTTGTCTTTCAGATGCTCATGATGCAGTTTTGCGCTTCAACGCCGCCCCTACCAAAGGATATGAGCAAGACGTGGGAAACAAAACCACCATCCGCATCATTAATTCACAAGTAAGTAGAAATATGGCCTTGGATGACGCAGATATATTTACATTATTTTGTATTTCAAACTTATACAGTTTTCTGAAGTTCATTTATGTAATTATGTATTTTTCCCCGTAGAAAGGTAAAAATTGTTAGAGTGCTTGAAAGGCTCCCAGTCAATCCTACACACTATAACTCAGAGTTCAAGGAAATTTATTATTTTGGATTGAAGGCAGAAGTTTAAATATCTAATCTTGAAAAAAAATGAAAGTGTCTGTCCTAATTTGTAGGGCTTAATGTCAAAAACCGCTTCTAGAATACTATTTATAGCAAACAAGAAGGGGCAAAATTAACAACCTTTTTGAGATTGGTATTAAAAAGTTTCTTTTTGAGAACATGCATGAATGCATTATGGTGGAAAAACAACAGCCTTGACCTTAAAGAGCAATTGTTATGATATTTCTAAAAGAAAAGTTATTAGACAATTTTAAAATGGCATGAATTTCTTCTTTCTACAAACAGAAAGATTATTCTTAAAAGAGAAACATTTAGGAAGCAACTGATTATAACAGACTTGAACTGTCAATTTTCCCAATTCATCCGATTATCTTACTTATCCTTTTGTATGTGTTTCGTCTGCTTCATTGTAATTTACTATAGAGCAGTTTTGTTTCTGGAATAAAGATCGATCAATTGATTGGTAATTTCAGACTCTGTAAAGCTCATAGAAACTACAAAGGAAATCACAACAGCTCTGTTACAGTAAGCCTGAACATCTAAGGGTTGTTTTAATAGGGTTGTCGGGAGAAAACCTCTTCTTTCTAAAATAAGTATGGCAGCAAAACCAGATGCACCTGAAATAATCGCAGTACTTCGGGATTAAAGTAGAGATGTGTGGATATAAAACACAGATAAAACACTCCGAAAACTGTTTAAAGTGCAAAACTACATATGAACCTCTGATTGTAATAAATACCATGAGAACTTTAAAAATGAGGATTGTGTAGAGATGTGGATTGTGTTGTGTTTTTTTTTTTATTTTTTATACTTGACATCGTGATTAAATCATGTTAGAAGCTGTTGAACATCAGGTTCATAGGTCCTGACATTTACCCACTGAATCAGTCTATAAACGCATCAACAAACATGCACATTATGCCACTTTCAGTATTAAGTTAAAAAAACAAAACATTTAAAGATTAGAGAAAGCTACTTTGATGCATTAATTGTATAACTTTTTTTTCCTGCTAGATTCAAAACTGCTTTGTCTTTTAAATAAAAATGTTGCACATTTTAAATGTTTTATGTAATGTCCATTTAAAAAAATTCTGAATTAAATCAGTGTACCAAAACTCACTCAAAGTTGCTATTTGCAAAGCTAAGGCTAAACAAAAAGCAACCTGAGTAAATATGTAAGTTATGTAAGTAATTTTTCGTGTTTCCTCTTTGCAGATTTTGGCAAATCCCAGGCATGAGTTCAACACAAGCTCCATTTATATGAATATAACGCTGGTGGCCTGGGATCCTGCACCGTACGCTGTTAACCTACACAAGGTATGTACCCTTCAAAGAGGAGAGGGGGTGACAGCTCAGTGATGTTTACGCATCAGCAGCTTTAAAGGATTATGAACGGCTAAACATCGACTTTGTGTTGCGTGAATAGCAAACTATAGAAAATGTAATGAATGTCTGATGAATCTAACGTGACAGACACATTAGAAAAGTTTTAGTTTTTTCTTCCCCTGTCGTATCACCAAGGTCATTTCAAACATGATATCCGAGCTCATCATTCCCAGAGTGCATCTAATAGTCGGCACTTTTTACCCTCATATTCTCCTCTGATCTCTTTGTATCTTTTTTAACATGCTCAGATTTTTTTTTTTGAGAACATGTGTGTTAGTTTTTTGTAATATACTTCTCAGGAAGAAATAATACAATCGGTCACAACAGCAGTTAAAACTGCAAATGCATCTAGAAATCTGTATTTACTGTACCATATCTCTACTTCTCTACCGTCCGTGAGAACCCCTCTGCTTTCAGATTGGCAATTAGAATTGATTTGCATTTTTGCTGTGGGCAGTCTCCTGTCTGAATGATTAAAATTATTTTTCCAAGTATGATGTCGGCATAAAAAAATGTGTGTATATATATATATATATATATATATATATATATTCAAGTACATTGTTAGTTAGCTTTTCTCATTTTATCATCATGGCTAGATTGAAACAAAAGAAAAATGATTTCACTCTTTGTACTTTTGTGGCTTCACATAATGACCACATCAAGAAATGACATGATATTAGTAAATTCTGTTAATAAGAGAAAATTGTAACAGAATTAAATAGTAATAATTAAAAAAAAGATAATTAGTTCACCTAAATGAAAACAGTCTTCAGTTTAGTGGCTTCACAGTGAGGTGATGTTCATTTACAACTGCCAGGTTTTTTTCTTCAAGGACATAAGACTAATGTCATAAAGTAAACATCTATTCAGCATTTGCTGTTGAATTCCTTTTAATTATTTTTTCTGTTTCCTGTTATTTTTGTTGGATGTGTAATTGTCAAAAAGGAAATGTAATTTGAGTCCTACTTCCTACTTGAAATATTTAGTCATGATAGAATAAATGTCTTATCTTTTGAGTTGCACCAATGATAAAAAAAAATAAAAAAAATAAAACAAGTATATATTTTGTATTGAAGTTGAAAGACAAAACTGATTTGGTTTTCATTTCTGCTTTGATCATTGTTTAGAGAATGTTTATTAAAAACTGCATTTATTTCTATAATTGCAATCTTTGGACTATTTATAAGGTAACATTTTGTGTTAAAATTTCAGAAAAACATAGTTAATAGTTTTAGACCAGCCTAAAGAGTCAATACAAAACAAACAACTGGGTTACTGATGACTTTTCACCAAAAGCAGATTTTTTTTTATCTCCAAAACATGCCAAAAAAGTCAGACCAAGTCCAAACTGTTAAAAAAAAGTGCAAAATAAAGGCAAAAACTGCTTGAAAATGTTTTATATATCAAGAAAAACATAAAAGAATTTTAACTTCACATCATAAACCGGATCGGAGGCCTTGAAACTGGCCCCTTCATTTTCCATGCATTGTATTTGATTGTACAGAACATTATATTTTTTTTTGATAGGTGGAGCTATGTATAAATACATTGGGCTTTGCAGGAGAAAGTGTTTAGGCACCAAATGGGTGCATTAAGAGTTTCAACGAGTACCCAAACATGCATGAATACCCAACATTACATATTTTTAATGGACAAAGGAGATTTTAATATTATATAAAGCTCAGAAAGTCAATTTCGCATGGTCACTCAATCATGCCCCCATAATTTAGCAAATATTAAATAATGATGAAATGTATAACACACAATGCAACAGAAAGCTGAATAAGTTCTCCTAAAACTAAAGCAAGGATGCATTGCAAGTTTATTAGGTTTAATCACCTTTTTTCCCCAAAACCATTTAGATGCTACTTTTTAGATTCAAACAAACTCACAAGTTTCATAATTTGTTCTTTACTCTTTCCCCATAAGTAAGGAGGAATGTCTCTTACCGTGAATTCTTGTTGAAACCATTCTGTTTCAAGTCCTTCTTGTTCAGCTGTCATAAATTTTTAATCTGCAAGGCTAACAAACAAACATGTGCATGAATAAAACATCGCCAACTTGCCGTGTAAAAATTGATAAATAACACTTTGATACATTTCAGACCCAAATCTGAAATAAGAACATCAAAACTGTTGCTTGGTGATGCGTCCATAGTGCAAGGTGGCCATTGAATAGACATACTGGCTGATAAAAATTTACATTCACAACCACATTTTGGCTTTGCTGGAAATGTGAGTGATCCATCAGGGGCTGTAGAGATAATTTCCCGCTGTATAATTATTTAGAACATGGGTAAAAGAATGCTAAAATGTTAGATAAACTCTCAATATACACGAGATATTGGATATTTCATTGTATTTTAACAATATTATCATAGTTGCATACTCTTTAAATAAAATGTATTGCATTCTTTATCTGTTGGTTGTTCTGCAATATAAATGTTGGTATTAATATTCTTTTCTGTTTTCCACATTCAATTATTGCGGTTTAAATGGTACAGAAAAAGTGATTAATGTACATGGGTTAATAAAGACAGCTAAAAATTTAAATGTAAATGATATAGGTTTAAGGATAATATACAGGCAATATTTTCTAGATTTTCTACATGTCTTTGAATAAGCATCCTGAAACAGAGATTTGTTCAGAAGATGATGTACTTAAAAGAAATTCTACAGCAACTGTGTATTTAACAAATATGTGTTTAATTTCCTGTCCACGCTGTATTACTCACCATGCACACAGTATTAAGCATTAGAAGCTTTTACCACTGTCCTTGATCAAATGATGTCACATGAAATGTGCACCTAAATGCACCCTGAGAACTGTAAGGTGATTTTTTTTTTTTATGTAAATGTTTCAGTTTTGTAGGAAACTGACTCAGTTTATCTGCTGTATAGACAGTTAAAAACAGAAAGTTGCTAATCTTTTCATCTACGGCAGGCCTAAGGTATTTTTGCTTTGCCAATCTTGTTGACTATAAACAGCCTCTCTGCTTTAATAAGATATCTGACCATTTGGTAACACGTTAAATCAACAAATCAGATCATTACTTAGCATCCGCCATTTGGCAGCGAGTTACTGCTGGATTATGAGGATTTGTGTCGTGTTTTGTGCATGAACGGATTATAAAATCCTTTTCAAAAAAAGAGTGTCCCTGCAAGTACAAAGACCAAATTTGAGCTACTTTTAGTTCTTTGTTCTCCGTGGTGCACACAGATGAAGGTGATGTGTTTTGCTAAAATTTGTTATTTTTAAAATCGTAAAAAAAAAATCAATGACCCAAGTTTTTATGGTAAATATTGAAATCTATACAATAGTTTACCTCTGATTATTTAAGATACATTTCTCTTATCAGTGGTATGCCAGTCCGGACTACAACCTGTTCGGTCCGTACATTGATCACCGTAAGACCCATCCCGACCAGCCCTTCTACATCCTTCACCCCAGCTACGTGTGGCGACTATGGGATCTGATCCAGAGCAACACTCAGGAGAACATCCAGCCAAATCCCCCCTCGTCTGGCTTCATAGGTGAGGACACGCATACTGTACAGCTGAACATGGATGCAGTGTCTTTCAACATTCCTGCAGTTGCATCCCGGACTTCGCGCTGACCCATTCGCTTGTTTTTATTTTGCAATTTTTAGGCCTCCTTATCCACTTAAAAATTAATCTGATAATTTATTTTGTTCCTATTTAAAAATAATTTTTGTCATAAATTCAACAAAACAGGGACCTTTGAAAATATTTGTAATATCTAGCACCTACAAAAAGGTATTTGACCTATAAGTTATAGGAAATAATTTGTAAGAACAGGCAATTCTGTTGTATTATTAATAAACCAAGTATCTATTTACTATTATTTTCAAGAAGTTATAAGGATCACACAAACATAAAAACTGATTTTAATAAAAAAAATTAAATGTTATCTTCATTATTATGTAAAAGTATTTCAGCACGCACTAAATTGCCAACATCATTCGCTCACTTCTGTTTACAGTACATGTACAAGAGCTGGAGTCGAATCACAGTCTTGACACGTTTTTTGCTTTTTTTTATGTTATTGTCACTGGAACTTCTCTGGGAAGGCTTTCCAAAATAATTAGCAATGCGCTTGAGGAAAGTTTGACCTTTGTTGTAGATGTATAAATTGTTAGGTCAGAATGATGTTGAATAAGAAAGCTAGGGTCACCTGCTCTGCTTTTGTTCACCCCAAAAGTGTTCTTTGAGTTTAAAGTCGGGACAAGTCCATGTCCCAATGGACATTTAAACCAATGCTTTACATTGGTTTTGGTGATTCAAGGCCTAGATGCAGCAGCTCACCCATGAATACTTTATTATATGACAAACGCTGTTCTTTATCTCATCTAAATAAATCGTGTTGTATGCATTTAAGGCCATTCATTACCTCGCCGCTCCTTATCTACACGTCACCACCTATTCACGTTCCCTTTGTTCTTCCTCCTGACATCCGTAATATTGACTCTGTTCTCTTTTTCAAAACTCATCTGCTGTAATTAGCCTTCTCACTTTAATGGCTGTTTGTTATTTGTGTTGTTTAATTCTTGTTTTATTTTGTATGTTTTATTTGTATTTTTATATGTATTTTTTATAATTTATGTGAAATTAAATATCATGTCTAGAGATCTGCTGCTGTTGACTCTGCAGGATGTTTGTGACATCTGCTCATTATGTGCATAGATATTAGTCGTACTGCACCAACATATGGCCTACCACTCTATAGCTGAGCCGGGGTTTAAATCTATACTTAGTACATTAATTCCTATTTTAAATCAAAAACTTATAAAGAAAAATACTTTTTAATCAAAGTGCTTGAATTTGTAAATGGACTGAACTTGTTTACTGCATTTTCAGTCACAAAAAGCCCTTTGCACTAGAGCCACAGATTGGTACTTGAGGTTAAAGATCTTACCCAGAGGCACATCGTCTTGTGACAGGAGGACTCTGATATTGAACCTTCAACCTTCCAAATTGCAAAATAACCACCCACCCACACTAGTGCTATGTGCATCACTTCATGGTAGGTACTGTAGTTTTAGCATGCAGTGTAAGATTCTTTTTTCTAGCTTAATTACAAGAACTTGTATTTTATTTTTACTGGTTAAATATGCCAACAAGGTCATGATACCCCGGAGACGCTGATGTAGGAAGCGTGTACAACCTCCCTAATCCCTCTTTGAGCTCATTGCGTCACAGGCTAGGATATTTCAAACTCTCCCACAGATATCACATTTAGCTCCCCATTTTATTATGCATGTCAAAGAGCAACATTGCAGCTTACCCCCCATATTTTATCAGAACAATAGCGTTTTTTGTATTGTAATACATTTCAATGATGTAAACGGATTAATGCAAAGTAGGATCATGCAAAGAAACTAACTTAAAAGAAATACAATAAAGATAATTTAAAGAGAAAAAAAGAACAAACAAGAAACTAGATATATGCAGGACAAATTTACTGGATTGTAGGTACATACAATTAAAAGATGCTGAAACATGTGTTCGTGATCTTTTTTTAAAATTTTTGCTTTATTTACAGTCAAAGCACTAAACAATCTAGACAAAATGCATGTAGAGCTTTTAGTTTTAGTATACCCTCCCACATTCTAAAATTAAATTACTGATTGATTTATGACTTGCCAGCTTTTACAGCCACTAAATGGTGAGCTGAATCTAAGGCAAAAAAAAACCTACAAGCTTTAGTTCATTTTGTTTGTTTGTTTTATTTCAGTTTTTTAAGAAAATAAACATTTGGAAGTATGTAGTACCCAAGTAATTCTGGCAAAGTGTAATATTTGTTTAGAAAATCCACTTCTATTGGACCTGAATCCTTAGATTCTCCATTTCTTGTAGTTTTAGTTTAGTTTAGTACATAAGAGGGACTATTTTTTTCAAAACTCTGATTGAGTGGAAACCAATATGAGAATGCTGATCGAATAAAGAAACATGCTGTTGGGTTAAGGTAGCTTTTTGAGAGAACCAAGGTCGGGAAAGTTTTTCTGTCTCAGACCAAGCAGGTCTTCTGAGACAGCAGTCCTACATATAGATCTATTCAGTTTGAAGTATGCTGTTTGTCGAATGCTGGTCACTTTGCCCCTCACTACTTTATATATTTATGTTTTTTCTTGTTTGTTTTTTTCACAGCTTTTTTTCAGTTATTTCATTCCCAGCTACTTGCCCAGAGGCTGATTGTTGACTCCGGGGTTTCTTTTAGTAGCCATGTATGGGTACCGCTAATGAAATTCAACATCGCTTTTGTAGTTACTCATAATTCATTCAGGATTTAGCTTTGGAGGGGAATTGCAGTTTCACATATAAACATATTTTTAACAGCACTATAGATGCAATATTTTGGATTGATCGGTCTAATTATGTTTTTCATTGTATTCCCCTTCTTTTCAGGCTGTACTGGCTGCCTATCGACTGTACGCTCGCTATTAGATTCCACTTCTGTCTTGCAGAGCTTAACATTAAAATCCACTCTGAATTTTTCTGATATCTGAGGTCCTGTAAACGGAGCCTACTGAACTGCATCATGTACAAGGCTTTAAAAAAACAAAACATTATTTTGAATTAAGCTTTGGTTTAATGATATTTGATTGTGATCTATTGTACAGCACTTTCTGATTTCATGCTTTACTAGTGTTTTTTTTCTTTTTTAATAGTTTTTGATACCCTTTTTACCTTACAAACAGAATCAACATTAAGTACAAACTGTAATGTAAATTATATAAAAATGATTGCAAGAGATGTTTTTAGAATTATCCACCAATAAGTCAGCAAAACATTTCAAAACAAACTGGTACACATCTTTTAGGTAGCCTACATGGGTTTGACATGGTGTACTTACAGCCATGGAAAGCAAGTTGGGACTAAACAGCAACGCGTAGGAACATTGGAGTGGTGTATGAATTGGCATTGACTCCAAGTGAAGATTGTAGTAAACATGTAACAGGATTGGTTTTTGTTTAGTTACTCTACATGCACCTCAATAATGAGCTAAATGTCATGTGAGTACTGGGAAACATACAGCAAGCTGGTAATATAGGAAGTGGTTTGAGAAATTAAGAGGAAAGACAAGCGAGTACACCTTAAAGAAAGCAAACAGCAGTCATAGTTTTTCACAGATGAACAAAATGTTGCCAGACAAATTTGTGCTCATGTAATTGCCCACCTTTTTTTTTTTTGGTTTGACCAGTTGCAGAAAACATATCAGCAATAATGTTGTTTTCCATACGAGCAAGCAAATTGTTGGTGCCGAGACTTTTGGCATGGAGGAAAATGAAAACGCATGAAGCCATGACCTCAATCATTGTAACATGTTCAGGCTGACCGCGTGCCAGAGAAGCATCGCCTCGCAGCCAAGTAGACGCAAATCCCATCAGAGCCTCTGAAATCCTGTGGAAAGTCTTCTTGGAATTGTACAAGCTGTCACAATGGCGTGTTAATGCAGAGGGTTTAGGAACGATGCTGACCATGGGAGTTTCCCTCGTAGGTCACGATGTTGAGGAGCGTATGATCTGTTGGCATGAGCCTAGTTAAGAGCATCTGTAGAAATCTGGGCCACTGTGTTGCTGTAGACTCTGCGGTTCAAAGGGATTGCTGTCGTTTTGGAGGGCATTGAAGTGTTACCGTTTTCAGACGACCAGTGAGTGCAGTGGAACAGAGTCCGGAAACACCTGTAGAACTGAGAGGGAGAATGGCAAAAAAAAGATAAACGTACACATTTAAAAAAGTTTCTTCTCATCCTTAGAGATGAAATGACCCTGTTTGTCAAGGAATTGGAATTTTTTTTTTCAATGTTTCAATTGGTTTCAATTGTTGCAAAACAATGGTCTTCTTGCCTATTCTTTCGCTTCCAAATTAAAATTCAAATCAGCCTTTCAAATAGCAGGATGGGATAATAAAGCGCAGAACAGCCTTTTCATAGTTCTGATTAAAATGTGAAAAGTATAATGGCATAGAAATATGACTTTACTCTTAGAAGATATTTACTGTATATTGTGAATACTGTTTTGTTTTTTTCAGAGTCACTTCATGATATTCTGGACCTCCGTTGTACAACAAAGCAAGAAACATTAAAAATACTTAATTATATATTGTATTTTCTATACCTAATGATCCTTGGACAAATTGGAGACACAAAGGACAAAGAACAATACATGTGCACACTAAAACAGTACAATTTTACTGTATTCAGTCATTTATTTAGTCATGTCTTCAGATTTAAAAAAAAAATCCTATGTTTAGTAAATTGTGTGTTGTTTTGCACTTTACACCATAGAGAAACTCTACAGTATAGTCAGCAGCTAAGGCAAAAAAAGGACTGAGGTCATCATCACCTTTATCAGAAAATGACATGAAACTTTCATTAAAAATATAAGTAACAATACATCGATTCCACAGATGGAACAACACAGATAAGTTTAAAGATTAAGTTACATAGTAAAGTGGAATAAGGACTGAACGCACAAAGATCTACAAACATTGTCTTTTGTTTTAGTCTTAAAGGCAGTGGTTACCGACATTTCTGTGCTTCTCAGTGCTCTGTGACCTTTGCTGGGGCAACAATCAAGAGGTGAAAATAACAAAACAAACATAATTTGATCCATAAACCAGCCATGACCAGAAATAAATTGAAAATCTTTAGAAAAAAAAAACCTTGAGGTCAATGTGTTCAGAGGTCGCCCCCATAAACGTTGAGACGTAAAGGGAGTTTGTCAGACTGAGTCAGACGTGCACTTGTGTACCGCATGTTTCTCTATACAGGCAAGGTCTGGAACCTATGAATACCATGAATGATTTTATTTTATTGAATACATTTCATTAAGCATGTACAGTTTTTGTTTCCTGTTCCTTATGGCACAACAAAAAGATAATTAATAGACTTATTTTTAAAGATTTAGTTTTCTATGTTGCTACTGACAACCCCGCCTCTCGCTTGAGGACCGCCGCAGATAGGCACCAGCAGACCCTCGCGATCCTAAAAAGGATAAACGTGTTAGACAATAGACGGATGGAGGGATGTTGCTATTGACATTTGGCTCCAAACGTCATGTTTTTAGCCTTGTAAGAAATGTATTAACATTGACAAACCTTTGACATGATCGATAATTTACCCCGATGTATTCTGTGAAGAAGAAAAAAAGTGCCCCACTAAACGTGTCCACAATTTGATGAAAATGTTCACACAGAGCAGCAGTGCAGAAGATTTGGAAACATGCCAGAGACTCTGTGATACACTGAAATCAGCAGTAAAGTGCAAAGTTACGAGTGACCGCAAAACAACTAATACAGATGTATGCTGGATGCTATCCGTGCTCCCACCGTGTTACAACAAGAAGAAGATCTCCTGCTGAGGGGGGCCCAAACTCACTCTTCGTACATTGTTTTCATCTATTTAACTTGTGTCACCAAAAATACATTTGGATTGATAACCAATCCCAATCTTATCAATACTTATATTTTGATTAATACAATGTATTCCAAAGTTGCCTTAAATCTTATCTCTGAGTTGCCAAAGGTGATGATCTGCGTTCAACAGGTTTGCCTTACCAGGCAGCTTGTTGGTGTGGATAAAAATAACTATGAAGCTTCACCCAATTGTTTTGGGCAAGAAAATTAACAAATCTGGGCACCTTTAACGTGAAATGAGTATGGGTTTGCACATTTTTACCACAGTTAAGCTTTTCTTCTAATTTGCTTGTATTCACATCTGTTAGTTTAGGTCGACAAAACTGTGTGCAGAATGTATAAAATAATAATTGTGATGGTAGTGAGCAGTCAACATTTTATAGTCCAAGTCTTTCAACAATGTTAATTATTTGCACACGTAATTTTCCACTGTCAAAGTCAGATTTCTAGTGTTTTTGCTTTGTTGCCAGACTTAAATGTTTTATATCACATAAGGAGAACTAAATTGAAAACAAAAAGCCCTCATTCCACCTAATACGGAGAAAAAAAAACATAACTGTCAAAAACAACCTGACCGTATGTTTAAACATAACTGCGACCTAAAAAGGAGCTGATTGTAAATGTGGATGGGCTTTCTCATTGCAGGCATCGTCCTGATGATGGCGCTCTGTGAGCAGGTTCACGTCTACGAGTACATCCCCTCCATGAGGCAGTCAGACCTGTGTCACTACCACGAGCACTACTACGACGCGGCCTGTACGCTGGGTGCCTACCACCCCCTCCTCTACGAGAAGAACCTCATCCAGCGCATCAACACGGGGCCCGAGAGCGACCACCGCAGGAAGGGACGAGTAACTCTCCCGGGCTTCAGCACAGTTAACTGTGACGTCTGAAATATGAATCCCTCTGAGCCTGAAAATGAAAACGCGTACACTGGCCTTTTTCTGGCTAACCAAGGGAGAGGTGCAATAAAGCCACAGCAGAAAAAGAACGTTGAAGCCTACTCGTTTTCTGATTAGCCCCAGTAAGAGCATAAGCCATAGCCCTCCAGGGAGGGATCAGCTCTGAGGTTTTCTAAAGACTTTTTCAATACTTGTTTACTTGATCAGAGACTGGAATGGGGGGAAGACAACAACTCTGCTTTAGCTGAGCCAGGTTAGCTGTGGAGCTGACTAGGGTAGCAACAAATCAGTGTGTTAGATAGAAAGTTAGTTTTTAATAACTCCGTGTGTATCGGTAATAAAAAAAATAAAAATTACAGTTTTATGGGTAGTTATCCACTTAAAGGAAAAGCCACAGTTTTATTACTTCAGATTCTTTTTTTTTTTTTTAAACAACACAGAGTGGTGTGAGTAGATCAAGGAAAAGAGTCACTCTGAATGTCATAAAAAAAAAATCCATATACAGCCGCAAAACTTGCAAAAATTTGCAAGGACAGATTATCCGCATTAATGTACTTATCGTCCTGCAGAATCAGAAGCTATTTTACGTTGTTACAAGGGAATACTTTCTCACCACTGGTCTAAAATCACTGCTCTCTGCACAATGACTGAGATCCAACGGTCTGATCACAGTTTTTTTGTTTTGTTCTGTTTTGGGTTTTTTTTTTGTTTAAAGAATGCACCTGCTTTGTGAAAATGAAAGCAAATGGAGGCCAAACAATAAAACGGGTGCTTAGAACAGCCATAACCCGGTGCCTGATGGTCAACTGAACATTGCCTTGACTTAGACAAATCCAGTACATTCTGTGGCGGGACTGCGTTGTCGTTCACTTTTGATTGTACTGTCATGTGGGGCAGCGGGTTTTCCTGCAGTCACATACTTGTTCTGCTCTGCCTCAGTCACCAATAGCCCGTGAGGTTTTTTAATTTTTTTCCCCCCAACCTCCCTCATTTCACTCTTTTATTGAATGTAATTTTAACCACTGCCTGTTTTTGGCCAAACCTGTACTGGATCTCACCTCTGCTGTATTGTCTGCATACATGCACCGCAGGGATACTACTTTGGATGAAGTGCATTCCTTACAATTATACATGATTCATCGTTTCCAAAAATCCATTGCAGCCTCAGAGCAGAGACGGTTAAAAGTCCCGGATTCCCACGGCAGGAAGAGTCTACGATCTCACTTTTTCTCCAAGTTCAGGCTGTGTTGACGGTGAGCTGGTGTCACTTCTGTTGAAGGCTGTGGACGTTTTTAAGTGATCACAAAAACTTATGGTCTTAACCTGAATGAGATGATTTAAATGTGTGCAATCGGTAGAGGTTTTTTTGAAAGATGTGAAATGTGTCGCACTGCTTGGAAAGAAAGTGGACACGAAAAGCCGTTTCTGGGGTTTGACTTGGGCTGGGTATGTGTTTTGTGTACGTTTTATAATCATACACACACATATAAAAGTTGATTGATCAGCCACAACATTAAAACCACGTGTTTTATTTTGTGTAGATATGACCGAATACCCACCGAATTTTCACCCTGTCAGCTATTAACGATTTGGTTTGTGCTTCAATCATCTCTGTGCTCTGTTGTGTTGTTTAAGTGAAGGGTTTCTCATCTTAATGAATAAAAAAAAAAAGGCTGAAGGCCCTTAGTGTAGATGTTTTAAGCTAAATTAACTTTATTGTATATTTTTCGAGGCATTTTACAACAACTAAATAATAATTTCAAACCAATTATGCTGTTAAACGAACACTTTAAGGTAATTTCTAGTTTCATCGTCACCATCAACACAACAGCATCAACTTTAGACAGACAGGCACGTTTATTTCTGTGTATGGTTCTCAAAACTCTGAAGCATCAGCTATAACACACGTCTTGCCCCTGCTGTGCGAGTTTTAAGTGGTGCTTTAATGTCATTGTAATAAGCACCAACAACCCTCTGATTCATCTCATCGTGAGATTTTCTTTGAGTGGTTGTAACTGAGCACAGCACCTGCCAATAATGCAGATGCTAATTATTTGACTACTTAAGGGGGCTCACACAGTTTTTATATAGTGTATAGGGACAAAAGGAAAACAGGAGTTGGATTTCACAGAAAAATCCATACAAGTATCTGCACTTCTACAGACATTGTTGTTCCATCTTTAATTCTCTTTCTTCAGGTTTATTGAATAGTACGGAAGTGTCACATTATATGTTAATAGGGTTTAAAATGAATCACATTCATCTAATTTTGTACATAACTACAACTTGCCATTTTAACTTGGGTGAGCAGACTTTTAAAACTACCTCTGCTTGTCTGCCCAGGTTGGCTATTAATTTAATGAATATTTAACATTTGAATTCCTCCCCCACATTGTGGGAGGCACCAAACTTACACTGAATCCATCGCATGTTAGTTTCCACTCAGAAACCAGCGCCTCTCAAGAAGCATTATCTGCAAAAAGTCGGTACTCCGAGATTCACTTCATTGGATTCCATTTTTATGTCTAAAATGATTAGTGTTGTTTCCAGGCAACACAGGCATTCATGAAATTGAGCACAGTTGATCTTTATCCATTCAGTTTCGGGCCCTAACTGCGATGAAGACACTGATGGACGTCTTCCATAGAGATTTGGCTTCAGTGCCATTTTTTTAGGCAAACCTCTTAATTTATAAGTAAATAATCCAGAAATTAACTTTTTCTGTCCAAGTTTATTGTTGTGGTTGATTCGTGTGTGCAATAATGTGTCGTAGACTTGGCTTATGATAAGGAATAATTCAGTGAATTACCTAGAAGTTTTGGAGAGAAAAAAAGATTCATCACATTGATGTAAAATTGTGTAACTATAAAAGCATTTCCCACAGTAAGATTGAAAAGATGTTAATGGTTTCTGCTCGAGATGTTTCTGGAAATTAGACATGGCCTGAGAAAAATTTACACCAAAGCCTTAAAAAGTAGATTTCAGAAACTATGATTTTAATATTTAATATGAATTAATATTCAGATGTTTGGAGCTGTTTACTGTTACTGGAAGTTACATTTGATCTACTAATACTGTGACTTTAGATCACCACCAGCATGTCTGCTAGGCACCCTGTTGTAGGACAACTAATTAACTAGCTATCATTAGTTTGTGACTCTCAAAGGAGAGGTATTAGTGAAAGGTACAATATTCTGCAGAACAGTTAGTTGGATGTTGCAACTAAATTTAGGGGGTATTCTTTATTTTTTACTTTTTCAAAGTAAAACATTTAAATTTAATACTGTAGATAGCAATGTTGCTGGTATAATATTAAATGTTTAATTTTATCAACAGTAGGAAAAAGGAACATTTGTTGACAATGTTTGGTTAAAAAAAAAAATGTTCCTGTGTTTTTTCCATTATAGCACTGATAAATACATTTTAATAAAAGTATTAAATGCAGTTACTTTGTGTAGTTTAATGGTAGGAATCACATATTCCTGGTGTCCTAAAAAAGCTTATTTTAAACAATGTCTTTTTCAAGAGCAGTATTTGCCTTTTATCACGATAATACCAGAAGACATCATGGTAAATTTTAAATCCATATTGCCCATTCCAGTACCAAAACATTTGTTGTGAAAATTATATGCATTTACAACATTGTGTCTAGACACCTTTT
This sequence comes from Orestias chungarensis, assembly GCA_032876305.1. Classification (NCBI taxonomy): domain Eukaryota; kingdom Metazoa; phylum Chordata; class Actinopteri; order Cyprinodontiformes; family Cyprinodontidae; genus Orestias; species Orestias chungarensis. Next base: position 309,045 of record JAVLVB010000239.1, on the reverse strand, counting down.
TCGTTTTTTTCCAAAAGAAAAAGATACCCAGCCCCGGTCCGTTTTGAAACCCCAGCAACGAGACTTGCAAGACTAAACAAAAAGGATGTATGGATGCTCTCGAAGTCTACAGGTTTTCAGCTTAGCTGCAGGCGCGTTGAAGTGGTTGCGAGTGTAGCACACAGTTAACGTGCAAAAAACATATTTTATTGAACATATTGTACATTTTTACTTTCTGTTGCACAGAGCATGTCAGGATTAGGGCTGAGTCTTAAACTGTGCGTGCTGTGTCGTGCTGCAGATCATTGTCGTTATTGTTGCAGGGGTCAACTGTGCTTTCAAGTTTTTGTTTGTTTTTATTAAATGATTTTTGCCTCTTCCATTTTTATGCATGCTTGTGCACCACCTTGGGTGGCGGTGTAGCATTCAGCTGTTGCCTGATGCCTTCTCGAAACTACGCTTTATTTGTTTGCATTTTAATGATGTGCCAAATTTCACCATAAATAGTTTGTCAGATGGCTGAAAGCACAGGAACTGAAAATAGAGGGAGGATACCTGGGAAACTTAAGTTTCTCTCTGTGATTTATGGTCAAATTTTAAAGTTTTTTTTTTTTCTGTCTACTTAAGGACTACTATATAATTGCCGATGTTAAATACTGGAAGCTGTGTGAAATCTTAACAATAACTTTTTCGTTTGTTTTTTGGTTGTGGACAATTTGTCACGTCTTGTATGGATTTACTATAGTGGGAACTTTTAGACCACACTGCCGCTGAAGGATTGTTCAGCACTTAAATTTTTTCCTGTCTGCAGTTACTTGCAGCTCGGTATGATCGGAGGTCCTAATTCACTCCCAGTAGCCTTAGGGTGATCTTGATTTGTATTATTCAGCGAGTTTTCTTCTTACTGTTGAAAGATGTTTAAATGGTGGATTTGTATGAGTTTTGTCCTTTTTTACTACGTGAATAAAATTGTTGAACAATGAAAAAACGATGTGTCCAATCACTAATTTGAAAAATTATATATTGTATACCGGAGCGCTACATCGCTCAGTGGTAGAGCGGATGTTAAACATAGAGGCTGCAGCCCTCAGTGCATTCGTCCCCTGTTCAATTCCTTGGACTGTTTTTCCCCTTCTCTTTTTCTGTCCTCCTATCTACTTTAGAATAAAGGCCACTAGTGTCACAAAGACGTAAAAAAAACACTATATAAAACAAAAAAAGATTGTTTCTTACTCGTTTGTTCATCAGGATGTAGATGAGAGGGTTGATGACAGTGCTGCTCTTGGCCAGAATCGAGGGTATCACACTTGCGACAGGACTGATGATGTTCGGCGGTCCGAATGTCGCCATCATGGCTACGACACCATACGGCATCCAGCACAACAGGTAACACACTGCTGTGGTCAGAACCATGAACAATATGTGGTACTCTCTCCTTCTAGCTGCCGACTTCCGGATCTTGCCGACCTGTCAGAAGGACCACAAAGAAAGAGCTCATAGCTACTTGCATCTAAAACAAGAAGTCCAGCATCTATGGTGATACAACTCATGTTAAAACCGCTTGTAGATTCAGTGACTTGCAAGATTGTTCCAACCAATCTTTGTGTCTAAGATGGATTTTATAGAAGAAGGAAAATGAAGCATGGTTCTGAATGAAATTCAGTGTAACCAGTTGACTTTAAAAGTTAACATTAGAGAGCAAACATAACGGAGATCAAGGAAGAAAGCAGAAAGATCAGGACCTGCAGTTGTTGTGGAGAACTTTTAAGAAGGATAACATTTTTCAGTTTATTATCTGCAATTACAGGAAACTAACACAAACTAAACAGATATTAAATACACGATAAAAACTTTTTCACTGAAATTTACAGCTAATACTGTATAGATATTCACCTGGACCACGATTAGTTGTTTTTTTTAATTGCCTTTTACGTTATGTTATTTTCTGGGCCTCCACTTTGGTGGCGATTTTTCAAAGTTAAAACTCAGAGTTGAACCTGAAGCTACTCCAATAATTTTTTTTCATTTTTGTTCAATTAGAATTCATAACAAAATACAAAAAATAAACTAGAATTTTATTGAAAGTATACCTTGATAAAAGATGTTTACTTTAAAAAAAAAAGAGACATTTACCATCAAAGGTACATATACATGTGAAAAAAGAGCACACTTAGATTTGAGACCATTTATACTCACACAGAGACAATAATTCAGAAATAAATTAAAAATTAATGATTCGTATTTAATGCAATTACAGCAGTGAAAATTACATTTTACAACATTGTTGCAGGACCACTGTGGGTTCTTTCTTTAATGCTGAATTAGCACAAACAAGATTTCCCTGTCACAAAACCTTATAATAAATATTATTCCAATACTTTTATTAAGAAGTATACCTGTCTACTGATTGGGGTTTTCATGTTTGACTCAGTCTAGGTGTTCCTATTGGGAGTTTAAAAGTTGCTTTACTGTGAAATACCGTAGTTCAGGTTTGACCAATCAAACTCTGACTCTTAGTTACAGTCCAAGTGTAGTCAAGATTCTTACAAAAATTGTGAAGTAGCCCTTTAATATACTGCCGAAGGAGATAATCTAAATCCATACCATCCACAGCATCAACACCAAAGGGGCGTGTTAATGCACATGCACTGATCATAGACTTAGAGCAAATTCAATGGCATGAGTCACCTTTGATATTTACCTAAACAGTGAGAATTAGTGGTGCCTACTTTTATTAACAGAGAAATAGAAAACAAGAACTAGAAAACTCTGTAATGTCCTGTTTGACTGTGCAGCTCTATAGAGCCGCATAAAAAAAAAAAACACTGCTAATAAGGGCTGGCTAAACTGATTCACGTCTAAATGATGTTTACATGTAGCTTCAATTTTGAAACTAGATCACTGGGAACCTTGGCAGGTTGTAGGATCAACATCTGAACCCTCAGAGGGCAACAATAAGAGAAAAGCTAGGCAAAATAAAAACCACCAGATGAAGAAAACAGCTCTGAAAATTGCAGAATCTTATCCTAAAAAAGAACCTTACAAAAATCATTCACATGAGAAACGCCCTCCTGAAGGTAAAAAAAAAGTTTAGTATGTTATTCAAAATAAACAAGAGGCTTCAGCAGAAGGTGAAAAGTAGGGATGTGATGTAAAAATAGAAACACATATTTAGCCTCTAGCAAACACTCAACACAATGTTGAATAGCATTAGCAATGAAAGCTAAGAAAAAAACGGGATGCAGCCGAAGGACATGTATAAGAATGCTTCTAATCCCTCTCGGACAATTAAAAAAAAGGCTTTTATTTTTCAGAATTTGACGCAGCATGATCTCTGTGAGGAGAATAAATCCTTCTGCATTGGTGGAAGCACAGCTTGATGGCACAGAGATGCAAGATTGATGTGGTAAAAGGCTGAGCAAAGCATCCCAACTAAGGAAACCAGCGGGGTCTGTGACAACCTTCTAACTTCACAGCTTCAATATCAATATGAAATCAATGAGAAATACCTCTTTCATTCCTGCAGTTTTCCAGAGATACCAAACTACTCAGTCCTCAAAGTCCTCAGTGCCTAAATATATTAATCAGATCTCACATTGTCTTTCAGCTACAGCGTTGTGACAGCTGTGTCTTTTCCCATACAGTACTTTTACAGAATCATCTATTTTCCTTTTAACTTTTTCACATCTTATCAAGCTCTTCGTTTCTTCCACTGATGTCTGTATCTGCAGCATTTAGTTTTGCTCCTACTAAAGTGCTTTTTCCCCCCGTTTACCTTTTAATGGTTCTCATAACTTGTATCTCAACCTCTTCAACATTTACTCATCTGTGCATTATAGCAACAGTTTCTGATTCCTTCCAACAAATTGTATATCCTTTTGAACATCCCGTACTTTCACCCAACTTGTAACATTATAATCAGCCTTTGTGATTTCAATCAAAATGGATTATACCTACAAATGGTAAATCGTCATTTCCTATAAAATTAGCCGCCTTTCTTTCATTGCTTGAGTCATTGCATTTACAAATGTTGAACTCGTAGTCCAAATATGGGAAATTCATGCATTTCCTTTTCTTTTATTTCCTAAAACTATCTGAAGTAAACTTCAGCCTGTAGTGATGATTTTGTTTACAGTTGTGCTCCGCTTTACCCGAAGGGTGTTTCTGATGTTTGGTGTAAATAAGTTGTTTGCTTTGCTTTTGCACAATGCTGTAAAGAAATTGGAATTTCAAGCAGCACAAGCAGTAGATAGTGTAGCATAGAGATTCAGTGTCTTGTACTTAACCTTACTAAGTACATTATTGTGTATCTGCGCTGTAGATTTCAAATGCTTGTTCAAACATAATTCCAAGACTTTTTATTTTGCTGGCAGTGACACTTGTTATAATTGCTGTTATAATCAATTTTAGGTAAAGTATTATTTATTTTGAGCTAGTCAAATTCTTTTGCAGATTCTCATCTTGGATTTTGCAGTTTGGAGAAATCCACCAGCTCTTGTGTCAATGCTATTTGGTGATGTGAGAATTGCACTAAAAAGCAACAGAGTAAAGCTCTAAATTGCAGCAACTGGTGAAATATGACAATATGGAGTTGTGCATGATTAACATAGTTATAGTATGCCACTTCCCTAAACATTAGGGAAGTGGCATAAAGGGTTTCCAACCCTTAAATACTTGCAAAATTCTGATCAATGATTATAACAAGGATTTGATTGGATTGTTGTGATTACAGAAAAAAAAATGTATAGTAAAAATAGTTGGAATAACTATTTCAGTTTAACTGTATAATATACGGCAATAAGTTATACACTGAAAAGTTTAGTTTGTGACTTGTCACGTGACTAAGGACAAATTAGGAGAAGCAGAAACAAAAGGGGTGGTTTTTTTTGTTTTGTTCTAAGACTCTCAGGTACTACACATAATTCAGGGCTTTCACAAAATTAATTTGAGATATTTTAGAGTGTTTTAAAAACTCCAGGGATTCATATCATTGTGAGCAATTAGAAATTGAGCTCCAATTTTAAGAAATTTACTATAAACTACATAAATTAAAGTAACCTACAGTAGCTGGCGATTCCCGACAAACTACTCTGTCAGAGGGGAGTTTAGCATGTCACCTATTCTGCAGGTGAAGCTGTTATGTCTTTAATCCATGCAGACAGTTTTTGTGATCCAGAGTGAGCGTTTTGTTACATATTATCCAATAGAAAAGAAGCAATAGTGTTTCAAAGGTGACACCGATTTACCTGGGAGCAATACAAGGTAACAAAAGTCCACAATGACCATAACAACAACTAATCCAGTTTTGCAGTTAGCTCTTTCATCATGATCCAAAAGCCAAATCATAAGTGTTTTTTTTATTTATTGAAGCAAATTGGAGCTATATAAATTAACTGATTCTTGATTACTAATAAAAAAGAAAACAAAATCTGCTCTAAAAGAAATTTCTATTGAAGTAAACCTCAAGTTAAGGAAATAAAATGTCCTCAATGATAAAGAAGAATGCATTATTATAGTGGTGCATTAATATATCAGTAAAAATGTTATATGAGAATGAGAGAAGATCATGGTGAACTATATGTGAGTCTCAGAAGCAGACTACACTGGAAATTATGCTGGCTAAACTACAGGAGCATAACAATAATTACAATATTTTCTAAAAGGTAATTTACTTAATTTTTAAATGAATTCAACTACACTAAAAATGGTGGGAAATATTTTATATGTTTTCGTATCTACTTTGATGATTAATACTTGTAGCTTAAGGATATTAAAGTAAAAAGGAACATATACAAAAGAAATGCTTTGATTTGGCCTACATAGTTATTAAGAGGACTGCCAATTCAACAGTTCTTCTAAGTGAGCACCACAATGTCATTGCTTAACAACCTGGCAGTTGAATCCATGCATATTAATAAAGGGTCAATTAAAAGGAAAAACAAGTTAAAGCTAACAGACATAAACAGAGACCTGAAGATTGCAAACCAGACCCCATTTAATAACTAAAGGGATTTTAACAAGCTGCCGGAGTCAGAGCTCCAGCAGCCGCCACACACACCTGTTAATTCCTTGTGTTAAAGCCACTCCCAAAACAGAGACAACGTCCTATCCTCTTATCTAAGTTCACGACAAAAGTGACTAGACTGTTGGTGTTCTAAGGTGCTCTGTTAAGATAAAAATGCATTTTTCATTTAATTTAGAAATTAAGGAACAGCGGAGCGGTACCAGATCGAAGCATCTGTTTGTCCGCTATGGTTAATCAAGTTCAAAGTCAGGGCAGCTGGCTACCAGGAAATTTTAAATCACTCCATAGTTACCTAGATAAGCTTTAAAGATACTTTTATTTCATTTTTCTATAACGATTTCTGCAACACCTATTGCAGTAACCATGGTTTCCCCTATGTAAGACTTCCCATCAAATTGAGTTAAACCAGATAGAGAATCTAAGGATTATTCTTAAAAAAGGACAAACTGCAGATGAAGTGAGGGCCACTATTAAAGCCGTCTAGCCTCTTCTACACCTCAGCTGAGCCAAAGGCAATATGTATCAAGGGCATTATCTTTCCAGGATAAGGACAAACATTTTAGTGGGCAGATATTTCAATATTTTATCGTAATTTAGGAAGAAATTTAATTATTGGTTTTCAATAAATGAGCTTCCATCTTGACTTAATTCTAAAAGTTACAGCATAGGCATGTGAAACGACAACATAAACAGAATAAACACTATTTAGTAAAAGCTAAGTTTGAGTTCATGGTAGCAAGTTTTCTTTTCATTTTAAATGTTTTGTTGTTGTTTTTTTGTCCTGTAAGTATCCAGTCTTTTTATGATCATATTGTTCTTCCCTGGTCACTTATTAGCTTACTCTACAATTATTTTAATGCAGTCATATAATTGTATCAGTGCAACTTAACTTGTTAACTCTAAAGGTACATTTACAATATAAATAAATAAAAGTTTGTAGTGACTGTTTATAAATTGAGAAACGTCTGAAGGCTATATTTTACTTAGGAGTGCCTAAATAAAACTTTTAAAATTCAAACCATGTTCTTCACTACTTCACAGTCAAATTATTATGTGCTAATCACTCAAATTAATATACATTTAATATGAACAACATTTCAAAAGACCAGGGGTATTAATGTGTGTTAATCCAATACTGACACAAGATTTAATTTCGATCTGTGAAAATTACTGGCTAATCATCATCTATTCCAATTGACATAGAGTTGGTGGAAATATTTTTAATTTAACTGCCAGGTGTTTTTCTTTGCAAGGTTTAAAAATACCTTTCTTGTTCTTGCTTTTTTATAACCGTTGAATAAAAGAAGAAAAATTGTAATAAAACGGTTTCTGTTCGCCAATCCCGAGGCTAAAAGATAATTGCTTCATTATGAAAGAAATGTTTCCCACATTTTTAGATTTTCATCCAACGTTTTTTTTTTGAGTCAATTCAGTTTTGAGTTTAAAATTGACATAATAAAGGTCAGATGATGTGTTTTTATTGAAGTTACACAACCACTCTTGTAATATGCAGATGTTTTACATGTCCTTGTTCCCTATGTAAGACACTGCTACAGTCAGTTTATATCTGATTTGCTTTAACAGCAAATCGGATCCAGTTTTTTGGTCTTATCACAGATTTTGTATAAGGTAACAAAGAGATGCATTTGTTAGGAGTGTCTTCCTGCATGGAGGTCTTGGGTTTGAATCCCAGCCTAGTGGATTTTACTGAAAGAAATTTGAAAGATCTGAGGGAATGGAATCGATGGATGGATTGAGGAATGGAAGGAAGGAAGGATGGATGGATGGATGGATGTCATGCTAGTGGGTCCTAAGGGATTTTTAATGATTCACATAAGAAAGCAGCTATATGATCTGTCAGTGTAAACTACATACAGTATCTGGTAATCTTAAGGCAACAAGAAGGATAAAGAGGGAGAAAAAAAAATCTGTTTTTTCCAGTCAAACATTGACTCTTATTGGTTTTTAAGGATTATTAGTACAAAAAATAAAATGTTTCCACAATTAACAAAACCTTATACTCAGTAAGCAATACACCTACAATCTATAACTTGCTCTAGTAAGCAGACAACTACAATCCCCTATTTTGCACAACTCTAAACACAGTGATCTTCAAAAGACTAAAAAGAGTACTTTAAACACAGAAAGATATCACATTTATTTCTATTCTTACTTCTATTGTGTTTCTTTTAAGACACAATGGAAGCATGAATACAACACATGGACTCACGTATGAACCAGGGCGATAACACACAAGCAGTAAAACCAACAGAAATTAGGTAAAACCAGACAAAAAAAGCACAGGGTAAACATGAGTTCGAGTGAGAGCATGGTGAAAGACTGAAACAATACTAACAGTTGCTCACTGTAATAGAAAACCTGACAGTGAAACAGGTGCTGGACCCAAGGAAGGCATGAATCAATGACAGATTACGCCAAAGATGTGTTTGTCCTCCTTCCATTATTGACAGTTTAGTAATTTAAAACCACTGTTGTGTCCCAACGCCAAACTAGGATATATATTCATTCTGACATTCAAGGGATATTGTAGCAAATATTATATTTCATCCAGTTTTGCTATGTCAGCGAGATAGTTTCAAATCAAACAGTGTTATGGAAAAATGGAAAAGGAAGGGATTTAATAGCAGGTAAAGAAAATTATAATATTTTACAACAATGTGGTAAAAAAGCTTTTCTGTGTAGAAAAGCTTTTGTGCCCTAGGACTTCCACACACTTTTACAGACAATTTGCAGTCATATCATTCTGAATGAATGTTATTAGGAACACATTATCAAATAAAAATACGTATTATAAGGAAAAGTTAGAAAACCCAACACCCCGTCTTACCACCTTTGGCCGTGTAATCTATCTTGTAGCCATCCACCAGTCACTGACTTTTGCCCCCATTCTCACCTGAATCGCGTTTCCATAGATATCCCGAGTTTTGTTTGTCTTTTCATGATTTCAGAGAGGAGTTCATAGAGTTTTTGGTCATGAGACCGATTATTTGACGGTTTCTGGTAAGATGCAGAAAATAAGATAGGGTTCCAAGACCGTGGCCGAGTTCGCCATTAAGTTAAGGACTCTGGCGGCCCGGTTGGAATGGGATCCTCGCTCTTTAAAGAGCGCGTTTTTTCACGCCTTGAATGATCCTCTACAGTATGAACTCGCTCTATTTGATGAACCCCATACGCTAGAGGAATTTATTTCTCTGGCAGCACGTGTTGATGGTCGTCTGAGAGAAAGAGACCGTCTAAGGGTAAACCGCAGAATTTCTGTCAGTCAGGCCGCCGCAGTCGATCAGCCTTCGTTCCAGCCTATCGAAGACTTCCCTAAGAGTGTCCCTGAACCCCGTAAATCACCGCCCCTGGGACCGGAACCCATGCAGGTCGAACGAACCAGGTTAACCCCGGAGGAACGTCAAGGGAGGATGCAGTCTAGGAAATGTCTATACTGTTGAAACCCGGGTCATTTTATTGCAAACTGTCCGACTCTCTGTAAAGAGAAGCTCCATGAGAGGGTCCGTCTGTAAACACTAGGCTTCAGATGGACCTAATCACTCGTCCTAGTCAGTCTCAACTTCTCCCCCCGGCCACTTTAATAAACAACCATAAGACATTCAATCTCTAGTTGCCCAAGTACTCGTAGACCAGTTACAATTACCCACCTCGACATTAGACAGCCGGCTCCAGGTTGCCGCCCTTGACGGAAGATCCATGCCTCAAATAACCCACATCACCAGTCCGTTACAAATAGTTATCTCCGGTAATCATAAAGAGTGTAGGTCATTATTTTTTTTTTCTTCATCCCAACCCTTATATTGTGTTAGGGTTTGACTGGCTTCAGAACCATTACTCTACCATCAACTGCTCAGACTTCTCCATTTCCTCCTGGTCATCAAACTGTCTCTCCTCTTGTCTCCAGTCCGCCATTCCTCCTAGCCCGCCCCAGGAGGACGTCTCCATTGATTCCCAGGACCTAAGTAATGTTCCCAGGGAATATCAGGACCTGAAGCAGGCCTGCAGTAAGAGTAAGGCCTGCTCCCTACCCCCTCACAGACCTTATGACTGCGCCATCGATCTTCTTCCCGGAGCCCCATTGCCATCCAGCCGCCTCTACAATATCTCCTACAAGGAACGGGAATCGATGGAGACCTATATAAACGAATCCCTCGCCGCTGGCATTATAAGTTCCTCCTGTTCTCCCCTAGGGGCTGGCTTCTTCTTCGTATCTAAGAAAGATGGTTCACTCCAAAAATCCAAAAATGTCAAACCTGATGCCCTCTCCCGCCAGTTCTCCCTGACGACCTTCATCCTGCTCCTGCTCCCATAATCTCTCCTGACTGCGTGGTTGGCTCGGTATCCTGGGAGATCGAAGACATCGTCCAAGACGTTATCCTCCGTGAACCTGACCCTCGGACCATTCCCCAAAAGACCATGTAAGTTCCATCTTCCGTCCGTTCTCAAGTAATTCACTGGTTCCACACTTCTCGCCTCTTCTGTCACCCTGGTTCCAGTCGGACCATTGCTCTTATCTCCCGTAGGTTCTGCTGGTCAGACCTTCACAAAGACATCATTGATTACATTCACGTCTGCCACATCTGCTCTCGTAATAAAACTGGTAATAAACCCCCCTCGAGCCTTTTGCAGCCCCTCGAGATCCCCAAACGTCCCTGGTCCCACATCGCTGCTGACTTCATCACTGGCCTTCCATCTGCTCAAGGTATGACCACCATCCTAACAATCGTAGACCGTTTCTCGAAAGCATGTCATCTCATTCCCCTCCGTAAGTTACCCTCTGCCTTCCAGACTGCCCGACTCCTGGTTAAACATTTCGTCCGGCTACACTGTATACCCGTGGATATTTTGTCTGACCGTGGCCCCCAGTTTGCTTCACAAGTTTGGAGACATTTTTGTGTTGCGCTGGGGGCCAGGACCAGTCTCACCTCTGGTTACCACCCTCAGTCTAACGGTCAGACAGAGCCATTGAACCAGGAGGTCGAGGCAGCTCTCTGATGTCTCTCCTCCACCCATCAGACCGAGTGGAACCAGCACCTCCCCTGGATTGAGTATGCTCATAATTCTCACGTCTCTGGTGCCACTGGTTTGTCCCCCTTCCAGATCTCTTTAGGGTACCAGCCACCATTATTCCCCGCCGACCAGAGGGATATCTCGGTGACCTCCGTCCACCATCATATCCGCCGAATCCGCAATATCTGGAAGGAGACCATTTCAGTCCTACAACTAACCTCAGCCCAGAACAAAAAGTTTGCTGACCGGAGACGCACACCGGCCCCCACCTACTCTCCTGGTCAGCAGGTTTGGCTTTCGTTCCGGGATATCCCCCTGAAGTCCGTCTCACGCAAACTCTCGCCTCGTTTCATCGGCCCCTATACCATCGACTCTGTCATTAATCCGTCCTCTGTTCGTCTCCGTCTTCCTTTGTCACTCCGGATCCATCCCACCTTCCATGTTTCCCAGATAAAGCCGGTCCGAACCAGTACTTTGTGCACTCCAGCCGACGCCCCTCCACCCGCCCGTATCATTGATTGGCACCCAGCTTATGATGTCCAGAGGATCGTGGCTACCCGTCGACGCGGTTGAGGTCATCAATACCTCGATTGGGAGGGCTACGGTCCCGAGGAGCGTAGCTGGGTGCCCCGCTCTTTCATCCTGGACCCCAGCCTTATTGAGGACTTCGAGGCCTCTTCCTCATCTTCTGGACCGCCGGGTAACGGACCTTGAGGGG